>CAJQUW010014798.1:0-529798 GCA_907163375.1 Prostheceraeus crozeri
AGACGATACAACAAGACAACAAGATACAAAACTTTATTCTTAACATACACACTATTGAAACTTTATTTTTAACGTGTTAACTATTGAAACTTTATTTTTAACTTGTATACGGTTGAAACCGGTTTTTTAAGTCTAACATACAAACAGATAAAACTTTATTCTTAACATACACACTATTGAAACTTTATTTCTAACGTACACACTATTGAAACTTCATTTTTAACTTGTAAACTGGTGAAACTTTATTTCATTTCTGACATACAAGCAGATAAAACTTTATTCTTAACTTGTAAACTGGTGAACCTTCATTTTTATTTCTAACATATAAACAGATAGAACTTTATTCTTAACATATACACTATTGAAACTTCATTTTTAACTTGTAAACGGTTGAAACTTTGTTTTAATTCTAACATACAAGCAGATAAAATTTATTCTTAACTTGTAAACTGGCGAAACTTCATTTTATTTCTAACATAGAAACAGATAAAACTTTATTCTTAACATACACACTATTGAAACATTATTTTTAACTTGTAAACTATTGAAACTTTATTTTTAACTTGTTAACGGTTGAAACTTTGTTTTATGTCTAACATACAAACAGATAAAACTTTATTCTTAACTTGTAAACTGATGAACCTTCATTTTATTTCTAACATAGAAACAGATAGAACTTTAATCTTAACATACACACTATTGAAACTTTATTTTATTTTTAACATACAAACAGCTAAAACTTTATTTTATGTCTAACATACAAACAGATACAACTTTATTATTAACTTGTAAACTGATGAAACTTCATTTTATTTCTAACATAGAAGCAGATAGAACTTTATTCTTAACATACACACTATTGAAACTTTATTTTTAACGTGTTAACTATTGAAACTTTATTTTTAACTTGTATACGGTTGAAACCGGTTTTTTTAATTCTAACATACAAACAGATAAAACTTTATTCTTAACATACACACTATTGAAACTTTATTTCTAACGTACACACTATTGAAACTTCATTTTTAACTTGTAAACTGGTGAAACTTATTTCATTTCTGACATACAAGCAGATAAAACTTTATTCTTAACTTGTAAACTGGTGAACCTTCATTTTTATTTCTAACATATAAACAGATAGAACTTTATTCTTAACATATACACTATTGAAACTTCATTTTTAACTTGTAAACGGTTGAAACTTTGTTTTAAATTCTAACATACAAGCAGATAAAATTTATTCTTAACTTGTAAACTGGCGAAACTTCATTTTATTTCTAACATAGAAACAGATAAAACTTTATTCTTAACATACGCACTATTGAAACATTAGTTTTAACTTGCAAACTATTGAAACTTTATTTTTAACTTGTTAACGGTTGAAACTTTGTTTTATTTCTAACATACAAACAGATAAAACTTTATTCTTAACTTGTAAACTGATGAACCTTCATTTTATTTCTAACATAGAAACAGATAGAACTTTATTCTTAACATACACACTATTGAAACTTTATTTTTAACGTGTTAACTATTGAAACTTTATTTTTAACCTGTAAACGGTTGAAACTTTGTTTTAATTCTAACATACAAGTAGATAAAATTTATTCTTAACTTGTAAACTGGCGAAACTTCATTTTATTTCTAACATATAAACAGATAAAACTTTATTCTTAACATACGCACTATTGAAACATTAGTTTTAACTTGTAAACTATTGAAACTTTATTTTTAACTTGTTAACCGTTGAAACTTTGTTTTATTTCTAACATACAAACAGATAAAACTTTATTCTTAACTTGTAAACTGATGAAACTTCATTTTATTTCTAACATACAAACAGATAGAACTTTATTCTTAACATACACACTATTGAATTTTTATTTTTAACGTGTAAACTATTGAAACTATATCTTTCATTTACAAATAATAGAACGCTTAGTCTAAATTGCAAACTAGTAAATCTTATTCGTCACCAAATCTATGCAGCAATGTAGGACCTGCACCTAGATCTCGATGTGTCATTACTTTCATTACTTTATTAAGGACACGTGGTAAAATTGAAATGATAAGACCACCCCTCTGACGTCGTCTTCGTCTTCGTCTTCGTCTAGTACGATATGGCATTGTCATAATAACATTCCATTCACTGTTACTTAGCGCTTTCGCTTAATACGTCTAATGGCTTTCCTTGCTATATGTCGTGAAACACCCTTTGTAATAGTTCCTGCAAAATGTTTACCAAGCATTCCCGCTAGAGGTAAAAGAATACCCCCTCTCTGACGTCTTCGTCTATAACATGGCATGATTCATACAATCTGCTATGTATATGATTACTTAAACTTCTACATCCCATACCCTTTCATTCAAAAGAATCAAGGCTTACCATGTAAGTTTATTGAAGAAGCACACACGAGAAAGTAAATCATGAGAAAGTAAATCATGAGAAAACACTGTTCATATCAATGGCATGCACCAACGCTTCATCCACCAAATCCACCTCACGTCGTATATTTGATTCTGATGAAATGCGTCCATGAAACTGTCGATGCGGCAATTGTGGGATAAGCATACGTAATCCCAATGGGACCACCGGAGATCCTGCCCTCGAGTTAGGTGGATTATTCTCCTTCTCCTTCTCCTTTTCGTACGTGACCCACTCTTCATCCGTCATTTCACTAAAATTCGTCCGACTGGAAGATGGTGAATTTAAAAATCTGTCCAACTGTGTAATGTCTGGTGAAAACCTTGGAGGAAGATTGTCCATCGGGGTAGGCGTCACCAACTCTGGAAGTCCTTCATCAGTCAATTCACTCAAATCGGGCCACGATCCCCATCCAGACGGAAGATCAGTTGGCCAGTCTTCCTCGTCGCTCTCTGGCACTAACACTTCGGGAATGCGAATCCGTAAAGGTTGGATCATCGTTACGTCGGGCATGTTCACTAGCTCAAGTCAAAATATGAAGTAAATGATTTCAAAAGTCATTTATATACAGTTTTTAGTGGATCGGGTCCTCTAAAAGGTATCAGGTCCTCTAAAAGGTATCGGGTCCTCTATCGGGTCCCTTCCACAATCCATCTCTCCAATAATTTGATTGTCGTTGATGACTCACTATCGTCGCTTTCAGCACAAAGTCGCATGTGTCCTCACACTCTCTGATCTTCTCTGGATTCTTCGATTTATAGGCTCTCCTCTTATATCTTTCAATCATTTGTTTGATGGTCTTCATCTCCTCACGCTGCCTTACTCTCAACTCTTCTCTTGTTTCTACCATGATTATGATTGTGACACTCATTTCATCCACTCTTATATACATCTCTCAAAGGACCCGATCCCTTCATGGGTCCCCTTCAGGGGACCCTGAAATCACCTCGTTTGTCCACCCGTCCATTCAATGTCAGTCAATGTATCAGTATGAAGAATCTGAACCCACACCTTCTTCTCAATATCCAAACGAAATCGTCGTGTCAATTTCGGTCGTTTATACACTTCTGGAGTATGTTGATATACTATATACATAGCCCGTGCCAAACCTCCTCCATCTTCACGCTTTCTACCTGGAGAACGTCGAATACATGTTTCTGTAGGATTCCATGATATAACTACATCTCCTTCATACATTGGAATGTAATCACGTTCAAAATAAAGACAGTCTTTCGGTTTCTCCACCGTTGTTGTAATTGGATGCTGATATGTCGGTGTTACTTCAAAATAGAATGTGTCAATATACGTTGGAATTATTTCATTTTCCAATTCTATCTTACGGCGTGATATCACTACACAGTTCTTCGTCTCTGAAATTATCTTGTCTCCATGAAATAATGGAATGGTACGGTGATATTGCCAAAATTTACCTTTCCAATGACGTATTGGATAACGTACCTCACACTCTGGAACCTCACACTCTGGAACCTCACTCATGATGATTATATTCCCATCTATTTTCACTTAACTTATTTATACCCATATCCATCTTCTTCTAATACCATCCTATTCATTATAGTATAACTCAAAGGAAAATGATCACATGTATGAAGTATGTTTATTCAATAAAAGTTCATTCAATATATACATAAAAGTTCATTGAAATACAAATTCTCCACTTATTTCACTAAAGGACTTATAATCACCTCTCTCTTCATCAATGTCTCTGTACCATCCGTTGGGAATGACACGAATCCATGCTTCACCATCTAGACGGAATCGTTGCGTCTCATACGGTGGGTCCATGAGTGGCTTTGAATGATGTTCAACTTCCACATACGCCCCATCCACCTTCCATCATCCACCCATCCTGGTGCACGACGTATCATCATTCTTGTAGGGGAGTACCCCAGAATTACATCCCCTTCGTACATAGGCACATCTCGTTCCATGTATAGTGGCTTCTCCGGTGGGTCATTCGTACTTGAATGTATACGATATACAGGTGATTTAGTAAAATAAAAAGTGTCAATCGTAGTTGGAAATATGTGAGTCTCTGTCTGTACCACAGCCCGCTTGACCACCACACATGATATCTTATCTGATAGGATCACATCCCCAGCGAAAAGGGGAATATCTCGATACACCATTGCAGGTACTCGATCCCGAAGCAATGGGAAGAAAATAGATGCTGACGTTGATGCTGACGTTGTAGATATCGTTACTTCACCGGCTACTGCCATATTGTATCTGAGTAGTCTTCTTCAACGGTATAATTCATCTACATTCAAACTCCTTCTTATATATTCTCTAAAGGGGCCCGACCCTTAGTAACGGGTCCCTTAGTTACGGGACCCGTTTGTAAATCTAAAAACATTTCATATGGACGATGATGGTAGATAAAATAGTGTCAAATAAATTAAGATAGCTTACACTTCTGATACAGGGATAGCAATCGACTGCGATCCATGTGTAAAGAGCTTGTTAGACTATGGATGGGCTTAAGTGGATGATTTAACCATGTATACTTTTTCATTTGGAAATAGTAGCACGCTTAGTCTAACTTGTAAATCTAAAAACATTTCATATGGACGATGATGGTAGATAAAATAGTGTCAAATAAATTAAGATAGCTTACACTTCTGATACAGGGATAGCAATCGACTGCGATCCATGTGTAAAGAGCTTGTTAGACTACGGAAGAGAGAAGTGTGTTATGTTGCGTGTGGCGCGTGAGTGTCCTCCCATTTCATTCCATTCATCAATTCGTCTCATTGATAGAGACAGGTAGAACTCATGGTTCTCATAACGTATGCAATGGAAAGTTTTAGGCAACCTTCGACAGTTGGCTAAATGTCGCCCTGGCGCGAATGCATACTACGTTGAGACAGAGGCAATCACTTGCAAACATGACGCAGAGAGGTTTAACAAGATTGACCATTGCCGAATGTCCCTTGCGGTATGCATAGCTACGGGTTTCACCGCCGCCCTTTACAGGAACGCCCGTCGAAAGGAAGTATTACACCGAACTTCATTTGCAACGTTCAAGTTGACTGATAGCAGATTCAACTTAATGATAGTATTCGCCAGTCCGAAGACTGCCCAGGGCAAACCGCGAGGAGGTTCTATCATGTCTTGCCCCATGGTGGCCCTTAAGAGAGCCGATGGTTCGTTCTCGGTGACAATTAAGTTGACTATTGACTGGAATAGTCAATGGGTATGACGCTTAGGTTGTCATAAACCCTATACCGCCTCAGCCGTGGTGGTGCATCTGGCACCTTTCGGATGCGGGTGGTTTTAGGAGTCCACACCCCATCCGTCCAAATGATCTTCTTGATCTTCCCCTTCTTCTCATCCTCTTCATCCCACTCGTCGAGGATGATGAAGTTGGGAATGCCGTTGTCTTCATCGGTGAAGACGGGAATGTTGTCGGCAGATGTCGCTTCCATCGTGACTTCAAATTGAATGAGAAGCGCTACAATCTTCTGGCTTATATAGGGTTTTCAACAATGAATTGCTCAACAGCGAATCAGAATGCTTCAGGGATAGCAATCGACTGCATAATGTTCAAGTTGACTGATAGCAGATTCAACTTAATGATAGTATTCGCCAGTCCGAAGACTGCCCAGGGCAAACCGCGAGGAGGTTCTATCATGTCTTGCCCCATGGTGGCCCTTAAGAGAGCCGATGGTTCGTTCTCGGGAGTCGTCATCCTACAGCCTACCAATTCTGCTGAGAGAGTCAAAGACTCTCTCTTTGGTAGCACTGTCGACTTCCACACTAACTGGCACATGACTAAAAATTGGAATGTAGCGCCATTCCGTTGGATTGACAGCAGTTGCTGTCATCGGATTGCCAATCCGAGCAAGATTGTTGTGGACTCTGTCTTGCTCCTCTAGCCTGACGAACTCCTCAAATAAATTTCGCGGCCTTAACTGCGGTCCGCGAGGAGAGCTGACTTGACTGTTCGGCGTCTGCATGATTGAAATGAAATGAAATGAGAGGCAGTGGTTTATATACCCCTCTAACGCGACGCAACGTTCAAGTTGACTGATAGCAGATTCAACTTAATGATAGTATTCGCCAGTCCGAAGACTGCCCAGGGCAAACCGCGTGGAGGTTCTATCATGTCTTGCCCCTAGGTGGCCCTTAAGAGAGCCGATGGTTCGTTCTCGGGAGTAAATTGATGGGGTGGTGAAGGCAGCAAAGATCTGCAATGAAAATGATATGTATTAGAATAGGATATACTATCTTATTTACTTTTTCACTTACCAAGTTAGTCATCCTTAGGCAGTCTCGCGGGCTTCCTGATTGAAAATTTGTGGAGATGCCCGCGCATTCTTAGTGTAGCGTGAGGCATTTCTTGCTCGGATGTCCATGATAGCAAATAATTGATTCGTCCAGGCTTTTATTGACGAGGACTTCGCCGGCCAGATGGTTATCCCGAATAGGGATGTGGAACTCAAACAAACGATCCTCATTCACACGTTCCCACTCATCCCTCATGCGCTCCAACTTCTCACACGCCTGCCTCTCATCACCCCGCCGAGCCACAGTCCTCTCCAACTCAACATTCCTCGCTCTCAACACACTCATCTCCTTCATCATCTCCTCAAACTTCGCTTCTGCCTCTCCCATTCTCCTCTCCGCAGCACTCGCCCTCTTCTCACACTCATCATTCTTGTCTTCCAACACTCGCACATTCTCCTTCAACTCTTTCACAACACGCCTCATACGGATATTCTCATCTGCCACCTCCTTACATTTCACCTCCTTCATTTTCAGCTCACTCAACTCACTCAACGTTCTCTCATTCACCTTCCTCAAACTTTCATAGCGATCTACCAACAAAGCATGTGCCGCTTGCTGCGACACATGCTTCTTTTCCATGTCCTCATCCCACCGCGCCGACTGCTTCCGTACCCCACCACCCTTCACTATTGGGGAAGATGAGCTCTTCGGGGGTCGCTAATAACAATATTGGATACCTCCGATGACGAAGAGCTCAACTTCCTCACACACTTCCTCACTCGCTCCCTATCCAAATCCACATCATCCTCATCATCACTCTCTAACACTCTCTTCCGCCACTTGTCAGCCTTCAAACCGGCCACAGCATTCTCTACCTCATTCTCCACAGCATTCCCACTAGCATTCTCCACAGCATTCCCACTAGCATTCTCAACAACATTCCCACTAGCATTCTCAACAACATTCTCAACAACATTCGCAACATTCGCCAACATTCGCTCCCTCTCTTCCACAATCAACTGCGTAAACCTCAAATCGGTCACCAACCCTCCTACACACTCACCATGCCTCCGATAAAACTCGGCCTCCTGCCCAACAACCAACAGCACCCTGCACTTCACACAGGCAATCCTATTCAGGATAACCATGTGGTCGGCCCCTGCCTTCCTTATGTGGTCCCTGAGACCGTCTCGGCGGTTGATTCGTCCACAAGAGCACATTTTTATGTGAAATTTTTTGTTTCTATCGTTATTGACCATTTTTGTCGTTACTGAGATTTCTCGTTAACTGTAAGATAATGAAATTAGTATAAGTTTTAAATCATGTAGTACAGTCATATTCCTAAAGCATTACACTTAGTCAGGAATGATAGATGTGAGTGTAGTGAGTGGCACTCGATCCCGTCGACAGCCCGTAGGCCTTGTACCGATCACTAGGGAAGTGAGAGATCTTCCCCGATACCCGCTCTTTACAGCTAAAGACATCATTGTCACTGCCCCGAAGTGGTAACAGGAACGCCGAGTCAAAGGTAGTGATCAGTAGCTGGGATCTAACCCCTCAAAGCTGCCTTAGTTAAATTTCTGATAGCAGATTTGAATGTAGTATACAGCCTAGAACATAATATCATCATTCAACATTCAACTTAGTCAACATTCAACATAATATCAACACTTAGTGAGGAATGATAGATGTGAGTGTAGTGAGTGGCACTCGATCCCGTCGACAGCCCGAAGGCCTTGTACCGATCACTAGGGAAGTGAGAGATCTTCCCCGATACCCGCTCTTTACAGCTGAAGACATCATTGTCACTGCCCCGAAGTGGTAACAGGAACGCCGAGTCAAAGGTAGTGATCAGTAGCTGGGATCTAACCCCTCAAAGCTGCCTTAGACTTAGTAAAATTTCAAATCTGATAGCATATTTGAACTCAGGATACTTGAAAACCTTAGTCTATATGTTAAAACTTTGAAAAAAGTGAAAATTAAGAATTTTTAAAAAATTCCGCATTTTACTACTCATACTACTTTTAAAAAATTTTATCAGTAGTAAAGACACTATCAAACTCTATCATACAAACTTTGAAGTAGCAAGATAGCTTGCCTACTTCAAAAGATAGAGTCCTTTGCACCCGATATCGGGAGCTCAGAGCGACGACCGTCGCTTACCTCGTCTTTCGATGAAGTGATCAGACTTACGATGTCGGGGGTTTATATATGCTCGGAAGAAAACTTAAAATGGCTCTATCTCCGAAAGTATTCATCGTAGCGACATGCGGTTTGTTGCAAACGATTTGTCTCATCATTCTTTACAATATGACACCTGAACCATTCTCATATGACCACGGGAAGTTGGTCCGCCAGCACATGTCCATGTAACATGCCACAAGTGAAAAAATTCCTAAGTGTGGGAGCTCCAGTGTGGTGAAAATTTTGAAAAATTTAAAACTTCCGAATTTTGACCTGGGACCTTTACCAAAGTTTGTTTCAAGAAATTTTGTCCGAACGAGGGGGGGGGGACGTCAGCGAAATTTGATGAAAAATGTTTTGGTGACGGTCCCAGGTCGAAATTCCACACTTTGGAAAATTTTCAAAATTTTACCCATACAAAGTCACTCTGACACTTAGGATTTTTTCAGGTAAGCGAGCTCCGACCTAAAATCTTGTAACCGCTCTAACTTTTGAACGAAGACAGATAGGAACAAGCGATTGTTTCACTGAATTTGTCTCACTCTTAGCTTTCAAACGAGCTATCGCACGACAAAATCCGTCCACTAGAAGCCAAAATCGAAGCAAGCTGTCCAGAGGGGGGGGGGGACGTCAGCCGAAAATTTTTCTCTCCGATTTCGCTGGAAACATCCTTCCTAACCCAAAATTTCACGTAGATTCCGAATCTGGACTCCGTTTTCTCATCCGATGCTTCGTTTGGGCGCTACACACCAAAACGTCCCACATTCTATGTCAAAATTTTGAAGAAACAGTTTTTCTCGCCGATTGCCTTGAAACTCACCCTACCGATGCAGAATTTCACGCTGAATCCGAATCTGACCTCCGTTTTCTCATCCGACCACTCCTTCCACTCGAAACAACCCATTTTACAACCCAACATTCAGCAGATTGCACCAAAAACATCACACACTATAGCCTCAAGACTAATCCTGGCGGGTCGCCCACGTCAACCAGGCGGTCGGACCCACGCACCCGAGTCTCACACTCTGTTGTTGCAGAGGGGGGGGGACTTCAGCGAACATGTTGTGAACGTGGACCCACCCGGCCGGCACACCACGACAGACCACAACCTCTAGCGTTCCAGAGGGGGGGGGGGACTCAGACACGAAGCACCACGGCGGCCGACCACGACACTCTGCCGTGCCAGAGGGGGGGGGGGGACGCAGCCACGACGGCGGCCATCTTGCGCTATCCAGTATTTGTCACTTGCTTACTACTATCGAGTATGAGCCATAACAACAGTTGTAGCGTGGATAATTTGATTAGCGTTGTGACAAAGCCGATAAAAATTGATGATAGTGTGCTGGACCTGGTATAGACGATAGGCCTAGTAAGCAATTGCCAATTGAGTGTTGACCCAGTGTCCTATTTATCGGAATTCTCTGGAGCTACTGAATTAATTTATTGAAAGCTGACATGTCACGTAAATTTCTGAGAAAAGTATAGACTGCATAAAGTACTTGCGCGAATTTACTCCAAATATCAGTAAAATCTGCCGAAGCTTAGTTGTCCTAGTAAGGTCTGTCTTGGACGAAAAACTTGTTGCAAGTTAACTTTTGTCATCATAAAGTTTCAGAACATAACCAATATGAACTAACTGAATGATTGGTGAAGCTTAATTTAGCAACTAATATGCTATGTAGCAAAGAAAAGAAGTTATCAGTAATGTACCTCAATTTTAATGGAGTGATTCAGTTTCATCAAACAACACTGTATGCTTAAATGACTATCCGTAGAATTCAATTGACTTCTTCGTTATCTTATAATGCAGCAGTGTCAGGATTGCTTTGATGTCAGGTTTGCATGATTAATTTGCATTTGGAAACAACAATACATATGAAATATTTGGATCCTAAAATGCCTGTGAAAGAATCATCTTCACCCTCTCGCGATATTTTTCTTTTTGTATAAATATACAGATATACAGGAGTTTGCATTATCATGCATTAGAGTCTTTTATTACATAATTAATTAACTTAAATAACAACAATCACTTAAACTACAAATGCAGATATAATTAATTCAAGATTGTAGTCTTCTCATGCTTGATGATGTTCACATCAATTTTCTCTCCTTTGGGGCCATGCCCCCTATAGATCAGATCTGGCTACGGGCCTGCGTAAAATGTTTACATGTCTTCGGCGCCTTCTGTGGTCGATCTGACCATTTTACAGAATTGCCTAGATGTAGACTTTGTGAAGCATGAGAGTGATTGATAGCAAGAACTGTGGACTTACATGTAGATTGTAGAACGGTAATTCGTGTTTCCCATTGATTGATGACTTAAGTTGTGTGATTGCTTTGGCTTCTGTTAATCTTGCATCAACAGTGTACATGTAAGTCAGTTTGAAGACCAGCCTGAGAACTCTCGATGTCGCCAGCGTCATTGTGCTTATCTTTCAGATGCTTGTTAAAGGGCGCTAGAAGTGCGTTTACTATTTGTGTTTTTATAACCGTCCACAACGTCGGACCTGTAATCAGATCTGAACATTTTACCCCATGATGCAGCAACTTAAAGAACGTTAGAAAATCAGCTGCTATACTTCAGGTGAAAGTTAGAAGGTAAAAGATAAATGATGGTCTTGAACAGATTATTCAAAATGCATGATATTTGTGTTATTTTGGAAATTAAGCTACAACTGAAGAGACGACTGAGAGATTGAATGATCAAGTGGAAACGGTGAGTGCGTTCAGTTACCTGGGTGACCGCATAAATGCTTCTGGTGGATGTGAAGCTGCAGTAACATTCCGAACAAAACTTGAGTGGTTGAAATTTAGAGAGTGTGGAGAGCTGTTGACAGGAAGAAAATTCACGTTGAAGATGAAGGTCAAAATCTATCGCATCTGTGTAAGACCTTGCATGATGTATGGAAGCGAAACATGGACTTTGAGAGAAACTGAGCTGGCTATTCTGAGACGAAGGGAGGGGTCGATGGTGAGGACTGTGTGTGGTGTCAAGATTATGGATAAGAGGAACACTGAAGAGCTGATGCGTTGTTCTAATGAAGGTGCTGATAAGTAAGGGCAAATGGAGTGAGATGGTGTGGCCATGTCTTGAGGAGGGATGAAGGTAGTGCTTTGAGGAGATCGCTAAATTTTGAAGTTGGGGGTAAAAGGAAGCGAGGACGACCCAAGAAAATGTGGAAGACGCAAGTGGAGGAGGAATGTCGCAGGATAGGCCTGACGAAAAAGGACGCATTGGACAGAGGGAAATGGAGACGAGGTGTGAAGGCGATTGCGGCACGATAAGGTACATCCGGCCACCCTCGGACACGAGGAAATCACCGGATTAAAACTGGATAACTAAGAAAGCTATATGCAAAATATAAAGTTTCTTCAAGCATTTTAGAAATTAGTCTTTTAAATGTTATTTGATGGTAAGTAGACTTTTGCACCGTTATAAACTTGGATCTGGAGAAGATAGAGAGGACTTTTTGATTGTTCGGTTATATATGAGTACTGCTCATCGTTTTTCAAGTTCCAAATCATCTGAATTTCAAGTTCCAAATCGTAACAGTCATTCAGTCCAGCCTGTTATTGAAGTCTTTCTGTATCTCTGTGACCATTCATTATCACGTTCTATGAATGGAAGTCTTCACTAAATGGGTGTTACACAATCTTCATTCATTTTCATGTTGTGGTCATCAGAAGACTATAGATTTGATGCAACGGATTCTTACTCGGTGGGTGATATTCTGAACTTTTGAAAAATTGCTGAATAAAAGGGCTGGAAAGAGGATAAACAGCCACAGCCTTGAGTACCAACTTAACGCTGGACATAGAGAAGGCCACAAATCTACAAAACATAGAAAACATAGACATAGAAAACGGACCACATCAACAAAACTCGTCCATCTTCTCATTATTTCAATCATTCTTAGATAAGGACGATCATTCGTCAAAATTCTTATTTTAGGTCGTTGATCCAAATAGTCTGTAGTGTAATAAATATTTTAAGTGTATGAACGTTGGGCCTTAATTTAGTTTGGTATTCCCCGAATTGTGGCGAAACCTTATATCAAGCTGTGAGCGTGCACCCTGATGCATGTAACATTTGATGATATTTATGCGTATCATGTGAGCATTGTAGGCAGTAAAATTTGTGATGGTTAAGTTGACTGGAAGTGTTTGTTTTTTGTTGTGTTTAAAGCATATTTAGAAATTGTTTTCTATTGTGCTAAATTTTGACATTTAAAAAATGTCAACAGAATTCTTCGGATAAATGCTGTGGTTAATTCGAAATCACATGGTGTAGCGTCCTTTTGAGGGTGGCGCTTATTCGAGGACATCAAGCTCAGCGTCCATCCGAGGGAAGCGTTTCTTCAACGCCATCGCCATGAAGTACCAGCGCTTATTCAACGTCAACACCATTGAACAACATCGTTTACTTTGAGTCAGCTTTTATTCAAGGCCGGTGACATTAAACTGCAGCGTTTATTCAAGGCCGGTGACATTGAACTGCAGATTACATGGATACATGGAGATTAGTCACTGGATGCAATTTCTAAAGCGAACGTCTCTGTTTCAATGTAGTCCTTTCAATCTTTGCCTGTTGATTTTCAATTTGCTTCTATAAAAGTATAAAGCTATTTGCTCAAATCTGATTACACGCAATCGGGTTTTCTGATAAAAGCAGAACTCAGCAATTAGTAAGATAATAGGTCAAACATACTGAAATGATACACTTAAGCTCGATAGCGACTAGTCCAATCAATTAAACGCTAATGCTTCATTGATTGCCATGCTTTTTATCAACATTATTTACTAATTGCAGTGCTGATAAAGCATTCTAATATCTAAGAATTTCATTGATAGAAGAGCACTAACCTAAGTACCATAGCGCTGAAGTGACATTACAAAATATGTTGAGGCCTTTAAATCATGTTATTGAAACGCCATGGTGCATTTGGTAGGCCTATGTCCGATATCTATAAACATCCATGACGTTACCAAGATGAACTAATAATGAGTATCGATTTGTCTGTGGACATCAACAAAATCTTACTTATCAGAAACTACGAAGCATGCTCGATTCGAAGCCTTGCAGCTTTGGATTAGTAAGGTTCTATTGACTGACATAGACAATTCTTCTATATTTTGTCTAATCAAGTTTCACTTTTCTACGTCAAAAATGAAGCTGAGATTATCCCAGAAATTTCGATAGATAAGTATTAGATAGATAGCTACCTCTATGTGAAATCTACAAGAGGGAGCGATTCGGGGACGAGTAAATTGTCTATGCGCATATCTCCGCCATAAAGGTAGTCATCTGATGCATCCAATAAATGGCAATGATTCCCAATAACTTCTAACTGTATCATAGAAATGACCATTTTCAGACATGTAGCTACATGTCATTCGCGGGGATTTTGCATATCATCCTCGTAGATTTCCACCTGTCCAAAGGTCCTATTTAAATGTATTTCATCACGTATGTTTAGAAGACCACGACTACAACTTCATCATGCATTGGTTGGAACCATGCAAACAGAATCTAAATTGTTCGATGACAATATTACCAAATACTGGAACTACAATGCAGTAAATCCTGTGTAGACAGCATTGTGTATTTAGCTTAAAGAGAATGTTTTCACGTCAATGTCAAGCTCTTCTAAAAAGTTGTAACTTCTCCTTGTAGATTTCAAGAACAATCTCCACTATGAGTGACCATTCAGTCTTATCTCTAATAATTACTTTTCTGTTCGTGTTGAGCATAATGCACATCAACAACAAATAATAAATTGAATTTGTATGTATGAGCCCTTTCACGGCTTCTCCAGACTTTAATGAAGTTGAAAATGTGTTGATTAGATGCTTCAGGGGGCCCGAGAGAAGGTTGGACTTGATCTATTGGCGTGCGGTGTTGCTCAGGTTGCCGACTCTTGTTACAAATTATCCATATGATTTTGATGTAATCTTAACATGCTAGTTGCGTATCCCACCTTTACCCGGTATGAGTGCATGCTCCAATGGGATTGTGCTGACTGTGATGTAATTTCTGAAACATTTAGTTATCATTTAAGTTTATTTCAAATTAAACCTGCACACTGTTGTTGTACATTGTTATTCAATTAAACCTGTATTGTACCTGTACAATACTACGTCGGAATAGAGCTATTATCACCTGCAGTGATTTTATCTGCATCCATACTGCCATTCGACAGACCGTTATAAAATTAGGCCACGTGATTTGGACAGATTTTGATATACTTTTTGCAATTAATTTTGGAATTTTTTGAACGTTTTTGCAAAGTTTCGTTTGATTTGGTCCACCGCTTCTAATACATAATAAATCCTCATGGAAGTTAGAATACTGGGTCTTGGGTTGCCCAAGTGTGACTGTTGCCAACGGTCATACTTCGATATACCTCTATTGTTTTCCTGGAATTATCATGGAGAACTGACCTTTGATGGTTCTCAAACCAGAAGCTGAAATATCTTTCTTGTGTTGTTCTCCATCACGTCTGAGACAACAGGATGCCGGAAATGATAAACGTCGGGATGATAACTGCGCAGTCAAGAGGAGATAATGTTATGACACCGACTTGAAATTATCATGTCATGAATGTTTACACGCCAGTCGAACTTCGTAAGAAATTGTCATGTCTCCTGCAACTGACAATGTTTTCATTACGGTTTACCTTTCAGTGTGGACTTACTGGACAACTTGAAAATCTTAATGGAATTTATGTTGAAATCTTTTTAGTGCTTCATATTTTCAAAGTATTGTCATCCGCCTTGTGAAGGTGTTTTCTGCAAATCTCAAATCTGTCAATTTGAAGATTAAAAAAGATATTTTTTCAAATAATAGTAATTTTACAGAAAACTATTACGTAATAAGTTGCTTCGATCTATGATATGTCTAGTCTTTTTTCTGTACATGTGCATAATTGTGATGTAAATAAAAGTTGATGTTACTTACAGTGTCTCTGCGATTTGGGAAAACCTAGAATTTTTTTGTTTTACCCTGAAAACTTGGAATTTTTATAGCTTGATTGAATTAAGTTAAAATTGATTACAGATCATGCATGAGATTCTTCCGGGAAAATCCGGAATTCCTGAAATTTGGAATGGATTTTATTGGGTGTCAAGATTCGTCCACAAAACATTGAAAATGATAGGGAAGTGGGGGGGGGGGTAGGAGTCCATTGCTCACATGCTCCTACACAACATCGCTCGTTGAGATAGGAAAATTTACACACCTGCTGCTAGCCATGATGTTCGAGGTAATCTTGTACAACGTCTTCCACGTGTGTGTGTTCGGCATCGTGTTCCATATGATGATAAGTGTATCCATTCCCCCACAGTCAATGGTTGTCAACCAGCATAGAGTGGAAGTGGTCTAAAGCTGCATCTATCTAGGGGCGAAAGTAAGTCGGTGTGACGTAGCACGATTATTGCTTTTAATTTATCTACTGAGCATGTATCATGGTTGTCAAACTTGCTTATTAGATAGGTAGTTTTCCGGAAATGGCGGAAAACAGTGCCTCTCAATTGAGACTAAGCACTCGCCCTCAAATGAACTATGTGGACTATGACTTATTCAAGATGATTGGCTGTAAGTCCCATATAAAGAATGATCGCTCGTCAGATTTTACTGGTAATTATGAAGCATCTAGAAAAGCAAAAAAACATGAGTTATGTAGCCTATGCAAAAACATACAATACAGTAGCAGGTCAACTGAGCAAGCCAATTGGAATAAAGTATTCTTTAGGCAACCGTAAAAATCGATAATCACAGTGCGTCATCTTATTGCTGGGTAGCTGATGCTGACTGAATCGTATATGCTCGTACTTTGCAGTAAAGTAGCACTATCATGAACACGTATAGCTGTGTCAGCGTTGCCTCATATGAAGACACATGATCTGTAGATGCTTTCGATGCTTATCATATTGAAGAAATACTTCTTCTACTCTGAGACAGCGTCATCGCATTAATAGCCAAATCAAAGACAGTGGAAGACGTCATTGGACCAAATCCGTCATCGATTAAACATTTTATACCAAAATGGATCTTTATTTCACATTAACTTCGCGGACTAAACTACCTGTCCCGCGGATAATAGTCAGCGGACCGGAGGTTGAGAAGCACTGTTCGAGAAAGATAACTCATTCAAATTAACTATCAGTTTTCAAAACCCATTAACATAGCTGATCATTAAAGATGAAATCACAACATCGGCTGCAGAGTAATGCCAGGATTTCAGCGTGGTCAAAATAATTTCCAATGGATCATGGAGATAAATCATGCAAAGAATGTGGACGAAACTCTTCTCTCTGAGGTTAAAAGATTAACTTTCAATATTTTCTTTCTGCCGGTCTAAAGTAAACGGTGAATTTTCATTTATATCGAAGCAAGTGAAATTTCTTAAGTGCATCTTATCGTGAAATTTTGTGTTTAGAGCAAGGATGGAAGCGGTTAAAATTTCTCAACCTTTTTATCCTGTATGTTATGTAACGCATGTTAACTTGATGACGCAGCTTATAGAAATCAGCTGTTTAATGAACTTTAAAGATTATAAGCAGCATGATAAAGTTGTACACGCTATATAAAGAGAAAGATTCTGCATGTATTCGAGTTAAAGATAATCAAACAGTTGGTACAAAGACTACATCAGCACGTGAGTACACGTATATTCAATATAGCAAGATTCAATATCATAATGAAGTATGAATGAATATTGTAGCATGATTATAATAATTCCGGACGCACATCCTCCTGACGTAGAACAGATTCTTAACCACACGGCCACTATACCGATTATCGGCGCTTTTGAACTCACTTAGATACTGATATTGCGGAAACACAACAGAACTCATCATCACAACATCAGTTGTCGAAATTCGGCTACTCATTTTTTTGATTTATCGAGAGAAGAACGAGAGAACTTCTGCGCGCTGCACACATCACTTAGATGGTTGATTCATTATATTGTCAACTCAGATTGGCATTTATTCTTTGATGTGGTCAGTCGTAATGAGCCCGACAAATGAGGAAATGTGGAAATTAAGAGGAAATGGAAACAGTAACGATGACATACTGGACGATCACCAGATCGTTGTAACATTCCTGACTTTCATTTGTCCTCTTCAGAAGTTTCAGTCAGTTGCAGAGTCTTCTGTCAACATGACCAAGTTCATTGTGGGAAATAGTTAACAGTCAGGTTTCATGTTTTACATGATATTATTTTGCTTTTTATATTTGCGATTGCATTATAATTTCGTTTTTTCCCTCATTATGAATTTTCACGTATCTAATAATTCATTGTGTGTCACATCCAAATTAGTGTTCTTTAGAACAAGTAATGATGGACGGAGACTTATCTTTTGTCTAATATAGATTGATATTTCATTTTCAGCGATTTTAAATGCAATTTGTTATTATTTTAATTCAATTGAAATACGCAGACTCAAAAGCGATCAACAATCTGTTATTGAAATTAGACCTCAAACAAATGAATTTAATCAAATTAAAGAGACGTGAAATTATGTATCTTTTGATTGCAATAAAGGTGGGCATGTGCGCTCCGGAGGGCGTGGCGCAAAAAATCTAAAAACTGGAGCACGGATCGCAAGATATAACCGTGATCTTTCCTTGCGACAACCTACAAGTAACATCCTTCGAAAACAGTACATCAGGTTTGTTGAAACGTGGAATACATAATCAGGAATGCTTGTCTGTGATGGCACAACAGTGATATGCAGCATTGGATTGATTTATGGCAATTCAATTATTTACTCAGTGATGACTTGTTCAGCAATGGACGACGTTGATAAGTATTCGAAAATCTGTCAGTTCCCATCTTGAAACCATCAAATTCCTTCGTGTACTAGATTTTCGGTTAAATTGGTTACATTGGAGATGAATATCAGACAAAACAACCGCTTCATATTTAAATGTATTCCGCGATGCCTTTCTGCCTTTCGACGACTCGTCAAGCGTTGCGTCGATTATGTATCATTATGAAATGTTTATATACAAAATGAAATAAAAAACTCAATCGTTCGTCTGACGCTATCTACCAATTCAATTGTAACTGCGCAGACAGTTATGTTGGACGGACTGAACGGCAGCTGGCAAAGCGAGTGAACGAGAATCTTCCGGCATGGCTGGTGAACAAAAGACCCCGACCTCGATCAAGAAGGTCGCCAAAGCTCTTCATGCAGCGTTACTACCATTTCTGGAGGCGACAATCAACAACGTTACAAGACCCAATTTGTGTACAAAAGAAAACAGTTATGACGCTCGCGCTACCGTGGTTCTAACTTCTGACTTTTGACTTTAACTATAACTTAACTTTTTATTTCATTTTGTATACAAACATTTTATCATGATCCACCTGGAAATACGACGTACCGCTTGACGAGAGTCATCGAAGGGACTAGCGGAATAGATTTGAGAGAATTAAGGATGAAACGGTTGTTTTGTCTAACATTCATCTCCAATAAATTGATACTGATAAAATGGAATGAAGGATAAAGGATGAAACGGTTGTTTTGTCTAACATTCATCTCCAATAAATTGATACTGATAAAAGATAAACTGACACTGATTTCATTGTGAAATCCCGTTGAATTTTCAAAAATTCTGGGGATCGCGAGATTGCAATCCCGAATGCCGACACTATAGCTAAGAACTCTGATTATTCGGTTTGTAAAATGATGTCACGTTTATTTCCTATGCTTATCGATGAATCGTGGGTGCCGGTATTAGCAATCGTTCTTCTATGAACTTCCTTGTTACCTCTGTTCCTTGTTTTAGCTATTTGGATGTAAATAAGTGGTGGTCAGAAGTAGGGTTCCAAAAAACATATATTGGTTGAAAAAGTTATTTGTTTAGAGATTTTTAAATAATATCATTCGATATAAGAATTACTTACACAAACTGGTAAATATTCGTTTGAAAATCTTCCCTACTTTGATAAATGTCTCTTGTGTGATAAAATGAAATTAAAGTCACAAATTTTACATTTATGCCACAATTCTCAGCACCTAATAATATGTACAAACTAGCGCAAAGTACGGCAGCCGTTGGTTTTTTATATTTATTAGATAACTGTATTGTCAAAGGGACAAAGAACAGTTTCAATGCAATGCATTATTGAAAACAGTGGTTTAAAACTGCTTTTGAAGCCGAACTTTGTACAAATGGCTTCAAAACATATTTTCAAACATATTTTAAGCGGCATTTTCAATCCTTTGAAGCACGAATTTTTATCAAAAAATAAATATTTTTTGAAAAATCAAGCGCACTGCGCTCTAAACATACGTAGCATGCGAGGTTGGGAGTAGTGCCATTAGAGTCGCGTTGATCTCTTTTTGCTACGAACTTTTGCCGTTGTGGAATGCTCTCCCAAAAATTGCGCTCGAAATTCACTCAACAAGAGGATTACATACATAAAATGGTGAAACATGCTTTTTATACGCCATGTTTTGAAACTGCATGTATAAGGATGCGTTTGCACGTGCAGCTTTATTGCTGACACTCATCGATCCATAATAACGAATCAGAATATAATGGACAAACAATGGATGCGAAGGCATGACTTCAATAATCGTTTTTCCTGCGTCATCAGACAGAGTCCGAGCAATAGCGATTTAATGAATGGTGATAAAGAAAATTGTATTGATCTCAATAGCTTATTATCCTCTGAGTGTCAGTGAAAAGTGGCAGATCACGTTGCGCCTTGTTGAACTTAAGCTGCCACTTTTTACTGACACTCAGAGAATAATAAGCTATTGAGATCAATGCATTTCTCTTCATCACCATTCATTAAATCGCTATTGCTCGGACTCTGTCTGATGACGCAGGAAAAACGATTATTGAAGTCATGCCTTCGCATCCATTGTTTGTCCATTATATTCTGATTCATTATTATGGATCGAAAGTGTCAGCAATAAAGTTGCGCGTGAAAACGCACGCTAACAGAGATCCCAATAATTGATCTCACTGGTGTTTGGATGAACTTCTAGTCAACTGTATAGTATTTTCAGAGGAACGGAAACAACATTTGTAATGCAATGTATTATCAGTAACATTGGTTTAAAACAATACCTTTAAACCATGCTTTCTCAATATCTTTTTATAACTGAAGTTTTTAATATGTTTCTAAACATGCTTTTAAAACAACATACAGAAATTCCAGTAGTTGATCAATTACTAGTTGATAGGTAGGCATTTATGTTTTATGCTGAACGAGAGGAGATTAGGACAAATTAATCAATAGTTCTACTGTCTATCCATGACTTGCTAATGTTGAATGCGGATGACATTTCAAGAAATTAAGTAGTAGTCAGCAATTTCAAGCAGTATGATACAAACATGCAACTTTGTCTACGGATAACCACATCTTATCGACGATACATACGCTTCATTTCACACTTCAATCACTTTTGAGGTAGTCGACGCATTGAACAGATCGTTCAATTGCAAAGAAGCGATGGATAATGTAGGAGTAAAAACAGTAATATAAAAACAAAAAGCCAAGAAGCATGTTCTTGTTTTTAAGCACTTTAAAAAACATGTTTTTGTTTTTAAGCACTCTAAAAAACATGGTCTTTTACCCCCAGTTGAAAGAATACATAGAGCTGAATCGGCAGATTTGAATGTTTTTATCGACTTTGGAAAGGCATTTGATAGTGTGAATCGCGAGTTATTATAGCCAATTTGTGCTCTGATCGAAATACCAACTAAGTAATAATATTCAATTTGTAGATATTTACTAATCTATTAATCTCGTTAAAGAACAATGCGTACAACGATGCCGAGTGTTATGCTGTTATGATGAGTGTTATCAGAAATTTCAAGCAATTGAAGACGGTGATTCTAAAGGGACAACTGCAATGTCTTGGATACGTTGTTAGAAAGAATCCCAGATGATCTCTGAAAAATCTTTCTGCTCGCTTTGATGGAAGGAACGGACAAGAGGAGATCGCGTGATACACGGTTGGATCTCCTTCTCAAAGAAGCGAATTGGCAGGACAAAAGAAAAGGATTATGGCCAATGATCGATTCCAGAAGAGAAAAGTGATCTCAGTGAACCGTTGACTGCACGGTATGTTACTGGTGCTACTCAGAGTTGCGAACGTTCTTCGTTGTTTGGATGTGTATTTCATAAAGTTTACTCCGTGACGCTCGATGTACATATGTCTTCACGGGTATAGTCGTTTTGTCCGACACGTTCATTTGATCGACACGTTCATTTGATCGACAGGTTCATTTGTTTGACAGGTTCATTTGTTCGACACGTTCATTTGTTGGACACGTTCATTTGATCGACAGGTTTATTTGATCGACAGGTTCATTTGTTGGACACGTTCATTTGATCGACAGGTTTATTTGATCGACAGGTTCATTTGTTCGACAGGTTCATTTGTTGGACACGTTCATTTGTTGGACACGTTCATTTGATCGACAGGTTCATTTGTTTGACAGGTTCATTTGATCGACACGTTCATTTGTCCGACACGTTCATTCGTTGGACACGTTCATTTGATCGACAGGTTCATTTGTTTGACAGGTTCATTTGTTCGACACGTTCATTTGTTCGACAGGCTCATTCGTTGGACACGTTCATTTGATCGACACGTTCATTTGTTGGACACGTTTATTTGATCGACAGGTTCATTTGATCGACACGTTCATTCGTTCGACACGATCATTTGTCCGACACGTTCATTCGTTCGACACGATCATTTGATCGACACGTTCATTTGATCGACACGTTCATTTGTTCGACACGTTCATTTGTTCGACACGCATTTAATTATACTCGCATATTTCCCATTTATTTGAATTAACTTCAGCACATTTCCAATGGGTTTTATCGCTCATCTTTCTGTCAATAATGTAGGCATGTTGATTACAAATGAGCAGAGGTTCATCTTTTGATGTTTTTGTTTCTTGAAACTCCCTCCATCTTATTAAATTACGGAAGCAAACTAATGAATATCGAAAATTATGTTATCTAAAACATTCCATTCAAATTTTCATTTGAGCATCTGTATATAGATAATGCATACTTCATATCTATCTATGCGCATGGATAGATCCCAAGGTTTGGGATTTCCACGATTTATTATCTATATGTCTCAGAAAAGTAATATATTGAAATTCTATCATCATTTCTTTCGAACAAGTGAACGCATTATTAAAATAAACCATAGAATTCTGCGCATGAGTTGTCCATGAAATGAACGTTTTTTTAAAGATATCTTGTCGAACAAATGAACGTGTCGAACAAAAAAACTAGATCCATCTTCACATTGGTGCTGTGAAAATTGTATAAGTCGTATAAATAAATGGACAATATTGTTGCAAATGTCATATTTGATGGTAAATTAAGTACTTAGAAACGACCAAGGATTAAATACAAGTTTCCAGGGATGAAATAAATTCGCGAAATAGCACAGAGCATGCATTTGAATAATCTGAAGTCATTGAATTGTGTGTAAATTCTGGTCTATCATCTCTTATCACAAGAAATGACAATAATTGATTAATCTAATGAGATTGTATCCTATTTTCAACCAAGTGAAGAAGAAATTGAATAGCTATGTAAGGAAATTACTTCAGAGTGAATATAATTTTTCGTCTCATTTCACATTGTTTGTTGATGGGAAGCACATTTCTGATGATTTCATTGCGGAGAAATTTCCGTTTTTGTCGAGTAGGTTATTCACATCACACTGTATCCGACAGCTGCCATCCATCAAAAATGCAATACACGTTGCTGCAAATATTCCTGATAGGTTCTACTGTTGATATGTCGTAAAACTAATTCAGCTGTAAGTTTGGAAATGTTCATACGAGTATTGAAAATACAATGATGAATTAGCCAAATTTAGTAAAATCAATAAATATATAATTCAAATATAAGATAATTCATATCATCCCCTGGTTGCGCAAATAACTATTACAATCTTAATGCGGATATTCAAGAAATCAAAAAAGAATCAACGCCACGTTCTACATCGTTTTGTTTTCTTCTAAATATGTGAAAAGGTTTATTGCCATGATATGAAAAAATCGTACGGCAACATTTTTTCTTATCTTCTGGGAGCGCAAGATAAATTTTCATAGAAATATAAGGTGACCTTATAGATAACCTAAAGTCGACTCGTACATTAAATCATGGACTTCTATAATATAGCATCTGGACAGAAATCTGAACAGATATCACCCTTCTATACGAAATGAGGCTGACTATTTGAATCGATGTCATTCATACAGAAGTTATGTGCATTGTATTCTTGTTATTCTTGCGCTGCGGGCGTTGTTAATTAGTGTTTTTCAAATCATCAGCGATGTTTGTGGAGAAAGGAAAATGCTGAGCGCATGCTCTGTGTTTGTGTACCGGTATAAGAATGACAGTAAATTTAAAGACTCTCCACCTACATTTCATTGCTTATCTTTGAAAAATAAGCCACAGAATCTATCGATAAAGAACAATGTGATTTACGCCGACGACCAAACCAAAATTACTCTTCTTTGGTGGCAAAGTTAATACATTCTCACAATTGTCTACCTCAAGAAGAAGAAGAAGAAATTTCAATCGATATGGAAGCATGGACCTCAAATGTGAAATGAAAACTGACTTCGTTCGTCGCCTCAAATTAAAGTAAAAAAATGTGTGAATACGAGTAAGACTATACTCGTACTTTTTGAATTTTGGAGCGACAGAAATCTGGTTGCAAGGTTACAGACGAGTATATTCTCCTGAACTCATCTTTGCAACGATCGAAGAATTCAACACAATAAAGATCATGCACTTTTTTATCTTATTTTACACAGTGATTTTAGACCCTACTTCGATAATGCATATCTCATAGGATAGATCATGAAATTTCACTACGTGATGCAAAAATAACACAAGTTTGCAGTGCTATTGCATTATCTTCTATCACACAATCTAAATGAGCACCCTGTATGGATATGGCTATTTCTGAATAACATTTATAAAATAAAGAGCTCGATTCTATCCTGATGCATGTTGCATCAATATTCTGAGCTTCTATGCAACACTATGGCATTAAAAGCAAAGCAACAAACAGAGGTAGTGTTTTCTTTGGTGTTGATTCTTCGAAAGTTCCCGAATGAATAAAATCATTTCAGGAAGTAAAACCAAAATCAATAACCAATCCACGAATAGGACTTTGTGTTATTTGATGTGCTGCTTCACTTGGAAAAGGGAAGATATGACCTAACATTTGTAAAAAAGTGTAAACCTGAAATGCCAGTTTGTTTCCAAAGGATTAATTATTTGACTTTGATTATTGATTAACTCTCTTTTAAAATCTTGCGTGCTCGTAAATAATTTCTGTAAATAGCAGCACTCCAATGTTTTATTTAATTCAAAAAATAGTAGCCAGCAGATCTATGTGAATGACATTGATTGATAAATGAATAAGTTTCCTCAGATAACTCATTTGCCAATGTGCAAAAGGCGACTGAAAATTCTGATCAGAGTCTCACCAGAGGGCAAAGTCAGACTGAAAAAGAGACTATAGGAATTATACTTCAAAATTGATGTAAATCGGCATGATCTTCCAGATATAGTTACACATTATCAAGAATATTAATCAACCGATACATGCTTAAATGCATCAATATGAAATACAATATCAGCCTCATCTCGTATACGTGCTATTTTAGATATCTGTCCAGATGCTATATTATAGAAGTCCATGATTAAATCTATGGACGAGGACTCTCTTTGTCTAAAGCCATATAGCGCATAGTTTAGTGCAGATATCTTTGGTCTCCCAATTGAACATTCAAACCCTTGACTGGCCTGCACGCTCATCTGACTTTTCACCCATTGAACAAGTCTGGGACGAGCTTGGGCGGCGAGTGAGAGACTGCTATTCAATTGCACAAGTGTCCCTGAAGATTCTCTCTGAAAGACTGACAGAGCAGTGGCTTCTCCTTGAAGCATCCTTCATTCAGAAACTTTGTGAATCCATGCCATCTCGGATTACTGAATGTATTGGAGCTAGAGGGGGCACACGCGCTAATAAAGTTGAATCTGCTACATGCGTTGTTTTTCTGTGCTAGCGACTTGGTGGAGATTGTGACTAAGTTATCAAGGTATCATACATACATCTATACTATATACCAGTCAAAAATTAAAGAAGTTAAAGAAGTAAATGTTTCAAAAATTTTGTCAATGAATATATTACATGAAGAAATATCACACAGAAATTTCATGTATTCTTAGATGCCTAAATAGTACAAGTACATTGTCTATAGTTGTACTATGGAAAAGCTTCATTCGTGTATCAGCAAGCACATAAAAGAATTGCTTTGAAATTTAGAGGAATGGAAAATTTGATTGGAGGTTTGTTTGTTCTTTTGATAAGATGTCGACGAATTCCATCTTCAGTTGAGCTGACATTGTGCATGGGTGTTGCTAGCCAGTGTGGAAGTTATTTGTTGGTATGTATGCTCCTGGGCCTGCAGCAGCAATACTTCACGATCTCTATCTTCTGCAGTGATTCAATTGTACAGAATTCTCTATATTCATCTAGCAACCTCGAAAGCCACTTGCTTCGTACCTTAAGGTTTTTTTAATGTTGATTCTTGATGGTATAGGTTCATACGTTCTTCATCAGAGAGGAATTTGTTACAAATGAATGCACAACTTTCAGTGAATGTATTGGTTGATAGTCTTTGGATAGCATTAGAATTAGACAGATCATTTAACCATTTGGACCGTGTGGTTTATCAAGCCTTTTATCAGTCTTCTGTAAGGTACCCAAGGAGCATTTGTGCTATCAGAGGCAGATTGCAGCAATCTATCACCTACATAATGTAAATGGACTAATAAGAACATATTCACTAAAATGCGCTTGAAAATTAATTCTTCAGGAGTAGCCTTTCTATTGACAGATTTATTGCAATTCAAACCTCATGCAGCAAATGATCATTTGGGAAACCAGCTAGTTACGACAATAGAAAGCGATTGCATAATCTAGACAAAGTCATGCCAGGAAACGCTAGCTATCTACTCTGCACTTGTATCGCAAGCGAAGCGCCGATAACTTTTGTTCTCTGGTCATGCCTATCCATGGCCCATGAATGCAACATGAAGATAATATATGAATTATAGCCATCTGTCGAGGGCATAAATTGGAAGATATCCGAGGGCGCGCCGCGCACATATGACATCATTAATAAATCATTCATTCGACATTCAAGTATAGAATATCAACTTTTTCGTAACTTTTTCAAGTCATACTATCTTGAGGTCATGATGTCATCTTTCTATCCATGCCTGTCATTTGGAGATTTGTGCAAGTTAGAAAATACTAATTTGACATACCATCGATGCACGTACAGCATTGCAGATTTGTAGTGGATAACATAAATAAAATAGAAGGAAGCTACTCTTATTCACGCCGCCATCATGCGCTTAATGATATGAGTGGAAATGAATGTGGATATTTCCATGGGCAATCGCATGGATTTCTAAATGCTGTAGAAATCCATGGCTATTCAGATTATTGCATAGTAATTGCCTAATAATCAATGCCGTGTATTATGTACATAACAAATGGAGACCAATAGATATCTCACTCCGAATTACAGGTATAACTATGCGTTATGACAGATATCATGCGATATTAAAGTTTTCTAGCAATATTAACCGAACTTATAATAAAGATACAGATAGCATTTTGATAAAAGGAAATGGAATTAATTTATCATTCGACGCAAAGACAATTTGTTACTTCTTTCAAGAAGTAAAAACAAATTGTCCGTGCGTCGAAAGATAAATTAATTTCATTTCCTTTTATCAAAATGATATTTTTTAAGCATTATCCTATAAATCCGGACTGCGGCCGTCGTTTGTTATGTTGATAACGCTTTCAAATATCGTTTGATATCCTTTACTCCATGACTGCCAAGTGAATATATTTACCAACAATAATAGCAGATGCACTCATTAATATATGATGCAAAATCATTATATACAAGGTAAGTCCAGAAAGTGAAGGCAAGTTAGAAAAAGTTAATAGCCTATACTTAAATGTCGAAAGCGAACGCAAAATTGATGCGAAGGCATCAGATACGATCATAGATTTCATTAATAGAATTTTCCCATTCTATCCATAAGATTATTCTTAAGTCAGCAGACTTTTTGTAGCAAAGGTGTTCAATTACCAGGGTCACAGGACGCAGCTATTTCTAGTTGATCTTATTCTTTTTTTACTAAGATGGAATTACAAGCCAAGCTGCTGATGACAGTCTTTAATTATAAAATTTTTCACCGATAAGACAGCCTGATCAGCCTGTGACCTTTTATTAAGTAAATAGACGGTCTTATCGGTGAGCATTTTTATAATTAAAGACTGTCATCAGCAACTTGGCTTGTAATTTCATCTTAATAGAAAAATTCTGAATAATGCTGTTTAAGGAAAATTATATTTCACTACAAGATCTTATCCTTTGTTGTTCATTATGTGACTTAGCCATTTTTTTTGTTTCATTTTTTCTGTAGCCATGATATAACACCTTTGATGGATTTTAACTTCCACTTCAGAGCTGTCTCATATTGGAATCCACACTAGATAAAAACAGTTCCCATTCCCCAGCTCACTGTATGGTCAATTCAAAGTTCAGATGATGATGATCTACTTTAAATACGATAATCACAACATTCGTAGATGCACGTGACTTGTATATAATGTGATAACTGAAATTCAGTTCACTTGCCTATGTGCTGTCGTTACATGTACAATGAAGTGATAATGAGCATCCTTATGAACAGACTGGCGATTTAATCTGATCAACATGTTTCAGTCTAAATATTAGCACCAATTTTCGCATGGCGTCAGATGACTGCTATCTGAGAACGTGTCACATTCATGTTTAATTTGTAGCAGCCCGCAGAGGCACAGCATTATCCCAATTGTTCATGTCGCACTTTTTCCTTTCCTAATGTCGAGAAAATCGAGAAAGTGTTTTTCATGGATTTTAGAGATTGGTGACAAACCATAGTCGTCGTTGAATGGAAGAAATCAAACTTGAGAAGTCATTGCTGCATGTGGTCGACTTCTGAACAGCATTCTGCTGAATGATTCCTATATTACGTAGTGCAAAACTACATGGCATATTGTCTTATGTGCTCAAAAGTGTTCAAATACATGAGATACGTGAATATGAGAGTCTTCTATAAATAGCTGTATTTTATACGAGAAGAGCAAATCATTATGAATAACAGTGAAGATGCACTATCATCCACGTGCAATTTGCTGACATTTTCTTTATGTTGATTTATAATAGTCTGATCCGATGTGCTACCGACCATCGCAATTCTTTCAACAACCTGACTCTACTGTAACTAACGTAATATAGTTTCAGGATTTGGAAAATTGCCCAATCTCATATCGCAGAAAATCTTGATGAAAGTCGATAATAGTAGCTCTGATTTGTAATGTTATTGCAATAAAGTAAAAAAGGTAATGAATTTCCTTTTTACCTGATGATGGTCTGTGGATGCTGACCGAAAAATTTTGTATTCAGTATCAATTATAATCGTTTGACATCAAAACCTTCCTGATTCTTTCTAACATCTTTTCAAAGTTATTGCAATATATCGAGATTAGCTATCATAGCCCTGAAACATTTGTGAATACAACTTAACAATAGTTAGCCTTTCTAAGACTAGTGAAAAGAGGATTAACATGGGTTTATCACACTATTTAAACATATTTTTGCAATAATAATAGAATAATGATATACAGGACGTGAATGAAGAAGACGGATACAAGTATCTTGGAATCCCACAGCACCACACCAACCTCGATGACGCAGCAAAGGCGCAAGCAATCGCCGAATACAAGAAAAGGCTGAAGAATGTCATGAAATCAAAGCTATACGCAATGCACAAGATTGAAGCAATCAACACGTTCGCAGTGCCCGTCATCAGCTACACAGGGGGAGTGGTAAAATGGAGAGTCCAAGAACTTGATGAACTGAACCGCAAGACTCGCAAGATCATGAATATGTACGGTGGACTGCACGCAAGAGCAGACGTGGATCGCCTCTACTTGCCGCGGGATCGGGGAGGAAGAGGCTTGATGAACTTGACCGATATAGTGGAACAAGAAAACCGAAGTCTAACAGAACACCTCCACAACGTTGCTGATGACCCACTGCTGGCGGTGGCTCAAGCAAGTGATCTGTACAGACAATGTGAGGAAACAACAGCAGAATGGAAAGAAAAGAGAATGGAAGAGCGGTATCAGAAATGGAAAGACAAAGCAATGCACGGCCAATATGTACGACAAGGAAAGAAATAACATCAGGGAAGGCATGCTATAGTTGGTTGAAAACAGTCAAGTTGAAGATAGAAACGGAAGCACTACTTGTCGCAGCCCAGGACCAAGCCTTGAACACGAAAGCGCATTCAACGTACATAACAAAAACAGGTACAGATCCGAAATGCAGAATGTGCAAGGCTACAGATGAGACAGTCGCTCACATCCTAACTGGCTGCTCAAAGCTAGCCGGAAACGAGTACGTCAACCGGCACAATGAAGTTGCAAGGATAGTCCATCGAAGCATATGCATGGACTACGACTTGCCCGTATCACGTGAACCCTGGCAGTACGTGCCTGTGCCAGTGATAGAAGACAGCGCAGTGAAGATCTTGTGGGACTTCGAGATACGGACTGATAGAAGAATCACAGCAAGAAGACCAGACATAGTGATAGTGGACAAAGCGAAGAAGACTGGCATCATAATCGACATATCAGTACCCGAAGACCGGAACATCAGCAACAAAGAAAAAGAGAAAATCACAAAGTATCAAGACCTGAAAATGGAAATACAGAAGCTGTAGAACATCAAAGTAACGTGCATCCCTGTTGTGATCGGATCACTTGGAGCACACACAGGAAAGTTGACAAAGTACCTGAAGGAAATCCCCGGACACCACCATGTACCTCAATTGCAGAAGGCCGCCTTGCTTGGCAGTGCCTATATACTCAGGCGAACTCTTGACCTCCCTGAGTCCTGGTAGGACTCCGAGATCTTGAGCATTGTTCCGACTTGTGAGAGTCGTGTACCAAAAAAAAAAGAATAATGATATATATATTGAGTTGCATCCTCCATTGAAAAATGGGAACATATTTGAATAACTGCCATTTCATCAAACATCAGGAATCATCTAGTCTAGCGAACGCAGCACCCGGAGTAAATTGAGCTGCATAATTAGCACAATAAGTGAAATTTCAGTGGGTATTCATGAAATACTACTTTAACACACTACCCAAATGCATCCGTGATGATCCATAATTGCTGCCTTTTGCAAATGCGATGTCAATAGATCCATCATGCATCCTCACTTAAAAATGGAAACAGCCCTGAATAGCTGTCACTTCATCCTTTATAATTTATGAAAGCTATAACTCTTCAATAACTATCTATACGGAGGCCTGATATATTGGATGAAATCACAAATTGTTCATTATGTTTGTATCTACATACAGTCAATGTCATTTTCGTTTGTGACATTGACGGTAAATAAGATAAATCGAAATTCACGTTTCACCCAACCATTCGAGCTCCAAACTCATCGACTGTGGCCAGTACTGTTGAAAACTATGGTAGTGAAGTAGCACCGTGTCAGTTGAGCGATTTATTTGTAATGGTGAAATAATAGTGCTAAGCGGCTTTTACAATCTTAAACTGCATAGAAATTTTGCTCGTCAGCAGCGCCGCAACTGTAAACCACCCCCCGAAAAGATTATTCAGAAGCGCTATCCCCCAGGGTTTCAATGACCCTTCAAAGTGAAGAAAATTGACTGAAACATCAAAGGAAATCGCATTAATTAAATAGAAAATATTTCCTCATGAAAACGTTCATTTTCAAAAATTAGGGTTCTATTTGCGTAATTCATCTTCGCATTAAGAAATTCTGTAGGAATTTAAAATATACACCTATGAAAACGTCTCATTAGAAGCATTGATTTTTATTTATCTAAAAAATAATGCGATATCAGTTTTCCATAATTCTGTTTCATATGATTCGATTGTTCCTTGAACTCAGTACTTCATATTTTCATTACATCTTGATGGCTATATACTTTTAGCCTAAATGGTGTCTCGGTACCCATAGCTACTTTTTGCTTGGCTACTTTAGCTTTTTTTGCTTTATGCAATAAAGATTATGAATTATGATTGGACTAATTATGAATTATTGGCATAGAATATCCTTAGATGCAATCTCCGAGTATATTGTGCGAATACAATTTAAAAAATGAATCAGGCATAAACAACATGTCAACATCTTTTAATGTCTTGAGCAATCGGAAATACAAGATGATGTTTCAACTATACAAATCTAGTTTATCTATGCGTATCCTTTCTTCTAAATGGTCAATGAAGAATGATATCATCTGGAAGGACAACACTTCTCAATTGTTTTACACTTAACCATTTATTTCATTTTACAAACAGATCACAGCATATTTTTCCAGAGCAGATTGTGGATGATGAATGGTAGAGAATGGAGAAATCTTCCTCCGACGAACATATTCAATTGGCTAAGTGTACTTGTACTTCTAAGGGCAGGCCTAACTACATCGCATTTTAGCGGGGCCCCCTCCGAACGGGTGGTCGGGGGCTGTAGTTACGGCTCTGCCTGTCACAGTCTGAGTTCAATGTGGTATTCAAATTCTACAACAGCTATGGCACACTCGTCGACATTTGCAATGTCCAAGGAATTTAGCGTTGGCGTTGGTCAAGTCTGAGGACATTTTTCTATCCTCTATCCAGGCGGACACGCACTCTGCAATGCTGTACATGTTCGCATTGGCAGCATCGCATTAATATAGCAGCAATGTGAAACACAGAATTACATTGACTAGTTGTCGGCAAACTCCCATTATCTATGAGTCCTTGAAAATGTCTCCTTTTCATTTCAGGATGAATACATCAACTTATCTCAAAAAATCGTCAGGAAGCTAAATGGTAAGTAATGCTAAGAATTGTCTTGAAGTACGCAGCAGATAATGTTTTGTCACAATGTTGTGAGTGAATGTATCGAGGACATGCAATCTGTGTTCGGAAGCATTGATCGGAACTGTTTACATTCCATCAATCCACTTGAATGAACCGCGATAAGAAATCTCATTTACTCATCTCAAAACCCCGTGGAAGGTGCGCATGAATTCCATTGATCTTTCAAGTTGATCTTCCCTCGGGGCTGATGATCTCTGTGTTGTCTGCCGCGTCGTATCCTGCCGAAAGTCAATTTCAAACCTCAAGTGATACTTCAAGCTACCTCCAGGTGATGAAATTGCGATCTAAGAGTAACTTGTCTTCTGACGGACCACTCCAGTGAAATGTTGAGGATTCCATGATACTAAGTTTCATGTTTGATGCAGTCCAACATGCGTGAAGTTTGAATAACGGGCTTAATCAATTTGTTTCCCATTGAAGAGTCCCGTCAAACATGTTTGCTTCGACTCTTGATTGCGAAATCTTTCAAACATTTCCGTTGTCCATCGTTAAAAGAAAGATGCAGCGGCATTGATGATGGCAGCTCACAGGGACGAAATTCATCACAATATAGTTCTATGAAAACTAACGAGGGTTGCAACAGATGTTTTTTATGTCATATTTTAAATATGTTTTAAACATATTTTAAAAATTTTTTATGTTTTTTGTTTTTTACATTTTTGACGAGAATTGCGGTCAAAATCAATAATGCGGTTTAATGTAAATTAAATCAATATCTTCCCTAAATGACTTTGTGAATTACAGGAAAGCGTAGTATAATACTAATAAACCAAAAAGACTTCTCTAATTTGGGAAAGTGCTTAGTTAGATTGTTTAGTAACATCAATTTAAGTTTGATTATCACTGAAAGTGGCATTTTATCATCTGTTTCGGAATGCTTATTATTTCTTTTTACAATTCATTTTAATACACAGGTTCACCATTGAAGTAATAAATAATCTAGGCAGATTAAGCTAAATAAAAGAAAAGGCGAAAAGAAATAAATAATAAATTATTATTCAGATAGTTATAGAATTTACATAGTGACAATTGAAAAATATATGGCTGGTATGTCGTAAGAGAAAATAAATGTTGACAAAACAACCAAATTGGATGGATAGAAATTACAGCAAAACAGTTCTTGATGATTAGCAATATTCACTCAACGCACGTCACTCACTCAACACACTAAACATCAGTGAAAATCACACAATGTCACTTTTATCTGCGGAATTAAATAAGAAGCAATTATCTAAAAAATATCTTGAAGTCTGCTTAACATTTAGTTATAGAGTAAGCTGTACTTGCTCTACTAGTTTTGCGAAATTGCATTTGTTGAAAAACTGATTTACTGACATTTCGTGCGTAATTATAAATACGCAGAAGATATTACATCGTCTTAAGAATTGTGGATATCGGAAAAAGAAAAGAAGCCTTTCAGAGGAAAAAGCAATACAAAAAAAATAGAAAAAATATGAAAAACATTGTTTTTAATCATATTTAAAATGTATTTTGGATATGTATCTAAAATGTCATGTGTTAAATATCGCAACCCTGAAACTAACATAATTTAGTAAGATGATGAAAAATCGCAATAAAAATGTAGAAAGAAAATCAAAGTGGTAAAGTCAAACGAATTCCTCATGCATTATTTGAGTTTTCATTTTTTTTGTATAATACATTGGTGCACATGCTCTTGCTTTATTTGCTTTTATAGGGAAAATATAGCTAGTTGTTCTCTTGTTAGGCTCAAAGCTCATTGAGCCCTCTACATACATGTGGACAATGGTCTGAAATTCTATCAAGCATTTGGACAATATGTGAACATGATTTTGACTAAATAAGACACGCAGATATTGTTGACGAAGACAAATGACATAGAAACATGGTGAGACTGTGGAAGGAAAATCAACCAGGATGGATCAAAGATAGGAGCAAATTTATATTCATCAATCAACATTAATGAAAATGAGGAGAACAAAGTTGAATAGAGAGAGAGTCAAAACCTTATTGTTTCTCTGGACACAAGGTGGATTCAACACTTTTTTACAGACACTTTTCATGCGCATTGAAAGGGGTAAGAAAACATGATGTCAGGTGATGCTATTCCTGTCATGCGATCGCTTCACATCTCCCTGCTGTTACCTCATTACACATTGTCACAAAATGTATCGCTCTGTACTTCCAATGCGCACATGACTGACGACTACAGCCTCTTGAGATAATTGCTGTAATTGGCAGAGAATTGACAGATATTGTCATCCGTTGATCTAAAAAGATGGAATGAAAACTAAAAAGATATTTTAATTTTACATGTTATTCGCATTAAGTCTTCAAGATTCAAATCTAAACCATCTAAAACTGTGAAATCACCGCGGTCCGATTACGCAACTTTTTATCTTCAATTGTAATGATAGAAATGTCAAATATTTATTGTACTCGTAGGTCTTCATCTCACTTCTAACCTGTACACGGAGGACAAATTTGCAGTTGTCGGTTTCATTTTTCTGACGGAATTGCATTAAGTTGAGCCAAAATTCCTTGCTGAACTGTAGGACGGGTAGTTCACTACTTTCATTCTCTCTCAATCCCCAGGGTGCATCGAATCTTTGAAGTACAAAAGTTAATCAGATGCTGATCTATGAATTATGCAAACGAAAAAGAATCATTTTTTATGTTTGCTGCTTGTCTTCAGTACGTCTTGCTATCTGAATTGTAAATGAAATTACATAACCAAGCAGATTTGATCATGTGCATCGTCATTGTCGAAATATTCATTTTTGTGAAGCTGACGGACCTATCCCTATCTTAGCATCTCGTCATAACTTTATATATTTGTTCATTTTTAAACAATCATATCGGCTAAATTCTCAAGATCAGTGATTGATTGCGGTAAAATTTCGTGATTAAGAATTAGTAAGTTTGAATCGCACCTGTGGTCCCGTGGCACAGTGGTTAAGTGCTTGGCCTAGCGATCTTTCGGTCCAGAGGTCCAGCCCCGTAAGTGTCATTGGAAATCGGCAGGAAGGGCATCTAGATTAAAAGTACTGCAGCGCTCCAGGAAAAGTCTGACTATGTCTGCACCGTCCAAGCCTCCAGTATGGGGAATACTGACGTTAACGATAAAAAATCACGGTTCACAGTTGCCACTAATAGGTGGCAGGATAGCTCAGTTGGTTATTGGTCGTACTTCGGTGCGGAAGTGCACAAGGTCCAGGGTTCGAGTCTGTCCGCCATGGGTGGCACCACCGCTCTCACTAGAGGTTACTAACCCAAATTTGGTTTGCTAATTAGCTTACTAGCATGGCTTTGTGCCTTGGGTGGGGCAGGAGTAAGTAAAAAAGAAGCGGTTCAAACGAAGGAGTATTTTTTTCATCTTGGAATTTACCAAAAATGGAGCACAGAATTCACTAAAAAACTTTACAACTTACTCGCAGTTTAGAAAAATATATCGATATTATTGACTTATTTGCGGTTTAAGTCTTACTTTTTCAAATTGGTCAAACTGATTTCGCTCATTTTGGCAAATGGAAAAATAGAAAAACTACTTCTCGCTCCCTCTTTCGTTTGAGCCTTTTTTCAGCATGAAGAAAAGAAGGAGCGAGAATTAGTTTTTCAATTTTTATACTCGGAGTCACGTTGAGCTAGACTTCGTCATCTTTCTTCCGTGTGTCGAATGTCATTTATTTCAATTATTCTTAGGGCCTGATTGTTCAACAAGGTGCAGAATGGTTTGAGCCCATCTCTCCCGGACGCAGAGCGAACTATCTTCCACAAGGCTACTCACTGCACTTGCTGGGATGGAGTATGCTGTATACAGGGTTCCCGCGCGACAGGGAAACCTGGAAAACCTGGAAAAGACAGGGAATTTTTTGTATGTGTGTGAATTACAGGGAATGTATAGGGAAAATGGATATTTTCTATTAAAACCTGGAAAATACAGGGAATCTGTCTAAGCATGTAAGTAATAGACTATAAGCTAGATATTGTATTTGAAGAACTTCTTTAGACATGAATTATCTTTATTATCAATTGTTCAGTTATTTCCTTTTCTTAAGCAGTATGTATCAAACATTGAAAAGAAACCTACTTCCAACTCTTTCTCTACTGTCGAAAAGGCAGTCACAGATCCCGTATTTCTGGCCAAACTCACATTTTTTGGTACCATCGCATCGCTTCTCGAACCGTTTTTAAGGAAATTCCAATCGGATGCACCTCTCGCTCCCTTTCTTATGGAAGAAATTGAGTTGATCATCAGAAAAATCATGGCGAAATGTGTGGATTCAAGCGTAATGGCTTGTGATATTGATGAGCTTCTGGATACCCGTTTAACAAAAAAAAGATGCGCAAAGTGGAAGACAGACATTGGTGTTGCTGCAGCAGCACTAATTGCAAAAGTGCCAGATGAGAAAATTAAACAGCAGTTTCTCACTGAATGTCGCTCATTTCTTACTGCCCTGATTTCAAAAATTCTACAACGAAGTCCATTGAAATACAAATTAACATCTTACTTGTCCTCATTAAGTCACACACAAATGGTCAATAATACTGAAGGATCAAAACAACACTTTAAACTTCTTGTTACTGAATTGTAGGAAAAAAATCAGTTGCCCCCATCTATCGCTGACAATGCTATTGATGAGTTTTCGATCTTCATATCAGCGCAACAAGCGAAGCTGAATAATTTCAGAGCCAAACACAAACGTTTGGACACATTCTTCGCAGAGGCTGTCGCGAGTGATGACCAATATAGGCATCTTTAGATCGTCCTTAAAATGGCATTGATTTTATTGCACGGCAATGCTTCGGTGGACTCCGGGTTTAGTGTTAACAAACATTTTTTGATAGAAAATTTGCATGAACAATCATTGATTGCTCAACGGCCAAGTGGAGGCCCAAATGTTGTTGAGGTAACGAAAGAAATGCGTTCTCATGCAAAGCTCGCCAGAGGTCGTTACCGAGCGGCGATTGAAGCAAGGGCGACCAAAGAAAATGAAATTCGTATACGGAAGATGGCGGAGAAAAGAAAACGTGATCAGGTGAAGGTTCTGGAGGCGAAAAAACAAAAACTTTCGAAGGATACTGCTTCCGCGTTCAAGGCGCTAGATGAGCAAATACGGCTATTAACATAATTCTGCAAATAATCAATTTCGCAGGTCTCAAGACTATATTCTTTGTTCTGTATTAAAAATACGAGTACTTCTGTCCATGTAATTACTCTATGTTTTCAAACACCTTACTTTTAATAGGTATTTTTCATATCTTTCTTTTTTAACTCTAAGGATATAAACGATGAAATAAAGTTTTCTTGTATTTTATGCAAACATGTAAGATTTCATAATACGTGTGTAATACTCCCGGAAAGTTGAGTATTATTTACACATGAAATCACCTTGCAACTTATTTGTGTTTGACAACATAGAGTAATTACGGTAATTATTTTTGTTTGAACAGCAGATGGCTGACAAATTATTTTCGTTCATGTATGTAGCTTTCTCATATCATTTTTATATCATTTTATCCCCAATCAAATTTTCTTGTAATTAGATTATTATGTTTTGAAGTACATTGTTTATAATATACTGTTATATACTGAGTAATTCTGTTTTGCTGTTAGTTTATAATATTGATTAACCAACTGATGCGAAGTCTCAAAATGATAAAGTTACGTATTGTAGCATCGTGGGGCAATATGATAAATACATATATAGTAATTAAGACATGGAACTTGTCGAAGAGTGATCAGGGAAAATACAGGGAAAACACAGGGAAAATTATTTCCGAAAAGGCGCGGGAACCCTGTGTATAGGACTAATACAAAATCTCATCGATGATGGTACTATACCTTTCAAAACAAATTTCAATCGAGGAACTACGAAATGGATTATGTGGAAATTTTTCTATAATCCTGTGCAATGTGGTCCCATTTGCGTGAACATCTGCAATGTTGCCAAAAAGCAATTTTTAGTTTTTATTATAAAATTGACATATGAGTGTGTAGGGGATATTAGTAGCTGCTCCTTCAGTGAGAGACATATGCTGTCAAAGACATTTGAATTTAGTCGCCTGAATATAATATAACATTATCGGTACAGAATATTGCCCGATAGACTAATTAAATGTTGCATTATTATGAATTTAATGATTTCCAGAAAAATATTTTAATTTCAGATTATGCATGTCTTGACTTCGGCTGGAAACTGGACTAAAAACTGGTCCCAATTTTACACTAAATGCCTGAAGCTGGCCTAAAGTCGGCCTGAAACAAGCCAGAATCCTACATTAAATCTGCTTAAAACTAAGTCTCAATCTTGCAATTAAGTTCCATGAAGCTGAACTAAAACCGGTCTGAATACTAAATCGACCTGAAACTGTCCTTACAGCAGACTGAAACCGACTTGCCAACTATTTAGCCGGCAATCTCGGTCGGTTTCCTTCTATAAGTCGATCTACTTCGACCATAAAGTCCGTTGTGATTTCCAAGATTGCACGAAGATACAAGTGAAATACATGTAAGACTTCACCTGCAGCTATAATCCCTATCGTGAACTTATTTTTCCTGTTCATTATACTACAAGCTTTTAGTGACAGGTGAATTGTATTCCCACATAATTGCGTGCTGAGGATAAACAGCTGCTCTCTAATTTAGTAGTTTTTATTCTTTGTTTTATGAAGCTCAGTTTGTACTAAACTTGTGTCCATGATGAATATCTACTAAAGACTCTATGGACAAATGCTCAAGCTTTGATAAAACTGTTCGCTTGATGCTAAACTTTCCAGCATGAAAATCTTATGTATTTTATATTTTTCTAAGTTTACCCTAGCGGATTCTCTACAGATGATATGAAACGACATTTCATTCAAACTTAGAAAGCAATTTGATCAATTATTCTAAACAGCAAGTTTTCACTGTTTTCACTGTTAGATTGCGCAATATATTGTTTCAATTAGATTTATAAGATGCAGTTTTGGCTGCTTTGCAGTTGCCGTTGCACCTTGTGCAACACTATTGTAAAAAAGGTCGCAAGATAAAAAACCGAATTGCAGATTTCTTCATTTTGCCGTAAGTGGCTTAACACTTTGAAAAAGGTGAAGCTGTAGCGACACTACTTTCCAACCGGTTTATACTACGCTGAATCAAAGACCTTGCTAGCATCAGCAAGTATCAGACCTTGCTACTGCGTTGTGTTGCTTTTAGTTCGGATGCCCTTCTGACCGACTATCAACATTCTCGCGGCTTGACCACCACACGACCAATAGATCGCAAAGCCAAGCACCTAGCTACCGCATCACTGAAGACCTGGTAAAGATAGTCAATTTAAGATCGCGATTTTAATCGTAGTACATTTTTAATTTCTGTTTTGTGAGCATATGTCGGTGATGGTCAAGGAGAAGAAGCATTATGTTCTGCTTCATGTGTGAAAATTTCTCTCTTAGAATTTTGGATTTGAAGATTAAAATGTATAGATATGTATGTACTACATAGAAGAAGTAAATTTTTTGAAGAAATTTACAAAGTACAAAATTATCACCAAATTATTTTGTTGTAGAGTGCAGAAAATTAATAGATAGAGTATGATTTAATGTCTGCTAAACGCGCTATTTGCGCAATACTTGACTGTAATTAGTTATGGCATCCTCAAGGGGTGAAACTAGCATTACAAGTCTCTACTTCATCAGTCAACCCATTGAAGAAGATACAGCATCTGTCACGGAAACAACCATTCCTGTAATGCGATTAAATCACCAAATATATTTATAGTTGATCCCATTGTACTGAAATTTGTGTTTTTCTGAAAATACTCCAAACTTAGACTCTTTAATTGTAGCAGACGTTTCGCTGGCGGATCTGTCCACCTTGATCGCTGTGGAATACAGAGTATTCTCTATATTGTAGCCACCGAAACGTCTGCTACAATTCAGAGTCTATAAATTTACAGTTTGAGTATTTTCTGCAAAACACAAATTTGAGCACTGTAATGCGATCAAATAAATTGTCGATTTCAGATGAACACTTTAGTTTTGCAACATGTGAGTTTACCAAGAGCTTGGAATAATTGAAAAAAATGAAAGCATCCTGTACTCACTGAAATTGTTACATACACCACATTTTATTTTTTGGCTTGATGAAGCTTGCGATCGCGATTTCAGATGCATTTTTCATCTGTGATTTTGCTTTTAACTTATACTTTCTAATACTATCTAAGTAAGAAGTAGTAGTATGTTGAAGGATAAACGCTATATATAATAGAGATTGAGAATCGACGTTGCTCTACAAAATCACACCACCAAGCACAGATTCCCAGTGCCTGTCCTATGAATTTATCTGTGTCACTGAGATTTGCTCACTTTTCAAGCAAATAGTATCATCAACAGAACAAGCGGTTTGTCTAATTCTGTGGTACACATAGACCTGGATCAGTGAATAATATAATCAATAAAATTCTAAATCTATTTAGCTACTTTTTTTAGGTTTATCGTAATCACGTCATTGAAATTCATTTTAAACATAAATATCGATCATAATCAAAGTTAGAAAATTTGATCAATCATTAATCAACAAGCTTGATTAAATTTGATCTTTTCTTTACTCTTTCGAACATGAGATCAGAACTCGACTCTTCCTGTCGATGGGCAACCAAAAGTTTCAGACTCTTATGATTACATTTTTGCAAATTCCGAAATGCTCCATAAACTTTGACATGTTCAACAACTTAACATCCAACAGACATCTTTGTGTGATTTTTGTTTCGTGATTTCGATGCGTGATTCGATTCGATCTGTAAGTCTTTCAAAGAGTGATCAATTTCTAATGTCTTCTCTTTACTTGCACCAAAAATAATCAAAGCATATTCAATGGACTAGCAGGTGCTATATTTTTGTCTATTTGTAAGCTGTTACAGTACCGAATCGAATCGAATTATTGCTTATTCAGTAGGTTTATTGATCGGACAAAGAGATACGTTCAAATTGAAACTTTTATCATAGTATTAGGCATTTTATCCGTTATTCAATCTGTTAACCTTACACACCCGCAATTGCCATAGACATACCGTAGCAGCGTGGGTTCACTGAGCGTGACCATCAGCTAGATTTCTGTGTATTGAATCATTGTACAGTACATCAGTTAATATTGTATCAGGAGGAAATATTTGCCTCTTTTTTCTGAGGGGGTCTAATTTATTTTCCGTTCAGCAAATTAGCTTGTAGTAATATCCTGACGCGTTTTAGATAGGCATTCTGCAAGCTATGAAAATAATTGACACGTAGTTTATATTTCACCTTGCTGGAATGTCGCTCCGTTAACTTAGTTTCATGCTCAAGTACACCCTTTTGGGAAGCATTTGTAGTCTTGGAAAGCTCGTGTACTTGAGCGTTATTTTTTTAAAATTATATCTTTACCAGGGATCAGGAGCGGTAGAATTTTGCCAGCTCCGCTCCATCTGTATCTTCCACCCACTCCGTTCGAATTTCACCGATTCTATACGATCTCATGTGCTCACATGAACGTTCATGTCAACATTGTTTCTCACTGCATCAGAAAATTTGTCAAAGTAGGCTGCTATATTAGTATGCTAACGTACGACATATGGTTACATCTTGTAACTACATCATGCAGCATACTATAACCTACTGACAAGCAGTTTAATTATATATTTCGTTATATAAATGATGAAATTGTTCAGCCACTTCCAATAAGTGTACTGGACGTCGCTTTGTCATCTATTCGTCTGACGTTATGTGATCGCTAGAAGATAATTAACTCTGAATGTCTTTCTAGACAAGAGAATGTGCCGCATATCTTCGGTTGTACCATAAATAACTTAATAAGTGGTGAGATACATGACTGAGATGATGACTTAATGACGTCAGGAAATGACGAATCCACTCATTGAATTCGAAACGTAAGCATATGCCCGCTACTGTATTTGACATTCCATTTTTTCCGACTAATTCAAAATTGCTCCGCTCCGATTTGACTCATGCTACAGATCCCTGATCTTGACCTACCGTTGCTCGATGAGTACCCGTACTGATTCAACTGAAAGAAAACTCTTTGATAGCTTACCATGATAACAATATTACGTAATATAGGCACTACTAATGAGTATTGAATAGTAGATTACCAATAATGTATATTTTATTTTCGCACTCAATTTCATTTAATTGCCAAGTAGTACATGTACATATTCGGATTTTGCAAATTTATGTACCATCATCAAAAGCAAGTTCTTTTCACATTTTGGCAGACAAAATGTATGCGGCTGAAATTGATAACTCTTCAGAATAAAGATATTTTCAATGACTTCAAATTACGAGTCTTTCCATGTTAAAGTAATGTGGCTAGATTGTTTTTCAGACAAGATTCAGTCATTGAAATATAATGCACCAAAATTCACCAAAATCGCCAAATCTTGCTGAAGGTGCCTTTGGCTATTTCACAGGCGTTGTAAAAATCTCAATTAATTTGGTCTAAGCAATCAATCAATTTTTATTGCAGAAGACAGCATTTAATTTTGAAATTATTTGATAGCAATCTATTCAATGCAATTGTTTATTAACGACAATTGAATAGATCAATACTTTGATTTTGTATTTTTGATTTAGCTATTTCAACGAATTAGGCTATATTCATGCTTTAGAGTCGCATAATAGCCCATCATCAATTTGGACAATGAGTAGATTTGCTACATGACATGTATGTAGTTGTGTTCTTCAATGGATTATAGTTGACAAATTTGATTACAGAAGGAAGTTCATGCATCATAATTAATCATAATTATAGTGATAGGCAATTATTGAAGCAAGTGAGTGACTAATCGCGTGTGCCTGGATAACAATTTCAAAAGAGTTTGAATAATGATCATGATGTGTATTGCAAGAGAGATAATGAATAGGTTGTGCACCAAATATATAGCAGTGCTGCATAATACGGTGCGCTATCAGTTTGTGAAGAAGATATGCTGAGAAGCATCTCAAACGTTGTAAGTCAAGCTGTCAATTAAATAGCTTCTTCACTACAAGTCAATCAATCAATTAGTTACGAACTGTTAATTGCAAGTCAATACAAAATGCAATTAATTGTTTATGATCTCTGATGTTTCATTATTTTGTTAGGCAGCCACTCACTCACATTCTCATTTCACTTCCGTTAATCCGGGGGTTCCCAACCTGGGGTACGCGAAGGAATTTTGAGGGGTACGTAGAATATGGGAGATTTATTATAATTCAATTTTACTTTGATTACTTTCCTGATAATGGGTCAGTTGAACTGTTAAACTTTGTGCGCATTCCGCATTAGATTGTCATCATCTGGCCTTGAAGCAACCGTTGCTAACTAGCGACCACCAACTCGACACCAACCACATACTTATATGAATGCGGATTCTCCACCATAGTAATGGTCAAAAGCAAACAAAGAGTTCGTTTGATGTTGGAGCATGACTTTCGTTGCACTTGTGTTGCTACTCAATCGCGCATCAGTGACGCCTAGTTAAATTTTTGTGTAATTAAATTACGAATTTCATATACTTCTACCCGTAATTAAATTTCAGTATGATTGAATTCTTGCTATTTTCATATACATAGGTGAGGGTACGCGGAATAATGAAAAATCCTTTGATTTTCTACTTTGGGGGTGCGCAACTTAAAAAGGTTGGGAACCCCTGCGTTAATCCCATCCGACGGGGTTAGAGGATTGTTTCCAAAATTGCGCGTCCCTGATTAACTCCATCGTTGGCGAACGAAGGGTTAAGGTTCAGATCTTCATGTCCTCCGACTCTATTTGCAGCCACGTTTTACCTGTTCTACCGATCGATCTCTGTCCATCTACTATCATTCTAGACGCCCATTTGATCCAGCTCCATTTAATCCCATTTGACTCCGCACTTTCTTCCAGGGATCCGGAGGGTATCCGACTCCGGGTGGCAAGTATATAAAGCCTAGTTTTTTGAAAAATAAATCGGTAACCTACATCATAGATAATTATAGGCTTAGCTGAACCTATTTTTAGTGATCATTGCTGCATCAATTATCAATCATTTTCGATGAAAGTTTATCGAATGTCGCTTTCTGTTGGATGCATACGACTCGGCTCCTCCCATCTTCTTGATGTGTGCTTCACATGGTTTTTCTCCAGTCTCTACCAGGTAGGAAAATCCCCCATCCTTCTCCATAAAATATGAGTACCTATGTAACCTAATCACTTGAAAGGAATAACAATGCGCAAAAAAATCAGTTAATGGCTTGAGAAGCCAGCAGAATTTGGTAGTATAAAAAAGCAATTGCAAAGATCTAAAGTTCGGATTATTCTATGACTGCTTGTCATCTGAGCTATCAAGTTCTTTGATAGATGAGACACGAAGAAATTTTTGCATTGTCTCAGGTTTAAGTATGTTTCTGAGCTTCGTTTGTTGCTATGCCGCGGCACTAAATTTTCTTTCAAACACCGCACTTGATTTTGGGATGGTTGATAATCGCACCATAAACTCCGCAAACGATTTGACTGTTTCCATCCGGGCCAGGTTGTCGCGAACATATCTCCAATATGTTTTGGGATCCAGAACACTGTCCAGATTACCCAAGTCATAGGTTTTTCACATCAAATATTAATGTAATTCACAGGCACTTTTTATAAAAAAAATACCAGATTTGAGAACTCACATCAGCGATTTTTACATAGTTTTAACAGGGTGTTAAAACAGGATGTTAAACAGGATCTAAACAGGATGTCTAAAGGATGTCTGACAGGATGTCTAAACAGGATGTTTTGACAGGGTATTGACAGGTGTTTTAACAGAGGGTGTTAAAACTTTGTGCCACCCTGTTGATGCAGCCGTATTACTTTGCATTTGTTTATCTTTAATCACTATTTATCGAACAAGAAGCATGTGTGCTAAAGATTTGCAGTCTATGAATGTTTTCTTGATACAGTGATATGTCGTAAACATGGAGTGCTCAGATTATGTTCACTAGTGATGCATTCTATGAAGATCAGCTGCACATATCCAATCACATCAGGACAATGTTGATGTATCAATGCTTTGTCAATTTATGAAATTTGTTGGCGATTGCGGATGTACATGCTTTCAAGATGTAGACTTGGCCTCGTAAACCTTCCTATGGAAGTAAAAAAAACGTGCTGTGTTCAGCGTAGGCTTCATAAAGAAAGGACAGTATAGCATGTAATGTATGAATCTTATCAATGCTGTCCATTTGATAAGTTAAATTGATAAAGCCTACTGCGAAGATTTGGTGACATAATGTCCTGTTTTTTAAACTTAAGGAAGAGTTGCTGTGGCACCAATGCTTGTGAACTGAATTTAAACTTGAGAACTAATTTCGAATTTTATGGCTTTCTTTAATCATTGAATCTTTTCATAATTCTAATGATGGGCATCTTTGCTGTGCACCTTCACCGTCTATTTTCGATTTGAGAAACTGAAGAGTCAAGCTTCCTTGACAAAGTTATTATTTGTGAAGAAGCCGGCAATGGTCATTGATGGTTTGAACTATCAACACGGCTTTGCGAGTTACTGCAGTCTCCCTTCCTGCCGACGTCCAATTACACTCTCGGGACTCGACCTCTAGACCAAAAGATCTCTAGGTTAGGCATCTGACCACTGTGCCACGGAGACCATCAATTTTTCACGTAACGGTCCATCTGTGTTGTGAAGTCTGAATGAAATCATCGCGATAGTAATTAATGAAAATAGCTTTGGAATTGTGACAATTGGAAAACAGCAAAAAATGAGTTTCATAACCTTAAATTAGATGTATATAACATTCCTCTTTGTCTTGCATTATAAATACGTCTCCAGTGTTGAACAATCATTCTCCACTGCTCGATGGCCAGTTCATGTCATGTCTTCCCTTTCCACGTTTGCCGTTACCTCACGCTCCGAAACATGCCTGTCGATCTTTGGAGACGACTTTCGCTTATTGATTCCTAACAACTGACTTGCATGCTGTCTTCAGTGACAAAACAAGGAGTTATCAAACAGTGACAATTTGAAGTCTATTTCATTCAAGCTTGAAGATTCGTCTCACTTCTGCCGAACTCCACCAGATCGAATCAATATTTGCGGTCAATGATATCAATTAGAAGGTCGAATGGGAATTTAGTTAAAAATATTCACTGTTTGCTGTGACGCACTCTGCACTAATTGTTTAGATTTGAAATCATAGTCAGGAATATCACAAGTCTTAGATACATTTCTTCTAGAAAATTGCATCACAGAAGCACCTAGACATTCTTCGCATTGGGCTCATTCATTTGCCTTATTTTATAGTGTTGCAACGAGCGCACATGATTTTGACTGAGATCACTATTGATTAGTGTTTTTTCGTCCTAGATTATTAATATTCGCTTTCATTTTTCAAGTTCGTTTCGTTGCCGTTGTCATTTTCGTTTTCTTGCATTTTATTATTTACTGATAAATTGAAAAAGCCTTAAAGTATGATTGAAAAAAGTACCTTCATTTATTTAGTAGCTTACAAAATTGTGCAAATAATGCTGCTCAGTTACTTGCATGATCTTTTCCAATGTTTGTAGCCTGTGAGGAAGATTATTATGTAAAATTACTGTAAATTCTTTAACATCTTCAAAAGAAATCCAGCTAATTTCCTTGTTTTCATATGTTGAATGAGAGTTGTCAATGCGTTGGGCATTTTTCGCTAATTCATCTATTACTTCTAAGGGCATTTGAAGTCATTGTCTTAAATTTTTGGTGGAATTTTGACTCTCGCTCGAATTTCAATGCTCGCACAGTATATAAATTCGCTCGAATGACTACAACCGGCGTGTAGAGAGTCTTCAGGAAGCATGTAACTACTGGTAGCTAGAGTCTGACTTATAGCCTCCAACTGTGCCACATAAAAGGGCCAGTCCTTCGGAATAAATGAAAAGGAGGTTCGATCTAAATTTCAGTTGATGTTGATGATAAGTAGGAATCGAATGATATTCACTTGCTGCTCATTGAAACAGGTGATGCTATCGGTAGAAGATATAGTCAGCATTATGTTGCTCAGACATAATATGACTCCGTAACTGCTGCTGGACCTGAGTGGCAAAAAGAATTTGCATCAAAACCGTCTTCAAAAGGTTCATACAGACTTGTGTTCAGGAAATTCACTATGACGGGTAGTGTCCAAGATGCCGAGAGAAGTGGTCGCCCATCCCGTCTTCAGTTTTGCGATGAATTAGCCGGTTTTGTGATGGACCAAGTTTCATGCACAAATCTGTGTTTCTGAAGAGGCAATCTTTCACTTAAATGGCTGTTAGTAAATCAGCATTCACAACTGTATGATTTGAGACTATGATAATCCACAGCATGTGACGAGATTCATCTTGAAATCAATAGGATTGGTGGCTTAGAATGCAGACCGCCCTTGAAAGCAAACTTCCCTCGAATACAACCCGCACTTGAATTACAAGAATAGACGAGAAATTTAAATTTCGAGAAGAAACGATGAAAGAAAATGATTACAAATAAGGAAGGGTTAAATCAACAACAATGCAACGGCAGGTCAGTCATGATGGCGCTCTGATGAGATGGGGAAATCCCAATTTGCTTCTGGAGATGTTACAAATTCCTATACACCTTGGCAAGAAATGTGATGAATCGGTCAAAATTCAAACGAATCGTATCTACTGGGCGCTAAGATATTCAATTGTAATGAAAATAAGACAAAGTGAAAGTACCAAGCTCAAATAATGCACGGAGATGAAAAACAAAGAAAACAAATCAGATGAAGACAAACATAAAGAAGACATAATGTAGCACTGAAATATTGATATCGTTTTAAAGTGCGGAATTGTAGAAAATCGAGCGCAAGGATACCCGTTGCAACCTATTCACATTCATTGTTCAGTCTTCTAATTGCATGTTTTCATCTCAATATTGCTTTCTTCTATGAACGCTTCCGACGCTCTCTACACATGAGTTATTGCTGAGTGACCTGAAAGTCATGAAGAAATATTCGATTCCAGTTCTAAACTGGGAGAATGGAACGGAAATGGGCGATTGTCTGAATATCAAATCAACGTAGTTGATTGAGGGATTGAGAGGCAGAAAGTCGAGATTCAGTTAAATAGATTTCGAAGCAAATCGATAGTTTCTCATTCGGAGCTCAGAGGAAATTTTTTCAGATAAAATTATCGATTCTGTAGGATTTTGGAAACAAATTTGTTGATTAAATGACGCTGAGGGAAGAATCAGTGAGATCTGACCTCAATGACATTCGAAACAATTTCCTTGACATTCCTTCTGATGAATGGTAACAATTCAACTCATGCATGTCCTCAGTATCATCTATCTGAGTACAGTCAGGTATCTCGCGGTGAAGGGTTATTGCCAGGGAAGTGAAGGTATAACACCTCCGTATGCTTCGGATATTCGTAGAACTTAGTCCTGTTGCTGGGGTGGACATTTTACGTATTTTTTATGAAGACTTCATTAAGTCTCGAGATTCGGCGAGAAGTGGATTAAAAACAAGGGGGTGAGGGATACATCTGCCAACTGATCAAGAAAAATGTCTCTATGTCGTGTTGGACATTTTTGATGCATCGTTTCATCTCTGCCAGTCTCGGTGATTGCATCTTTGAGCGTCGTTACATGCATGATTAAAGTTGAGTATAATTTGTACATTGCATAATAATGATAATGTAATATAATGATTACCTCAGTTCATGCAATATAACTTTTTTTAGGTTCTATATGAAAACATCGTAACATGAAAAACATCGTATTTAAAAACATCGTAAACAGATAATATCGTATATGAAAACATCGTAATAATAGTATACTCGTAGTAATTTAAAAGCATCGTAAATGAAAAATATAGAAAATAGAGTATGATAATATTACACTTGAAAAAACATATAAAAATCAACATATCCGGTATCAAATGGAAAAGATATCTAATTTATGTCCATCCATAGAATCCTAAATAGATATCCGCTGGAAGTGACGCTAGGCTTCAGATTACTAGGAGCCATGAGCCATGAAGGAGACTGCCTTTGTAAGACCAGTACGATGTTTTTCAAGTACATTTACGATATTTTTCATCTACGATGTTTTCATTTACGATGTTTTCATATACGATTTTTTCATTTACGATGTTTTTAATGAATACCCTTTTTTATAATCAGCTGATGTAAGTAAAAGGCCCCATATACGCATGCTAGTTGGAGATGCAGTGAGAATACACGGTGGTAAGACATCACTTGGGCTGCAATCTTGACATGTATGGACATCATTGATATGGTTTGAAGTCATGAGGTTATGTTCAAAAGTCACAAACTTGAAGATTTTACGATTTTTTCATTCCTGTCATAAGATTTGATTCTGATAAGGTTGGTTCAAATATGCAACAAACTGAGGAAATAAAGTTCTTTATTTGATGCCTTGGAAGGATGTAAAAGGATCAATCAATCATGTTATCTCATCAGCCAGAAATTGAAAATTTGAATTTCATGTACTACACAGCGTGGACTAGATTTTCCGGATTCCCCGGAATTCCGGATCTTTTTCTTCGGCCAAGAGTCCACCCTGTCCTGGTGTACCAACGGAAGTTGACAGAATCATCAACCAATTCAAGAGTTGAGGGATTGGAGAAACTTAATTGCAATTTTATTGATCTCATTTCTTGTTAACAATCAAAGTGTTTAGTTGGATCACCATTCACAATAGCAATCAATTAATTGCGGTTATCTTTATCATAGCCAAATCTATAGGGAGCTAGCCTTCCAATCCGATTATCTTCTGTCCATATGCTAAATGATTGCATGATTGACGCATGTAAATACTTAGAAAGTTGTATTTATATACATAAATACGCAGCGCATAGGTCTACGAAGATGCATTAAAACACTTACACAGCTTCAATTTACCTTTACTAAGAAACATGCATTTTCTGCATTATTATGTTCGTTGAACTAATTTGCATAAAAAACATGTAAATGCACTGATAACAATATCGTGCAATGATTTTAAAATTAAGTTAATTAGACTATCATTTACATTATCCCTGGAATGCAACCCATCCTCGAATACAACCCATCCTCGAATACAACCCAACCTCAAATACAACCCATCCTCGAATACAACCCATCCTCGAATACAACCCATCCTCGAATACAACCCATCCTCGAATACAACCCATCCCCGAATAGAACCTGCCATTGATTTTTGATTTAGCTGCCATTGACAACTAGACATATCCTGTCGCAAGCTGATAGCTTCCAGTCTTACTTACTTACTTACTGACCGGTTTTACGTCCTTGGTTCCACCACTTTTGAGGGTTGGACGGTATTCCATGCCGATTCCAATGTTGAGGACGGATAGCGCTCCTCCATGCACCACGATCCTGTGCAGTTCGACGATCGAGCCGCAGGTCGCGGAGGTCCTTGTCCACATTGTGAATCCATCTTTTCCTCTGGCCTCCTCGGATGTTCGGACCAGGCACTTCAAAGGTCATAATTTTCTTTGGCCATAGCCAGTTAGGCATACGCTCCAAGTGCCCGAACCATCGAAGGTGACTTGACCTCAGAGCGCTTTTAAGGTTTGTGATGCATAGGGCATGCCTTAGCTCAGCCATCGATTTCCGCTCACTTAACTTCGTGGAGCAGATCCATCGGATCATCGCATTTTCATTTCTTTCCAGTCGGCTCACATCATCAGTCTTTACAGCCCACGTTTCTGAGGCGTAAAGCAGCACACTTCGGACACAAGCTTGGTAAACATATCCTCTTCGCCGGAGGGAGATGCCACGATTGGTGAGCACTGGAAGCAACTCACGGAATGTTTTCCAAGCCGACTTGACTCTCGTGGTTGTCGCACCAAAACATCCTCCTGTTTGATCTATCATGTCACCAAGGTAGCTGAATGATGTCACAGCTTCCAATTCGTCTTCGCCAATGTTGATGGTAAATGCCAGGTCTGGTAATGGAGTCACATTACCTTCGCATCTTTTACATTTGAAATTTTGAGCATTTCGAAGGGAGGGGAGATCTGTACACCGGTGGTGAATCCAATGGTCACAGTGCGTGCATAGGATCGAGTTACCCCCAACTCCTTTCATGCAAATTCCACATGGATACTTGGCCTTGTCCACTTGATGCTCCACGTGGTTGGGATTGCTGATCATCGTTTTTGACTTGTCGATGTTAACCTTTAGACTTTTCGCTTCCAAATTTGACTTTCAACACTGGAAACGAAGCTCTAATGCTTCGAGCGAGTCAGCCATGATCACAAGGTCATCTGCATAAAGCAGCTCCCAGGGACAACCATGACGGAAATCCGCAGAGATAGCCTCCATAACTATAACGAATAGAACGGGGCTTAGCACAGACCCTTGATGGAGACCAACCTCGACGTTGAACGCTTCACTGTACCTTGATCCGATGTTAACTTTCGACCTTGTTTCCTTATACATCCCTTTAACTACTTGAATAATCCATTCTTCAATCTTCAATTTTCTCATAGCCCACCATATGACTTCACGGGGTACACGGTCAAACGCTTTTTCTAAGTCAATGAATGCAAAGAAATCTTAGCGCAGAAATCAATCACTTAGATGTTAAGATAGCTCAGTTGGTCATGGACCGCACTTCGGTGCGAAAGTTCAGAGAGTCTATGGTTCGAGTCTATCCGCCTAGGGGGATACCACCGTTCTCATTGGAGGTTATTGGCCCTAACCTGGTGAGAGTTGCCAGTGTGCAAAGGTTGCCCATCCCTTCCTTGCATGTTTGTGAGGCTTTGTGCCTTCGATGGGGTAGGATTGATTGAAAAAAATAGCCTGCTTAGTGCTTAGCATATCCATCTCGCTGGACATTGTGCTATTTTACACTATTACAGTAACTCCAAAGACTTGATCTAATGTAAAATTATCTAGGCACGCATGATTTTCATTCCATTTCCTTTAATAATTGATCATCATTATAATTGTGATGAATTTACTTTCACTGGTAATTAAATCTATCAATTTTATGCACTTCATGCAATAGGTATGCTCACTTCCCAGCTCTCTACAAATTGATATTAAACTGTTATGCGACTTCCACAGCTGTCTGTATTCTACGTCGTTTAAGCGAAATATAAAAGTTGAAAAATCCAGCATTTAGAATTAGTGTTGACCATCAACAAATAGCCGGGTTCCATTCTAGTCTTGTTATTTAGATAAAAGCTAAAAATCGGATTTCTATGGGTCATTACTTGCTTCAATAATTCAGTGCATATAATGTAGGCGTTGATGCACTGCATCAATTGTTGATGTAGTGTTGATATATGTATAGCACATGTATCAACACTAGAGTATATAGCACAGCAGGACATGTGTAGCACATGTACTGTTGATGTAGGCGTCATTTGACACAATTGGTTAACATCATGAGTATATTTATATTTCAACAAGATCACCCTCAAATGTGCAGCCTGAACGATGTTCTTTCATTTCCCATGGTTTTAGCAGTTCGATGAATTCTTACATCCACTATCTTCACATTGCCAATAATTTTCTGTTTCAGATTTCTGCATATTCAGTACACTTTCTGTCAAATGCAGGGGCCCTGAACTAAATTTTGCTGGAATGCTGTTCATACAGCTTGTTTCCTTGTTCTTTTTCAACTTGATTTGATGGTCTTGCTTCAATGCTAGTCAGACATTCATCTAAATAATTCAGAAAGCGATGGAAATGCGGTATCAGCAGTCTATCTTGTCACTTTTAAGAACATTGAAATAGGTTGAAGATGTTTACTGCAACGTTATCATCATCATTTAGTATAACTTGAATTAAATAGTATCAACTGCCGATAGACACATGCCACTGGTTGTATCTTATCAAAATTCGGTTATGTTATGCCACAACAGTTTACATATTAATCGCAAATATCAATTTTGACCCAGTTACTGACTGAGTGATGATATCAAATTGTTAACCAGCTGTGTAGTACACCTTTCTAAGGAACAAGAGTAGACTTTTATATTGTTGGCTAATAGAACTTCATATGAATAAATTTATCGTTCTGTTGTGATGTTAGGACTATAGTTAGCACCGTACCTATTGCATATGAAGTTGATAAAGTTGATGGCCTCACGCGGGAGGTATTTCACCTCGAATAATGAATAATAAAAAGCATTCCCAATTTTTTCACCATTATTCAGGGTGATGCAAAAAAAGTTTTATTTTCAAGTGGTTGTAACAGGGCATGAGCGCAATCTTCCCATATGCCAATCGAGAAACCTCAAGATCATCATGCGGTGCATAGAAGCAATAAACAACTCTATACTTGCCAAAGCGGTCAAATCGAAACAAGGTTCATCAGTAAGCTGGAGCTCTCTCATTTCAGTTGTGTAGCTCGAACTATATTGAATGAAAATGCCTCGAACAGATGGATCGGATGAAGATCGATTGAATTGCCTCCCAAATCACAGCATGCAACAACTTGTGACTTTGTACGATACACAGTTTACTAGATGGCTTGCAGAAATTTTGAACAACTTGCACGACGAATCGAATCTGAAATAACAATCTTTTCAACAAGCACACTTGAATCTGCCTGCAACTCATTCCTGAAACGATGTCGTGACTGCATCGAGTTGAACGCTGGTCAAGCTGAAGGATAGTTTGAGGATTGACTGTTTTGAACGTTTCGTGTAACTTGCTTGACTTTGCTGTAGTTATTACTCATATGAAATTTACGGAAGTTATTTACAAAATCATGCTGAACGCATTTCTATAGATTTTTCTGACTAGTATATGCCTCTTAAATAAAAGACACAAGTCGAAAGGAGTAGCTGTAGACAGACATGATCGGTGTTCAGTGTGTAAACAGAGTGTCAAAGACCGGTCACATTTTTGAACATTCGATGTCTACCTGATATCAATGAATTGAAACTCAATCGTCATTAGTGCCGTCTATCCGGGGAAGGGGCGGTGCTGAAACATTAACAAAGAAAAAGGAAAGAGCTGAAGCAGACGGTGCAGTTGAACATTTGGGATTCAGATGATGCTAAAAACTAACAGGATCGGCTTTTATTCAATCTGACAGACTATTCTGGAGCGTTGTTAAACTTTTGCCCGGAATCCGCATGCCCTTTGTGCCGACTTTCAGAGACAATCTCAGGGCTAGACCACAGGAGCTTAATTACTAGACATAGTCGCTACTCTAGAGAGATCACAGAAACCTAATTGGCATAGTAATAGAATAGTTATTGAACTTAGTATTAATTACCCAGTACTGCTTCGAAAATTCGCATGAGAGTCTACATGTTGTATTCTCTGCGTCAAATGAAAGCACCTAAGTCCGTGCTATGGAGTGTGCCCTGCACCATGATAAGATCAATTGCGAGCTACGGATACCCTGTCTGTTGTAACGTCAAAAATGTCGTGTGATTAATCTAATCAAATTTGAAGATCGTTTGTGCAGAATATTTGCCCTACCTATCAAAAAGAGATTTGTTGAATTTTGTGATGGCCTAGGTGTGAGTTTAGAGAAGAAAGCATTATGTCCTTCTCATCCTTTGAACTGCATTTATAATAACGAGTCGACAAGGGAATCAGAGTTGGAGCTTGAAATCCAAAACGTCTCGATATGGCTGCTCTTTCATTTAGTACGCTTGGTTTTTGTTCTTTTCTTGGGTTTATTTACAGAACAGATGTGTTGCTTTTCATTGTGTAAACTGTAATGTCTTGTCCGAATGCATCATGACATGCAAATAAAGCAATTATTATTGTTACTAAGACATGGACTAGCCAAATTTTATCATGAATAGACACCGACATCTTAGATGAACATTTTGTCAATTTAGGTTTTTTGGGTGAATAATTTTACAAATTTAGGTTGTTTATTTTGTTTAATTTACAAAAATCCATCAAAATATCTAGATTCATTGAGAGGAATGGTGTTTCTTTGTTTGTTTTCATGAAGTGTGCTTTTTTGGTAACTAATTTGTAAACAAAAACCGACGATAATCTACATATAAATTTTAAAAAAGAATTAGAGAAAAGAAAATGATAAGGAAGTGCTAGATTCGATCGCGATTCGGAGCGATTTTATTTCAAGCTATAACAACTGCAAAGATCAAACATCAACAATTATGAGAATGTTTCAAATTGTGTATTGACAATTCAGTTGTACAATAGTGCACATGTATGTGTCAAACAGATCAATATTACTCGTATTTCAAATGCAATATAAGCTCTATAAATGTATATAAAATAATCAGAAACTATGACCAGAAACATGTGGTACTGCCCAGCATCACTCATCAATGGCTTCATTATTCCGATTATAAAAGTAATTCGTTACCATAATTTTCTCAATGTCTTCAAAAGTGAGTAGATGAGATAATCAAATAACAAGTTTTTGTCGTAATGACAATATTTAGTTGATTTAGGTGTTTGTACAAAATATCCGAAATTTAGGTAAAAAATTCATTTTAGGGTGATTCCCCAAAATTGTCGCTGTCTAATCATGACACATTCCCTGTCCAAACGTCGAATTCACTGAAATCTAATTCATTCTCCTGGCTGTAGATGTTGACAGTAGAGTCCGTGTCCAAATATTCAGTGAGTCATGAAGCTTTGTGATGGTGCTGATATGGTGATCATATTGATTATCAAATGTTTACAGAAATCTTAAATATTCTCCTTTTTACAACATGTATACCACTTTTCTCAACATAAGCGTAGCTGCTACACGGACATGTCAATAGTTGACTCTTGTGTAGTGAATCAATGGTTGTTCAATCACTCGTATGTTTTGAGAGTTGTTGATTAACAGTGACGCCAGATTGCATATTTGACAAGTTGATGTTAGAAAACAAAACTTCTTGTAGGTTTGACCTCCTGATTTTTATTGGAAAGAAACAAGCAAATATAAATGAATGAATTTCAAGTGTTTTCATCAGGGAATTATAGATTATATCTTTTGTTATATCTATAATTCCCTGGTTTTCATTAATGACTTCAAGGCCACTGAACAAATATAAAAGCAAGTAAACCCGTACCCACCAAGTAATGTCCGTTCCCGTACCCACCAAGTAATGTCCGTTCCCGTACCCACCAAGTAATGCCCGTTCCCGTACCCACCAAGTAATGCCCGTTCCCGTGCCCACCAAGTAATGCCCGTTCCCGTGCCCACCAAGTAATGCCCGTTCCCGTGCCCACCAAGTAATGTCCGTTCCCGTACCCACCAAGTAATGCCCGTTCCCGTGCCCACCAAGTAATGCCCGTTCCCGTGCCCACCAAGTAATGTCCGTTCCCGTACCCACCAAGTAATGCCCGTTCCCGTACCCACCAAGTAATGCCCGTTCCCGTACCCACCAAGTAATGCCCGTACCCGTACCCACCAAGTAATGCCCGTACCCGTGCCCACAAGATAATGTTCGTCGCTGTACCCACAAGATAATGCCAGTCCTTGCACCCACAGGATAATACCCGTCCTCGTACCCACCAAGTAATGCCCGTTGCCGTACCCACAAAATAATGCCCGTCAAACTGGAGTGCACATTCCTGATTTTATCATTTCTTAATATCACATTGATCATCTTCAGTGCTCTTCATCAAGCGACTGTTACAACATAGTGGTGTATTTGCAATTACGTCAGTTCGCATTGTAGCTCACAAAGCGTCAGTTAGATTTTCATGTCAACTTGATTCGACATTTCATTTCAATATGAACCATTAAATAGCAATACAGTAAAACAAATCGAAATGCTGCACTCCGGAAACCCTCCGATAAAGCTGCAACGAATTACAGTGGTAAATTTAACTTCGGTTTTAAGAATCATCGTCTCTCATGATTATCTATCGACCGCATTGCTTAATAGTCTCTAAAATAGCGTTCATTTAATCGGCATTTGAACCCTGAAGAATTGTCAGTACAAAGGTCGTCTCTCACACTCGTGAAACATGCACTAGCTCGTCTCCCACACATTTGACAATTTGTTTCAGCGTCTGCACTGCAGCCAACTCGCATGCGCATTCACCAGCAGTTGCTATCAACGATCCTGTCATTATGAATGTTAACCAATGCTCTTCTGCATAGCCTAAAATCGACTATTGAGTCTGGATGTGAATTGAAGATGATTAATTTTTATTCATGTAGTGGAATGTCTATTTGACGAAATTATTAATGCAGAAATTTACCATGTCATCACTTTTATCCATCTCTGTCATTGCTATTGGTTGCTGTTCTCTGCTCAGCTTTTCAGTATCATTAAGTTATATCAACAGTATTTTGTACTAAATTTTGATTATGCATGACTTTTGTCATAATTGCCCAAATTGAACTCAAACACTTCGTGATAACGTTAACACACAAAGCATGGCGGCGTATTTTCTAACTCTTTTCTTTCTTGAATTTAAAGACTCTTCTTGTTCGAGTACAGTCACGAAATCTTAGTGCATTTGGGCAATGCCCTGAAGTTGTCATTTCAGGCTTCTCTTTTTAAAAATAATGTTTCTTGGAATTGGTAGGTCAAATTAGTAAAAACTTATACATTTTTTAACGGGCTGTCGTCGCTTAACTGTGTTTACACTAAGAATAATGTCACTATGTGAAGAAAGGAGATTTCCGGCTGCGTGATACACATGTAGAAGTCATTTTGGTGCAATGACCACCCGAAGAATGCTCTCATTTTTGAGTTCGACTTTCGGCATTGTGAAATTTGATGCAAATTAGAAAATTAAAATTTTGAAGTTAGCATTTTCAGTACTATGTTAGCATTATAGTAATGTTACTACGATGTCTTTACAACATTGAAAATGCAGAGCGAGCGAGCGGAGCAAGTTCTACATTTTCAATCAGGTTTGGAACAATAACAGTAATTGTAATTGTGTAATTAATTACAAGTTTTGAAGTAATTATAATTGTAATTGCGAAAGTTCAACTGTAATTGAAATTTTATGATGTAATTGTAATTCTCGAAAAAAGTCGATCAAGAGAAAAATGTCGGTCAACTACACGTCAATTACTTTTGCCTTTTCGGTTAGACGAAACATAAAATCCAAAGATTGCTATATTGAAAATTGAAGTATTCAGTACATCTATGAGATAGCTATCAGAGCAGTCAGCAGTAAGCATAGGCCTGGCATCAGTATTTATGACGTGATGATCCACAGGCTATACTACTGTAAAGTATTGATACAGGCCTTTAAATACACATATAGCCTACAATCCCTACATGCACAAGTGTAGCCTACATACAGGTCTGATTTTGTGCCGCATTTTACCGAATAATTGGAATAAGCATCTACAAAAAAACTCACAAAATTAAAAATGTCATAATATGGGCATTTTCGAATTTACACATTAATGTTTCCTCTAATGATTTACGACAATCTCTAGTAAACGTCGCAGGTGAGAGGTCAACGTATTAAGAAACATGAGACCTAGCTTTGATATGAAAGAATGTACATGGAGGAGAATGACTTTGCCTGGGTATGGGACGATCCTTATAGGAGGAGATGGCGCAACCTATTTTTAGGCGTTAACACCGTTTTTAGGAATAGGCCTACCTAACGTAGCATAATAGTTGCCTGCTGTTAATGATGACTCAGAGACAGACTACTCATCCTGTTTCTGGCGGTTGCTGTAACTGTATCATCGAGATAAGACGCATATCATGACTGATTGGGATAAAGTTTTTGGCATGCTGCACCTTAAAGTGATCATTGGAAGGTTGCAAGGTTGCAATTGCAATAGACAATAAGCCCTACTTTTTGCTCTATCTTGTACTCAAAATCAAATTTGCTAAGACTTAAAATCGTTTTGGACAACTAACTCATAATTGACCAACATAGTTCGGAAAATCGATGTAATTGTAATTGTGCAATTAATTACAACTTTTGAAGTAATTGTAATTGAAGATTTTGATTTTAAAGTAATTGTAATTATAATTGCAATTGTAAAAGTTCAACTGTAATTGTAATTGTCATTGAAAAAAATGTGTAATTGTTCCAACCATGTTTTCAATAAGTATAGACGAGTATTGACATTGCTATTGTTGGATATGGACATCGCGATTAACAATAGAAATTATATTCATGACAATAATAACATCAGTAGCGTCCTCATGAGGCTCTAAGGCGTCCCTTGAGCGAGAGTCACATCCCTGTTTATTATAAAGCGATTGTCTATGTTGAGATCGCAATGGAAGGTGCAAGTTATCGATCATTTCTACATGCACGCACTCTATGTTATAGTGCAGGCAGTTGATTGCTTAAGTTAATCGATTCTGCGGATATTTTTCAAGTCTATGACCGGGTGAACTGGTATTCTGCATTCACTTGTTGCCGTACATCCATCGATTTCCTGACTGCTGTTTCCATTGTTCCCATAAGAGAAAGAAAAAACAGCAGTGTGTAATTGCTTGTTAGGTTATGTCATTGAGAACTGCTTTGAGAATGCATGCTATTTTACAATCAATCAGATGATAACACATCAACCATGAAACTTCAATTAAGAATTCAGCGCAATGTTAGGTCTCCAATTTTAGTAGCAGACCCCATTTCCCTATGCTTTTTTCATTCGGAGTTATGAAACAGTATTTCATAATGATGATATCCTGAGGAATAATTATACAAGCAGATATTTCCTTTAAAATAAGTTAATGTCAAATGAGATTGTCAGCAATGATATTTCGGTTCGAGAAGGATTGATTTATAATCTCTCCTCAGGAGCCACTAATATTCAGTGTGAGAGGCGTTTTCGGAATATTTAGAATCATGTTTTGAAATATAGCAGCCGGGATAGATTCGAATAATGGAAAATTGCAGACATTTCTCGCTTATTATGTATCATCAGCTCATTATGCCCTTTCGGAATTGCTTATTTGCGAGAAATCATCAATTTGGTATAATACAGTCAAACTTGACTATAACGAAATTGAAAGGACTGTATGAAGCATTTCGTTTTGAGAAGTTTTGAGAAATATACGATATGCCTACTCACTTTTATAGGCTAGGTTATTGTTTAAGCACATGGACTAAGTATTTATTGGATGATTGATGATTCGGCGTCATTGTTGCTGTCGTCGATTTAATCTTAACTGAACCTTGAGCAATTCTTTAAAGGTAGTATTAATAACAATGAAATTAAATGAACGATAGATCAAATTGCCATGCAAAAGATGTGCGGTTGGTAGGATTCGAACCTACGACCTAGGTTAACTAGACCTGTGCTCTAACCAACTGAGTTACGAGCCTCTTATGCGACTGTGTCATTTGGCAGGATCAAACCCTCACCACCACACATCAGTTGCACTAGCAATAATAATGAATGAATAAATAACTCGTCACAATTGTGAACGCCGACATTATGGCAAGTAGCGGGGATTGATTGTCCACCAAAGCATCTTAAACCATGTCGTGAATGCAATTGACAATAATGAAATTAAATAAACTATTGATGAACTACCATGCAAAAGATGTGCGGCTGGTAGGATTCGAACCTACGACCAAGGCTAACTAGACCTGTGCTCTAGCCAACTGAGCTACGAGCCTCATATGCGACTGTGTCAATTGGTAGGATCAAACCCTCACCACCACACATCAGTTGTCATGTGTATGGTGAATTGTGTATGGAATTTCAGATAGTAAGTTTTGTGAGTGTGAAGCCAAAATGGTATGATAAAGTTGTGCAAGGGAAGACCTCAAAATATGATTCTCATCTAGCAGAAACGCTCCCAGAAACATCTAAAACATACTATGTTCGTATTAAAATCTCAGCCGGAAAATCAACATCCTCCGACAGTTTGAGAGTAGATCTCCACGACATGTCAGATGTAATTGAGTTTCCGGCCTAAATTTAGTAGGATCATTAATTGTAGATGTTGCTGACAACGTTTCTGTTGCACTTTTCTATTTCGTGGCTTTAGTTAAGCATTCCATACTTTCGTAATTAATTTAGTAAATGTATGGATCAAAATTTTACTTCGTTGCAGACAAGTAATTGAAACAAGTGTTCGACACATACAAGCACATCGAATAAGAATTCTACAGGGAATTTTTAGTCGTTCATGAAAATTGAAATGTTGACAAAACAGTAAATGGCTAACAGTTCAACTGATTGTTCTCAGACAGACTGTCTAGCAGTGTTGCCACTCCGGAGATAAAGTGCCTCAACGGAGGATATTGTGAAAATTTCGAAGATAAAGAGATATTATTCGTATACACTTTTAGAAGATGATAAACTCGTACATAAAACCGAACACAATCGATAAATTCCTTAATGCTGTTCAAATGAGACGGTACAAACTTTACCATTTCTGATGTGAAGATTTGAATGTAGTGGAATCCTGTATAGATATTGTCTGAGAGAGTATTCAAACTAATTTAATTTATCGTTTGAAAAGCAGCTTAGTGTGTGTAGCTGCACATGCCGTGCAATTTGAATCATAGATGGACCGCCTAACCATACCCGTCCGGATTTCAGGCCGACTTATTTTGTTCTCGTACAATGAGGAAATGGTTGTCATCCGGCATACAGACGTACCGAGCATATTGTTGAGCTTTGGTTATTCTTAATCGCAATACTTAGTAAATGTATTTTCAGAGCATCCTAGATGCTGTTTATAAATAAATAAGTTAACTTTGCTTATTTTTGGAAGTGCCGGCACATTAGGCGAGCAACTTTCTTCCATCTGACCGATTTGTATTTATCTCACTCTCATTCCCTCGTACTAAGTATATAGAATCAATGCAGAGTGCACCTATTTTGAAAGTCTTGTGTTTGACTTGATTAAGGTTTGAACTCACTCTACCACAAGGCCATTGCTCCTGTCTATATTTGTAGATAACCCCAAATGCATGAATAATTGACGAAAATTCAAATTCGAACCGGTCTAAAGACGGAAAGACTACTTCGAATGTGTTCAGACACGGTTTGACGCGAAAATTGAAATGTTGATAAAACAGTAAATGGCTAACAGTTCAGCTGATTGTTCTCAGACAGACTGTCTAGCAGTGTTGCCACTCCGGAGATAAAGTGCCTCAACGGAGGATATTGTGAAAATTTCGAAGATAAAGAGATATTGTTCGTATACACTTTTAGAAGATGATAAACTCGTACATAAAACCGAACACAATCGATAAATTCCTTAATGCTGTTCAAATGAGATGGTGTAAACTTTGCCATTTCATTTAAAATTTGAATACAAATTTAATCTGCTTCTTCAGTGGGTTCGTAGATGTGGCCCCATTATTCGTAGATGCTATTGGTCTCAAGGGGATTACTATTTTTTAACACACACATTTAATTGCAATATTCAAAATATCGCATATGAAATCATTTGTAAAGTTTATAAAAGCAAATATATCGGTAAAACATCCCGGACTTTCAAGACTAGATACCAAGAGCATAATTGTAGAATTATTAATTAATCGTGATGATTTTAGTGCGTTGAGTGTGATTTTGGGATCGATTGTGATTGTACTAGTTCGATTGACGACTTTGAGGTGAAGATTCTAGTGTGTTGGAAGTTCTGTTGATGCTGCGTTGTGTGAAGCGTCCGAAATTGAATCGTCGTCATGAACGGCAGGCTTTTTGATTGGTCGCAATACAGAGGTCTCCAATTTTTATATAATCAGCGTGCAACTGTCCATGTATCCCCTTTTGACTTTTCAAGCGTCGATAAAGGGTCTGGACCCGAAGCGTCCGCGCACAAAAAATCGTTTTAAAATCTTACTTGACGGCATGAAAGAAAGAAGGAACGAGAATTATTTTTCTATTTTTACATTTACCATAATGAGAAGCCTCCCGTTGGCGATCATAGGCATTGTGTTGGAATCACAATTAGATTTATCTGCGCACGCTTCGGTTTCCTAGAAAGGATGGGTTGTATGTAACCTTAATATCGAAATGGCACATCACAGAATTAGACAACTTGCTCCTTCTCGAATGGATAAGTCGTGTATCGCTTGGAAATGGCAAACAATAAGCTGTCAGCAGAGGACACGTCAGAGCCAGTGAGAGATGCGTGCGTGCTGTGATGTCACTTCGCACACATCAAACACACATCGCTGTCTTGGTTAACATTCGATTCAGTGTATGAACTATGCAGTAAGGAATGGTGAGAAGACGATGGTGAAATCATCAAGTGAACTAATTTTCGTACGCCTGCTATTTTTTTAAATAATGATCGGAAGGGCTAACATTATGGAGAAACCTTTTGTCCAATGATCTGAATTCTTCGAATCTGAAGAAATTTTGGCAACCGAAGCATTTTGATAGAATTCAGAGCAATCCCCAAGCGACGCACGACTTTTTTCCTATCTCTGTAAGGTATTATGAATTCCTTTTTGCCCACTGAATAAGTTCCTTGATGTGCCGGCGATTTCGTATTAATCACACTTCTAGAAAACCGAAGCAGATAAACAAAAAATTTAATTTTGTGGTTGGGATACTATCTCTACTAACTTATTTTTGCTGAATATCTTAATGTTGCTGAAAATCCCTCAACTGGCTCAACCGTGTGTGTTTTTGAAGATATTATCGATCGTGACGTGGCTGCGGTCAGGACGAAATTCCTGAGTATCTTTAAAATGCGTTCATAGATGTGCCTGTCGCTTTTAGTCCGTGTTTGTGGCACGTCCTTTTGCCAGTTAAGCCCTTGTATCCTGCAACTGGTTTTTTCAAATTTTCAAACATTTCCTTGTAACTGAATTTGAGAAACTAAAAGGGGGAGGGAACGCTGCGACATGGCCGCGGAATATCGGAACGTCATGCAGTTTCTTTCATAGAACGTACGACCTCCCCTGACGCACAAATTGAATTAAAACAAGACACGGCAAAAAATTCAAAGGAAACGGAAGATATCAAAGTTAGACAACTACCCTATTGGAGAATCATATAAATAATTAGGTAAATTAAAGTCAATGAAGATAAATGAATACTAATAACATAGAGTAACTTAACATGATTAACTTAGCTGCATGAGGCAATGTTTCGACCCCTAACCTCCAGACTACACCACATGGCGGGTTCAGGCCAACCATATCGAAGGAACGATAAGGAAGGTCTCTCCAAGTGTGAGAAAACATAGCTAAAACCTAACCGAAAATAAGTTCTTGGATTTTAGAGAACGAATGTAAACATAAGAATCTGGAAAATAGTTGTTAGTCTAACATACCTATGATGGAAGGCATTTGGCTAGGCGAAAAATGACCAAACTTATAAATGGGGAACCTATTCCTCGAGAAGAACTTTATGCAAGAATTAACTAGCAGATTTGATTAACCTTATAACCCCTTCCTTTGAAGATATTTAAAATGCCCTTAGCTCTTGAAGTGAAGGCGGCCGGAAGCATCAGATGAAATCGTGGCGAACCTGATGAGTTGGGCAGCATGGATGTTGAAGCCGGTGTTCAAAAGCATATTACTTTCGGGGAAAGCATATATCACCATTGGGAAGCTGAACTCATCAACCTTATCGTAAACCTCCATGGTGTATAGGCCACTATGTTGGATCTTGATTATAACATCCAAATAATTTGCGCATTTGTTGTTATCACCGCTTCTGCTAGCCAAGCGGTGTATTGGGTAGATTTCTGAAAGGATCTTATCGAAGTGCTTGTAATTGAACACACAAATGTCGTCGACATACCTTGTGGTGGAGAGTGAAGTATGGCCAAGCCAAATCTGTTACTCGCTAGAAGCCCCGTCACGAACTTGAACTCCCAGTATGCTAAGAATAGGTCAGCCAATAGTGAACTGGAATTCCCACCCATAGGAATGCCCCGACTTTGTCTAAAGACCAATCCCACGAAGATATTGGTATAGAGTGTGCAGAAATCATAAACTTGTTAACAGTGGCAATTCAAACCAGACATTCTGTCTAGAAATTCCCCAGAGTTAATGCTGCAGAAAGCGTTCACACACGAATTATTCTTGATGGAAAGGCAATTACTACTAAACTTGTCTCGGACCAATTGTAAACCTTTGTTCACAAGTATGGACAAATCTTTGGAAGTGCTGTTCCTGGCACCAGCTATGAATCTGCTTTTATACATGTATACTTACATATATGTAAGAACGGAGAGACAGACAGTTGAGCGACTCACGGTGCTGCTTAGGTGACTCGAATCCAAAGTGGATCGCCTAGACGATGAAGCAGATACCACCGGTGTGGTAATCATTAATAATCGGCACCAAAAAAATTTGGTGGAATGAGCGGAAGAACAGGCTACCTCATCCCGTTCGCAACATGAACAAAGAGCACTGGTATCGGCCCTGACAGCACCCTTGTGGGACGAAGCTCTATGACTGGTAGCGTAACGCTTCAATACAGGGGGGGAGGCCCTCAGTTGGACGTTTGTCGGTGACTTCCAGAAGATCGAAAACGCAAATACCTTGTGCTTGCCCTGTTCACTGCCGGAGCTTCGATTCTGCGCAGCTAATAATACACAGGCGCTCGGACGGGGCGCTTTTAGTTATGGGGACGATAGAGGAACTCGGCTTAGAAGAGGTGAATCTCGAGAAGGCAGGCCTCATCGACCCTGATCTCCGGTTCGAGACTGAGAGACACGCCAGCTGCCCAATCCTGAAGTCGGACCCCCTCAGTGGCTTTCAGCAAAACACCAGTATCTCCGTGACAAGCTCTGAAGCAGACACCGAACCCAAACAACAGGATCAATCGGATCGAGAGTAGGATGCATTACCGCAACCTGATGAAGTGCAATTGGGCCCCCAGATTTTCTGAGACAGCGCTGGACTGCATCCCGATCCTCTAACAGACACTGAATCTGACTCAGACAATGACCCCATCATCCCAGACATCATACTCCTTGCGTGCGCCCACTCCGCCCTCTTCAGAACGCATGATCCTGTTAATTCCAACAGTAACTCAAGCAACACTGATTCTCAGAAGCAGCCCGTCTAGTATAAGTTATTCTCCTATCTCATGCGCTAACGCAAACCCTTTTGGGCATTCCTGGCGTCAACTATCTTCCCGTTTCAAAGCATATTAGAAAATAAGTGACCCCTCCTCCGCGAAGAGGGCTACTCAAGTTGAATCTCCTCACATCAAGGGACTAGAAGTCGAGCAGGGATGCTCATGCGTTGATCTATGTGGTAATCAGCAGCAAATTTTGCATACTGTAATCGGGATAGCGACAAATGTTTCTCCGGAAATTTCTTTACTTGATTATCCAGAATGCACTGTGCTGGGGTACACGCATGCATACAGTGGCTTAAATGCATTCTACAAGATTTGCGGATCTCTTTCAGGGGCATTTCATATCGGAGATATTTTTTGCCATTTTCGAGAGTGGCAACACTGGTTTAATTCAAACTCAAGCAGAATTGTGCCAAAGAATCTGCCAAGGGTCTGCAGTTCCAATGAGTTCAATACAGAATGAAACACTGTATGAACTACCATCAGGGAATACGTCAATTCTTGTCATTTTCATTTCCGTAAATCCGTCTTAAATGAATTGGAGACCCTGCGTCAGTCATAGATATTGCAGTTTAGAATACAACCAATTTGTAGATTGTTGTTTCCCATGAGTAGACCAGTGCAAAGTCGACAACACCCAATGTGGCACCCGAAGATGTCCTTTCCTATCGAAGACACCGGGTGCGTTGAGGTGAGTTTTCTTTTCACTACTGTCATATTTGCAGCGTCGGCAATTACTGGTATGTCCAGCCCTTCTTAGCATTTTTAGTCATCCGGATAGACAGCATGCCCTCGGAGAATCAAATTCACTAGTATGAATCCGCAAATGAATCTGGCGATGCAATAAACCATTCAGAACCAATGTGGAGCTACTGCAAGCAACGACTGAAGAAATATGAACGAGTTTCGATGGTTCTAGGATATTCAAAAGAATTTTATCTGGTGGCAGAAGTTTGGTTCATTATTGATTCTGCTTTCGTCAATACTCTTCCTATAAATGAACATGTGTGAATGCACTGAATTTTTGCAAAGGAAAGTGCACTAAATTTCGGTGCTTCTACTTTTTGCCTCCCCCCCACATTTTTGTTGCTGACACCCGCGAGTGCTGCATCGTCAACGATCTTCCTTGCTCCTAAGTGCAGTCTCACTGCCGTTGCAAAAGCGTTGAGTGTGTAAAATTCCTATTGCTTGTGGAAAATGAACAGCACTTGGTGCGTCGTTCATTGTAAAACAACAGTCCCATGAAGTTCATGATCACAACTGAATCTTGCATTCTAACTGAGTATCCAGAGGACCAATCCCTCATCCCAGGGGTCAAGTAAGACTTCTCAGTGATGCTGTACTGTCACTCAGTGACCGATCAAGTCTATTCTAAATCCAATGTGACTAAGTTTGACGAAATTTGATGAATTTGAAAAAATTGGAAAATGTGGGGAGGGGGGAGAACAGAAGCACAAAAATTTCTATGACTGAACTCAGAAGGTACTGTTATTAAAGATGAATATCAAGATTGAAAAGTCAGCAATATTTCGTGAATCGTGTCAACTTTCATCCCGCGCAAGTCCTAACCGATGGGGGAGTGACAGGATCCTTGCAGATAAAATCTGGTTAAGGGACTGAACCTGTGTCATTCATTTGATAGGACTCCAGGTGGCAAGTATATAAAGCCTAGTTTTTTGGAAAAAACTGGAGCCTGCATCATAGATCATTATAGGCTTACCTGAACCTATTTTTAGTGATCATTGCTGCATCAATTATCAATCATTTGCGATGAAAGTTTTCAAATGTCGCTTTAAGTTGGATGCACGCGACCCGCCTCCTCCCATCTTGTTGATATGTCATTCATACGACTTTTCTCCAGTCTCTACGATGCAGGAAAATCCCCAATCTCTCTCCAGAAAATATGAGTGCACTTTCCATTTTAATATGCGCTTTAGAGGAACCATCATGCAAGATCAACGTGAGGGTAAGAGGTAATGTTCTCAGACAAACTAGTACTTCATTTTTGTCTCTGATGTGACCTTTGGCGCGCAGGTGTGATCGAGACCAGGAAGGCTTGTCTTCTCTACTAAATACCCGAGTGAAAATACAATCCTTTTTTCACCAACAGGGTTCATTCCCTCAATTATTACAAGCTTTGCATACAGCAGTGTCTGTGTACTTTTGTTTGACGGAGAAAGTTGACATCAAAACCGTGATAGCTATGTATGAGGATAAATATTTTACATGTTCGAGGATAAATAATTTGTTTGTGTTATATTTCTGGTCTAGTTATAGGCCAGAGTCCTATCATTTGATTGGACTTCGACCCCGACTCCAACAAAAATGATAGGACTCCGGGACTCCGACTCCACATCCCTGATTGGATGTATATAGAAAACTGGCAGTTAAGGACGCTATTGGCTTAGTCAGATGTAATATGATGACAGGATTCCGACGGGAAAATTTAACCAGAAATGCATGAACGAGACTCAAGAAACGTAATGACAAATGTGCATATCACTGGAATCAAATTTGATAATTGATGAGTCTCTGCTGATAATATCTTCCTCATATGAGATCATGTTGAATTGGATAAGTACTTCGAAGGATAAGATGTACTGTCCATGAATAGAAATGCTCATAAATCCAATGTTAATGAATTATCTACCGAACAAATTAAATAGTCATCTCAATTAGGTTGATGAAGAGCTGCAGTCGTGATAATTAAGGAGGTAGATGGAGATTGCTTCCTACTCCCTCTTCACAGAGTTCACAATGTTGCAGAAATGAGGAAGAAAATTCACTGAGTTCGTTCTCTACCTATAAGGAAATTGTTTTCTTCTTAGAAAGCACCGTAGTCGATGCTCCTCAAATTTACTTCAAGAAGATTTGAGCAGTTCAAATTTTCGATTGGCCGGTTAGCTGAATCAAGCATGTTCAAGTATGTAACGCAAGGATTGACCCTCTGTAACCCATAAGAGAATTTCATGCGACCCTTTGAGGTGTTTGACTTCCTCTGACCCTGCTCAATCTGACAAGTCAAGTATGGTAAGCTGTTGGAGCATCGTTGATTTTTATACAAACCAGGGATGCGGAGTCGGAGTCCTAACTCTGGCCTATAACTAGACCAGAAATATAATACAAGCAAATTATTTATCCTCATACATAGCTATCACGGTTTTGATGTCAACTTTCTCCGTCAAACAAAAGTACACAGACACTGCTGTATGCAAAGCTTGTAATAATTGAGGGAATGAACCCTGTTGGTGAAAAAAGGATTGTATTTTCACTCGGGTATTTAGTAGAGAAGACAAGCCTTCCTGGTCTCGATCACACCTGCGCGCCAAAGGTCACATCAGAGACAAAAATGAAATACTAGTTTGTCTGAGAACATTACCTCTTACCCTCACGTTGATCTTGCATGATGGTTCCTCTAAAGCGCATATTAAAATGGAAAGTGCACTCATATTTTCTGGAGAGAGATTGGGGATTTTCCTGCATCGTAGAGACTGGAGAAAAGTCGTATGAATGACATATCAACAAGATGGGAGGAGGCGGGTCGCGTGCATCCAACTTAAAGCGACATTTGAAAACTTTCATCGCAAATGATTGATAATTGATGCAGCAATGATCACTAAAAATAGGTTCAGGTAAGCCTATAATGATCTATGATGCAGGCTCCAGTTTTTTCCAAAAAACTAGGCTTTATATACTTGCCACCTGGAGTCGGAGTCGGAGTCCTATCAAAATGATAGGACTCCGCATCCCTGATGCAAACCAATGTGGAACCCCATTTTAACGTTGCTGAGCCTTTTATGACATGAGAGGAGTGAATGAACTGACAAATATAGTGTCATATGAAAGTCAAGTAACGTGGTGAAAAGCTCAATTGAGTAAGATATTCACATGAAATTGTCAGCGCCAACCGTAAACTGAATAGTAATCGTCAAAAAAGGCATTCTGAAACCATCATATACAATGGTTTACGCAAGTCACAAGAGTAGTTCACATCATTCTCCCCCTTGAGGAGTTGAATAAAAATGCGAAGGATCATAACAATTAGGTGGATTGTAAATTCGGACCGATCGACGAAGATAGCTATACAATCAGTCAGTCAATGAGACAGTAGGCCTACCAATGAAAGAAGTAAATGCCACTCAATCATTCATGTGCGTTCGAATTCTGAGCCCGGAAAATATCATATTTTCATTGCCTAAACATCTGTAGATTCTATTTTTTCAACCCAAATTGTCAGGAAGCAATGATAGAATTTTTACAACAAGTGAATGCTGCTTTTTGTAAAAATAGCAAATGTCCGTGACTTTTGCTAATATCTATTTTAATCTGACCAAATTCCCTGGAGTAGCCTACATAGTAGGCTAAAATATTTAGTCTTTAAAATCAGTCACTCACGATCATGCAAGCATACACAAGCAACTTATCAGAAAAGACTTTAAGCACTTCAATATAGGCTAATTGTATAAGCCTGAACTATTTGTTTTAGAGATGGAAGAACTTAGAACTTTGGTTCATGATCCCGAGCTTGAGCAAAGCATTTTCAGGATTCCAGACTTGCAACCACGAGTGTCTAATCAACTTGTTACACGTATTATAGCTCCTTCAACACCACAAGCTTATTACAACGTCACGTTCAAGTCATGTACGAGTAGTAACGAGTAAATGTTCTAAATCAAACGAAATCAATTAGAGAATCTTTCGGCCAAAATTTCGAATCGAATCTCGAGCCCTTTCAGGTCCATCTTCTTATGAAATTGATTAATGGATGACCATGCTTTATAACAACAAATTGGATTTTCAGGGAATATTCAAGTGTTGCTCTTATCACTCTGGTTCACATCTTCTTTCTTGCTTTGAAGCGATCACAAAATGCATTGAAGCAAACGAGATTTCGCACCGTATATGTGTTTGTATGCATTCGTATAAACATTCATATAGAAGGAAATGACAGTTATTGGAAACCCCCTGACTTCAGAGGAATGAAAATGTTGGCAAGAAGAGAAAGCGCATGCAAAGTCATCAAGTCAATATGGTTTCATCCATCCACGAGCTAGATTATTGGTTCACAGTCACCATGTCATCTTGAATACTCACACTGCCCCATGGTCAGCGGTCTGAGCTTCTTTATAAGAGCTGCGTTCCGTTGGAGAATTTCCGATCTGCCAAAGCGTGTTAGTAACCGTTGACAATACCGCAGCTCTTCCCAGCCACATCGAATCATGTGGTTTAACGTCGGACTGGTAATAAAACGCCGGAGATAGCAGATAGAGCAATCCCAACGTTCGTTCCATCTCTGCATGTCAAGGCTGTTGCATATATTTGTCACTCTCAGTAATTCATTCATTTGGTCTAGCAAATGAAAACTTTTTAAGCACCATATTTTGGTATCATTTACTATGACTAGAGCTCAAACCACTAATTTAGAGCGAATTCCTTTAAATTGCTCGTTATATTTTTATCCAAGATTATGCGAGTTGACTGGATAATGAATCCGAGGACGTGTTTTCTTTCTCTGTGTGAATAGAACCTAGTCATACTTGAGAAGACGTAATGTATCTTGTTATGTGAGTGTCATAATGTTGTGATTGTACCCCTCCCCCCACCGGAAATCCTGACTACGGTCCTGCATCTTGATGAGACGAATGAAACTGAATCCCTTCTGATGATGAACGGAGTAAGCTGGAAATTTGTGTCGACGTTATAATTCGAATTGAATAATTCGTACCTGGATGTCCCTAATTTTGGACATTGTCAGCGTAAGATGTACATTTATCTTAAAATTTCTTTCGCGACGATTTGTTGCTCGCCTTCATGTAAATCCGAGACTGTCCTTTCAATGTCCCAAACTCGGATTTCTATCAACTCGATTAAAACATCATTTCCAGCTTCTCTGCCAACTGTAGGTTCAACTGGAAGGCGCCGTCTCCCCTTTTCGATTCAGTGCTGATAAGACTGCTACTGCACGTGCCGTCGGTTTGATTCGTGAGGTTACTAGGCGAGAGCCGCGCAGTTTGAAGCTATCAGTGTCGCCAGTTTGAGGCGATTGATGGCTACTGAAGGTCAGTGTCCCCACAGAGACACTAGGGAATTATTTCTTGTACTGTCGCTGGCGCTGCGACATGGGGAAGTGTCGACAGCATGCAATTGGTGCCGATTCAAAGAATAATTTATCCGCAGTTTCCGCGAGCACCGACTGACCTCGCCATTTATAGATTCCCACAGCAAGGTGACCCCATGACCGGAAACTGACAATCCAGACAAAAAGGAACGAGTAATTATGTTGTAAAGAACAATCATAAACAGAAAGTTGTCAGCCATTAAATTTTCAAATAACAAACTTTGTAAATAGTTGGATCATCTTCCTACCGAGAAATGTCGTTTCCAGGAAGGAAAACCGCAAAGACAGAAAACACAAGCGTGGAAGGGAAACTGATTATGAAGACGCGATTTTTTTACTTTAATCCAATTTCAATTCTTCATATTGCGCATTACTTGGCAATAATTTCAAGCTTCTATTTCTAGTTTTGCTCCTTAGAATTGGTAGATGAAGCAATCTATTTAATCTACCAGCAAAAGATTCTTGGAATGTTTCTCAGTCACTTCGAAGCGGTTGAGATGCATTTCCAGGGTCATCTCAAAGTTGATTGCCGGCTAGAAAGTCATCTCTTTTTGTTGCAATTTGTCAATTGTAATTGCAAATTAAGGAAATTATTTGTTAATTAGGGTTTAAAACCATGTTCTTTAATGTCTATTCGTTTAGAGAAGAAAATTTTGCATTAAATGTCATAGTTTCGGTAAAACTAAAAAACAAAGAGCTTAATTTTGGACCAAAGAGCTTCTTGAACATAGAACAAGTCATGTCTTCTAGCCCTAGACTACTCCTCTTCACGCGCGCCTTGGAGGGGCCAGGGAAAGTGAATTATCCCTTTTTGCGCGACCACGAATTGTCAGAGGTAAAGCAACCGTGTCCTGTGTTGCTTTAGAAACTTTTTCTCAGTTCTTTAGGGGACGCACGAAGTCACGTCTCGCCTGGTAGAAATGGTCAGCTCTCATTGCAACTGATGTGTTCAATGGTTATAGTCTATAGGTGCCTCTAAAACATGGGGATTCTCTAGTGAATCTCTTCATAGTTGTTTACTATAGTCTCTTCATTTGTTTTACTTTCTAGTTAATTGAATAAACTTTCTCTGTTTAATTCTTCAAAAGTTTTGACTTGATTTCAACTAAACCATAGTATTCGTAGTCACGAATTTGTCGTCTTTCTGATTTTATTTGCTTTCTTGTTGATAGCTTAGTATGGGAGAAGTTAGCAATCATGTCACCGATTGAATATCATATCTCCGTGTACTTTGAAGAAATCAATAATCATTTCAATAGTTTAATTGTGACCATATCGATTGCTTTAATTGTTTTTCTTATTTTAGCAAACACAAGCAACTTATTGAGTGGATGAATAACCAGAAATATACCTTCTGGATTATCAAATATACCTGTCAATTACAGAGTACAAATGTATAGTTGAGGTCAAGCTACAACTGATGTGTACAAGTGACAATTGGGTATGAGACATAATGAACAACCATGGTGCGACTGGGTTGCTCCAAAAGCTATTTATGATCGTAGGAAGATCCATAGAGTGTGGACATTTTATTGTTTGCAATTGCAAACAACTTCTTCAACATAGACTATCAAAGTTACTATGTCGTTCAACCGACAATTGCCCATCGTTTGTCCAGTTGATATTGTGCTAAAGTTCGCCTGTCTTCTAATGTTAAAATATCGAGCCGCAACATGCCGCAACGTTTTCATATTGTGGGTCAATCATAGATCAGCTGAACAAATGATATTACAGCAATTCAGGTCTCAGAATCGCAGCAAGTTTTGGTTTCGAACCTGAGGGCCCTCAACCTTACAGCACATTGCGATTCATATATCTATCTGAACAGTGGATGCTGTAGAGTGGGAGCATATTACAGAATGGGAGAAAAAATGATGGTTCATCGTCACTACTCTTCCATACCGTTGGGCTTGGACGGTGCTGACATAGACTTTAATCTGGAGCGTTGTGATCTTATAGTCCGGATGCCCTTCCTGACGAATTCTATTGACACTCTCGGGGAGGGGGCTCGACCTCTGCACCGAAAGATCGCTAGGCCAAGCACTTAACCAATGTGTCACGGAGACATTGTAATGGCTTTGATGTGATCATTCATGATTGGAAGTTGTAGATAATACAGCTACGACTCTCTGTTGGTCTTGCTGCAGTCAAAGACAGTTTTAAACTTGTGTGTTGACGCTCAATCATTTAAAGCAATCTACCAGTGCATCACTTCCAACCGTGCCGTAGTTCACAAGAGTGTATGTTCGTAAACCATGTCATTGTTCAATTAGAAAATCTAGAAACTATAAAGCCCGAAGCCGGTGCATGCTGCGGTTCATGAATTGCATATCATTGCACCAAGATTGTCTATGCATGCAGGGCTATGATATTCATTCCCCAATCTAAATTGCTGATCAGAAAAAAAGTAAATCAGAGAAGCGTGTCACGTGATTTTCCCTCGAAAAAAGAGAAGCAAATAATTACAGTCAAATTGAAAACATATGGGGCAATATTATACATTTATTTGATTCATTTGTGATCCTATATCATGCGCATAAATTCGTCGAAAATCACTGTCAAGACGGTTCCATGGACATGTTGGTGCGCATGGCATCAAAATTATTATTTGCAATAATAATAAGTATTATAGTAAATATTAATCAATATATCATTGCATTATCTCTATTCAGCAATGCGATAAAGGCTAATGAGCACCGCGAAATTATAGGTAGTCTTCTTTGTAAAATCGTTGTGATTGACATGATGTTAAATTTGAGTGACTGCGCGTATCACTCACGTATGTCAAAGTCATCTACTTACATTCTCCGGGATGTTCTGAAAGTGCAGTTGCCAAGTGTTATGGTAAACAAATGAAGAACATAGAACCGTATGTAATGTCCAGTGGTATGTATCATGAGATCCTGCTTGCTCAAGATCAAAAGAAGCCGGGCAAGCAGCTGCAGCTTTCCATGTCTGCCCTGATCCACTCAGCAACCTGATTATCATCTTATTGATGCTTCATTGCCTGTGGGCTTGTGCTTCTCTGCCCCAGAAATGTTGAAGCATCGATAATTTCAGATAATGATTTCTGTTTGTTCGTCGGCGTCAGTCTAAAAAACTTCATTCTTCTAGCAGAAATGTGTGTATGGAACTATTGTTTGTACAGGCTGGTGAGTCATAGATTACCAACTCATGAAGAGTCATTCATTGAACAAGAGCACGGAAATGACATTCTTTGTTTCTTTCTATTAAATACATTGAAAAAGTTCAATATGAGGTTAACAAGAATGTACTTTGTCCAACAGCAGTGAATAGCAAACAAAGTATTTGTCATTTACTATAAACTTGGGAATAACTTTTATCTGACTGCAGCGTCATCATCGGCGTTTGATTTAGTCAGTGAATGTAATGGGAGAATACATAAAGTTGCTTTGATAATAGCCCACATGCAAGAGAATTCAGATTCCAGTCTCGCAAGAGATTTTAATTATATATGACATCGATGTGTTTTCTACAGAATTTTCACCCCTAACACAGCAACGAGCCATGAACAAAGCTAGGGGTTACTCAATCAAAAGGTAATAAATTGTATTATTTTAGATAAATGAAAGATCTTCTAATCTGATTAAGCTGTACCCATCAGAAACCTGCGCACGCCTCTTCAACTATTGTCTTGATCAGGGAAACTGATTACAAAGCTATGGCGTGCGAGCAAAAAAAGCTTTTCGAGCGACTCACAGTACTTACGCGTTCTAAGCTCACATGATAGCATGTGAGTGCATTAGCTCAGCGTGTGCTTCGAGAAGATCTTAGGTTTAGGTGCGCATTCATATGAGATACATGTATGTGCCCTATATGTGACTTCAGAAGCTAGCTTTTCTTTCACGCATTCTTGCTGGATTATATGTAGCCATACAGTATGCTACTGCACCTAACGGCTTTTGAAAGTCGTTAATGTTTGGTTGCGTATACGCACATGCATTTAAACCAATTTATGCTATTATATTGTATAACATGAAAGCGAATGGACGCAGGCCTACTGTACTTACAGATAGTTATATTCGATTAAATAGCGTCATATCACCATAATTTGCTAGCGCAGGAGATAAGCCTTCGAAATTAGTGAGGCCTTTTCAGTTTTAATTATTTAGATAGAGTTTAGAATGTAAAAGATCATTTCTTAATGGTAAACAGATGAGTTGTTTACTATGCTGCTTCTAGTGCTTCACACATTTATAAAGTATTCTGCTTTTGGTGCTTCGACGAACGATTGTTGCTGGGTATGTGATGAATGTTAATCAACATTTGAATAGTAACGAGGTGGAACACATGTAACGCGAAACGTTATTAAAGTTCACAAACGCACTAACATTCGAACAGGCGAAATAATTTCTGGTATTCATTAATACAGTGTATAGCGGATTCTGCTGACAGATTGATTTACCGCTTCACAGCGTAATTATTCACATGTCCATCTACGAAACAGCAGTCATTGACTTCTTAAAATATCTGTGTGTGGCCAGAAGTGTCATTCAGAGCTGCTCCTGGATTACCAGGAAAGGTTAGCTTGACAGAATTAATCATCTAACGTTGTATAAGTTTGTATAAATAGTATTAAAGGCATGGAAGCGTGTGTAAAAACACAGTCGGAGATTCAGAGAATTGATAAAGTACACCGATGTAAATCATCTGATTGAGTGTTCCTCCTGAGTTGTGGCGTCCCATTATTAACCCATTAATGCAGGGGTGCGCAACCGGTGGCCGTAGCAGAGGCAAAGTGCGGCCGTGACAACGAGAAGTAAATGAAAAAAATATTGTACATGCATATTGCAAATATTTTTTGAGTTCAAAGCAATCGAAAGACAATGTTCACTATAGTAGCACACTAGTCACCTTGTAGCTGTCGAACACCTTTGTGCCCATGTTGCTTGGAAAAATGCGCGTCCGCAGGCGCGATGAAGGCGTTCAAGCAGTTCGATAACTCATGAATAGAATATTTTAGGGAGGTTGCATTCATGGCTAGAGTCATCAGCAGGGACCTTAGGATTCTGCGAAGCGCAGATAATGCAGAAAACGATGGAAATCGCAGAAAAACGCAGATTTTCTACAATTTGAATAAAAGTACGCAGACCTCTTTGTTTATGCTGTTTTCGCTTCAATTATGGTATTTATATCAACTACAGGTCTTCATCTCCATTATATTATCGCGTGCCCATGATCAGCAGCTGCTGCGATGGTAAGTGGCCTATCTACGTTGGGCTTGCAAAAGAAGCATCACCAGCAAACATTATGAAATTTTGGGTATCAGCTCTGAACAGAGTTCCACATCTAGCTGCGGCAGCGATGCTTCGACTTCAATTGCTTGTTAATAGCGCTGATGTTGAGCAATCTTTTAGTAGTTAACGTAATGTAGATACATGTAGGAGACAAAATCTTAAAGGCGGCAACTTGAAAGACATGCTGAAAATTACTTTCAACTCTCTCTCTGAAATTTTGATCCATATATTTTATTAAAATTCATTTGGACGTCTGTCTTTTATATGTACATACAAAATACAGTGTAGTAGCAGTCATAGTAGGACCACTTCTATGGGCTATGTATACGAAATATAGAGCCTATGTGGTATATGCACTGGGATATATGCCTATTATATCTGAGCATAATTTTATTCAGAACAAGTTTATTCAATATGTAGTTAATTACTAGTTGCCTAATAATATTATAATACGAATTATACGAACCTTACTAGTTGTTATTTTAAGAAATAGGACCACAAAAAAGTTAGATCGCAGAAAAACGCAGAATTTGCGAAAATCGGGCGCAGAATATCGAAATTTCGAGCGCAGAATCCTAGGGTCCCTGCCCTTGTCATCAGCTAAAAGAAACAAAAGGGACAATTGTAATTTGCTCGAATTGTTCGCGCGCTTTAGCTTCCAAGTCCATGACCTGAATAAAGATGCCTGCTGGATCAGTTTCTGCAGCGGTTGTATTGTGTGCCTGTGTGAAACAACGGATTGAATCGAAAGATTTTGTAATTTCTTTACGAGATATTGTATTTCTACCTATCTAGATTTTGTGTATTTTCATAAATAAAATATGTCAAAATTTCAGTCGTGTTTTTATTCCACATCTATCATTAAATTTAAAGCTCACGATTTGCGTTTCGAAAGAACTGTATGACTAGTAATAATAAGATACTTTATAACTTCAATAACAACGCAAGATAGGCAGGCTTATATACGAGGTTCTAGAAATGCGTAGGCCTATATACGAGCGAATGCCCAGAATAGACTGGCTCTGTGATGAATGAATGAATTTTGTATGGCTCGTGATTCCTGTATGAATTGTTACAGCAGCTTAGTAAAGTGTTTTCTCCCTCGGTTGCCCTTACAAAAGCATGCTTTCAACTTTTCAAGTGCTAATAACACCTTAATCTTAAAATCTTTTCGGGTCATAAATGACCGTCGGTCGTATGTGGGTTAACTTGCTAACTCATTCTTTACGAAGTAGGCCTTTATGCGATTTTTACTGCGTCATTCACCAGGGAAAACTAATTTGAGTGATGAAATATTTAAAGGATTGGCTATTGATCTAGTTGTTTGCACACACATTAAGTGCGGCCATGATTCGTTTGGCCTTCGAAATTGCGGCCGAATTATGTAAAAGGTTGCGCACCCCTGCATTAATGCCTAGCTTCTGCAATCAATTCATCTGTGTCCAAAGAGCTATATACCCGTCTTCTTTTTGGTGCTTTAGAATATACTTTGCTATTAAAATCAGATTCAGAAAAAGTTTCTTGGCATGCAGATCCACTTATTTGTCACCTTTTGCCATCATTTTTGGATAACCAATAACAAGATAGCAACAGTAATCTTGGATTATATTGGTGTCAGTTCAAAATGACTTCTTGATGCTATTTGTTGTGCTTTTGATGAGCAAATCAAGTGTTCGAAATCCTAACGGATGATGTAGAAAATTATTGAAAATTTGAAAAAAAAGAAATTCTTCAAAAACTTGAAGAAATAGTTCATTTTTTATTATACTGGATGTAGTAGCTTCTCAGAGCCATAAATTGCAAAGTTCGGAATACATTGAAGTCTTTCAATGTACTATTCGACATATTGTGGAAAGCAAAACATTTCAAAACAAGGCAAGATCATTTTGCTTCAAATACCTGTTTTTAATATCATTCGATAAATAGTCTGATGAAATTAATGCAATTTTTTACTTAAGTTTGCAAAATGGAGAATTTTAACATACTTACAAAAAGTGTGGTCTCCGTAGTACATGGTCGAGCCCCAAAAGTGTCATTGGAGGTCGGCAGGAGAGCATCCGGTCTAAATGATCACAGAGCTCCAGATGTAGTCTGACCATGTCAGCACCGTCCAAGCTCCTAGTGGGAGTAGTTACCATTAACCATCATTTTCAGTCAAAAAGTAGATTTGGATTACATAATTGTTATCATCTCATCAATCATTGCTCAGACACGTGAAATTACAACTCATAATTGCACTCGTCATATCTCACTTTGCATGCGATTCCATGTGATTGTGTCACCATTTTTTGAGAAGAAAGAAACATTGAAATGTTCGATATGACCCTGTTCAGGGTTGCCACATAACGGCACAGAAATTGAATTAATCAACGCATTTCACTGATTTACCAGCACGGTTTTTAAGACCGTGTCTCATTGGAAAACCGAAGAGAATACGATTTGTATAGACCCACTCAGGTGCAATATGCTTCTTTATCAGTCACATTGCTGAAATAAAAATGATGAATGTACTTCTGAATGGTTAAATGTTCATTTCCAAATCTTTATTTGATAATTCAGATATTCCGAATGAAATTCAGATGAACTAAGTACGATTTTTTTGAAGAATGGAATGTTTTTCTGTTTTTTTATTCCAGTATTTTGGATCGCTTCCTTTCAGTTGAACAATCTGTTAGATCTGACTGTAGCCTCAAAATCTGTTTTGAAGGGTGAAGTAAAAGACCTACATGATAAAGTCGACAACATGCTATTCGTCAGCTTACTTAGTTACATGTTTTTATCTTTTTCTTCTTGCATTTGCCATCAGCTACTCAATTCCTTGAGGACTCTCACTCCTTTAAAGGTTATATGAATTTTATGTTGATTAAATTATATATATAACAATATATATATATAAAATAGCAATATATACAATAAAATATTGATACTAGGGGTGTTGACGGTAAAAAATTTCTTAACCGATTAACCGGCCTTCATGCAAATGAATGTGCTCACTCAGCCTATATGTAAAGACCTAGTGATGTATGCCGTCAAAGATAATCTTATTGCGACTTAGTTATGTGTTATGTTATGTATTATCAGCATTTATTATTTACGAATTAGTATTAATGTATTATATGTATAATTATGCATCTGATAAAGCGGCAATTCAATAAATGCCTGCTCCAATTAATAACTTAGTTTCATTGGCCTGTAGCAAGATTTGATTTTTTGTCAATATTCTTACATGTAGCCTATTTGTAAACACAAATTGCAAAAACATTTTTAAAGTATAAACCAAGTAGCCATCCGGTTTTTCGCTTCAATTTCTTTTCAGTCTTTCATTGAATTGCCTATCGATTTGTTTGCATGTTAAGAATTTGATGTAAAACAAACAATATTGATGTGGAATTTGAAAAAACTAATAATTATTCTGCTTTATCTTTTCAATATGTAGGTAGGCTACAGTTACCACAACCATTAACGTTATATAGTCGCTCACATAATCAATTGTATAGATGTGCCTCAATGATCGATGAAAGTTTCCTCCCCAAGCGTAACACTAAGTCACTCAGATGTCACACCCGATACAAGAGTCATGATGCGTCTTCAATAACACCAACCGAGTTTGCCTCAGAGCCAATGGAGAACTATCGCTTGAACTGTCTTCGGTCTTACTCACCAGCGTTGAATCAGCATTAAATCAGAGACAACGATTCGTCACGAGAGCCATCAGTTTTAGTGATTTTTTTATCTAACCGGCTAATTAAAATCCTCAACCGGTTAACCCGGTCAAGATAAATTAACCAGTTAACCGTCAACAGCCCTATTGATACATATTTTTAAGTCTCTGTTATAGACGTCTTTCGTGACACTGTAGTTAAGCTCATGGCATTGTGATCTTTTGGTACACAGTTCGAACCTCGAAAAGTGTCAATGGAAGTCAGTACCGTCCATGTCCACAGTGTGGAGTATTGACATTGAAACTTCACAGCACAGTGATAGCATTGCATTCAGTGGCATACGAGCATGAAAATAGAAATGCAGCATATCCATTTCGGCGCAAACTTAGTGGAATTCCTTTGAATTTCATTGATAGAAATCATCATTTTCTTCACAGAATATACTTGAATCTTCAAAAATCTCAATAAATGAATTGCTCAGATATTTTAAAAAGTTCGAATTGTTTCATCTATTGCCTCACATGCTATTCGTCCGTGCATGAAATGAATTACCTCCTCCTTGCTTATCGCAATGAATGCATTAAATTTTGTCTCATAATTTCATTGTTATCACGATTCAGTTTCCGGATTTGGTCTTCATTACTTTGGCGCCCAGTACGTAAGTGATGAGTTTTTATTGTTTTTATTTGTTCTGTGATGAACTGGCGGTGTTTTAGGCTTGCTATTTATCAGAGGCGGTCGTTGATGATGCGCGGGTATTCACTGAATCCCAATCCAATTTCTCCAAAGCTATTGCAATTTACTCGTTTATTGTTTGTGCTCTAACGACTCGACTATTTAATGAGACACAATTATTGTCATAGGTTGTCGAAATTCACCGCTATTATTGCCTGATGAGCAATTCTCTCAGGTAGTGTAAAATTCGAGCTATTGCTCAACATCAGCTCACTTTCTCGAGAGGGATAAAACAAGACAATGAACGAATATGCGATCTTATGTAGAGCGGTCCATTGTCAGAGCCGAAGGTTATGAAAGACCTGTATCATAACGTGACCTTGACTTAGCCAGACAGTGGACGAGGACAAACAGTTGTGGTAGACTACAGAGATAAACAGCCTTGTCAGTGAAGTAGACAAGTACTTGTCGATGAAGTTTGCAACTTTAAAAATAAATTGATAGCACAAGCATCTTTGAAAAAAGTAGAATAATTAGGTGAATACATATACTACATTGATAGTACTAATAGTGCTGTACTAATATCATGCTGATAGTAATGATACAAAATGAGTACTTTGGCGTTCATTGCGTGAGTGATTAGTCATTATCGTTTTTCTTCGTTTATGTGTTCTGTGATGAACGGGCGGTGTTTTAGGCTTGCTATTCCTCAAGGGCTGATAAAGCGGGATGATGAAAGATATTCTTAGCATGCAGTAAAATTAATCGAACTCGGAGAATACTGTTCAATTCTATTCCTCAAGGGCTGATAAAGCGGGATGATGAAAGATATTCTTAGCATGCAGTAAAATTAATCGAACTCGGAGAATACTGTTCAATTCTATTTAGGCTTATAAATTCAATTCAAGCTTTAAATTTCTATCGCAAAAATGAAGCCATTTGAAAAAAAATTTAAGTATATCGGATCAGGTATGGATGCTTCGAGGAGTTGGAGACCACGTACGGCTACGACAGAGGCGATTGGAGATCAGATTTGTGAAAGTCTTGCCAGAACCTCACAGAAGTCAACTCGACTGTTATCTCAAGAATTCAGGATCAGTCATGTGAGCGATATTAAGCTTCTGAAGAAAAGAGAAATGAAAGAATTCATCCCACGCTTGACTCATGCACTGCATGATAGCGTCTCGGATTAACGAAGTGAATTCCCCGTTTTAATTTAGGATATGTTGAATGCTAATGACACCATTTTAGATTGCACATGGTGGTCAGATGAAATGTGTTTCAAGTTTAACGGGCAAGTAAATCGCCACTATTGTGTTCATTGGGATATTCTGACAATCCTAGGGTTGCAGTTAATAAATCTGTGAATTTACAATGAAGGTGCATTCGACACAATCAAGGTGTATTTTAAGATTGCAATTACTAAGTGCTTTACTTTCAGCTTAAATGACTTCCTAAATTGCATTGTGCTCCTATAATTAATATTCCGCTACATTTGAAATACATCTTTAAAATGAAATCGGGTGCAATTTTGTTAGCACGTTGTAGAATTAACGGAGCCTGCGTATGTCTGCTTCAAATTCCTAAGCACTATTAGAATTTTCCTATGACTCTACTAAATGTGCACTGAATTCTAGAAAATATGAATGTTTATTATGAAAGATAGAGACCACTACAAGATTTTGAAGCTTCAAGTGACTATCACACGACAATCTATAACGCGATGGAATTGTACTTCGCCTATACTTTAATAAGTGCTTCTGTGCAATTTTATCATACCCAGTGCGAGAAGGTGTGGCTAGCGTACGTTCTGATATACAAGTATATATATATGCACTCCAATTGTGAGAATCGTAATGGAGAAACAGGATTGATAAAAATGAGTCAAGACAAAACTAAGTTGCAAGTTGAAAAAAGCACATGGGAATACGCAAAGAAAATGATGCAACACCGTTTGTCATTAAATCTATTATTCATCAACTTTTGAATTAAGAACACAAAAGGAATGCTGCTGAATAATACAATCTGCAAGCCAACCGCACGCCCCGCCTCTTCCTCCATTTAAGATTTCCAATTCTCCAACTATCTGAAGACTTCATTTTGATTAGTCACATCTGATCGCTTCAATAGAAAGTTAAACTTGACATTAATTTTCCGTTTAGGATACAAGACCATCGATAAGTTCTGCTTTGTCTTAGTTTGTGCACCGTAAAGCATACCTTTGATGAACTGGTATTAGAACCTTCAGACCCTAAAACTCCCAATCAAAGAAAGCCCATGTCAATATCACACCATCTCGCCAGGCTGGCTCATGTTTAATTTCCACCAGTGGTCGATATCCTGAAGGTTACTGCGAGGAATCTGAGACCAACTTGCCAGTAAAGTCCGAGTAATTTACGGATTCGTAAACTAAATAAGTCAAAACTACTGAGATTTTGTTACTTTCATTGAACAATTTTCAAAACTGCATAGTACTGATTTTGACTTACATTTTTTGACACTTTTTTGTTTTACTCATTATTGTTCGTCCTGTTCTCCAAGACAGCAAGTACGAGTATAATTTTGTATATCTGTTTTTTTAAAAATTACATTTCAAAATGGGAAAGAATGATGCTGTAGGACCATTAAACATGATTACAAGCATAGTCAGACTGCTACTAAGATTTTTGCAAGTTCATTCAATTACAGAATTTCACAAGAATTCTCAATCAATAGCTTCCCTGATGAAATCATCCTATTTGACAATTTCTGTTTGAGTTTTTCATTTTTTAGTGATTTGAAATCTGACCAGAATTTTGATTTTCTCTTTATCATCTTTACAATTGTGCTCTAGTTAAGGGCATTCTAAGTCGAAATTTTAGAGAAATTCGTTGATTCCTTCTCATGCGATTCAACAAGCATTTTGATCAGTTAAAGGAGACAGGGTTTATGTATTCATCTTGGCTTTGACATCATTGAACGAAACGAACCAGGCAGTTCGGATCAGATGCTAGTAGTTTACAAATAAATGATTAATTAACTAGTAATAAATAATTAATAACTAAATCAGCTATTTGATAGTCGATTTTATGCACAGAATTCTATCAGAATTATCAGTGAGATATAAGGAAATGAGACAATCAAAGTTAAAACTTTGTCATGGACCACAAGCAATATCAATTGAACTGTCCATTCAATCGAATACGATTGAGTAACAACAAATAAACACCGTTACACGGCATGTAACTTTTCATCTTCAACTGGGAAAGTGAAGCAATACCTATCAAACAGCGGATAATATTCGTTGCAATTTGATATTATTCAATGTAGCAAAGTGCGTCAAGGTAACAAAATTAAAAAAACAAAAACAATCTAACAACTAGTTAATTTTTAGTAGATGCAAATTATGATTTAGAAGAAAATTTTTATGTCCTAAAATGTCTAAAAATTTAAAAATACTTACTAGAAGGACAAACTACGGTTCTCCTCTCCTCATGTGTAATGAATTGGCGAGTAAGTCGTTCTGTTCAAAATTACTTATATATTGAAAAGATTCTATTTAACAGTCTGCCCATTCAGATGATAAGAGGACAGGTCTGTTTCCAATCAAAATACCAGATCTAGCTTACACAGATGGATTACGCTATCAAAAAATCTACCAGGTGTGCAAGAGAATGAATATTAGTTCCCTAAGCTAAAACGTGAAAAAATTCTACAAAATATGCATACAAATTATTTGACTATTTTTCATGAGGTCATCAACAGGAACTTGGTCAGGACGATCGCGTTTCGACCGCTAAATCCTGGACGCTCAAACCCAGCCAAACGCTGTCCTGTACATTTAAGATGCACAGCCTCAAAAATTAAATTTATAGTAGAGAAAAATTAGCATCTATCAAAAAAAATAGAGTCACTATTGACTGAAATGTACCTCAGGCATTTGAAAGAAGGACAGAGTCCAGCCAGTAGAGGTCAAAACTTACATTACTTATTCCAATTTGGTGTTGCTTTATTCCTATTTGATGTCTCTTTATTCTGATTTGATGTTACTTTATTCTAACTTGATTCTACTTTATTTCGATTTGATGTTACTTTATTCTAATTTGAATACTTCATTCCAATTTGTTGTCTCTCTGTTCCAATTTGACATTGACAAGTGTAATTTGATGAATGATACACGTGAATCGGTATGGTGTTTAACTGTTTCCTATACGTTTGCATGTGTAAGAGAAGCATTACCAACATTCTTCAAATTCACATGTTCACCATTTGTACGAGAATGTAGCTATTCTTTAATATATTTCTAATACATTTTTGTTAACAGCGCATAATGTTCGGCTATCCAATACAATGGCTCATGTTGCATATTGTTGGTTAAGCGGTTATTGACATTTTTTGCGTGACAAATTTATAATCAAGGTGCCATTTGAAGTTTGACAAAAAGCACTATGAAGTCTAACTTAAATTCGGTTAAACACTTCACAAACATATATGTATTATACGAAAACCTTTGACATAGATCTACAGGTATTTGGCAAGGTTTTCCTCGAGTAAGCCTTACTTACTTTAAGTAGATTGATAACGTAGATTATCGATGAATTTTTGAAGACTTTTTGACAAATCCAAAGATAAAGTTGGAGAAGAGACCTCCTCCTACAGAGCGCCACGTAAGCGGAGGGGTTTGTAAAATGCTGTCATGACGGTCTGATGGAGGTTTTACGATGTTTTGACTTTAATCGGTATTTTGACTATTTATCGACCAAACAAGAGGATTCTTGTCTCTAAATGTGACTTTGTGCTAGAAATATTCAATTAACTTTCCTCAGCTTCGTCTGATCTGTAGCCCGACATAGCAGGTTTCGTCAGCTACGTTACTTACAGACAGTGCCGGACTCAGCCAGGTCAATAATTCCGGATGTCACATGCTTTGCGCTCCAACGTCACATGCTGTCTTTTCTTATGTGTTTTTTCAACGACTTTTAGTCGTCATTGTTGTTTCACTCAATTGTCATTTACTTGTTTATAGTTCAAACTGACGAAAGCTGTTGAGGAGCTCAAGAGCATCTCAATGACTATATGTGTGAGATGTTTCAGAAGTTTGTCTCAATCTTCATGAATCAACATGGATATTCCGTGGTCATTTGACCATGAAGAAATGTATCTTGCGGTCCAATATTGCATGAAATGTGGGACTGAACAAGACGCCGACGGTGTACTTCAAGATTCATCTCCTAAAATGACTGTTGCAAACAGCTTTCTATAGACCCGTAAGTAGAAGATGACATAGTTGACGATAAGATCAACTATTGGTCAGTTTCATGTGCTGCTCGATGTATTCGTGAATTTTACATTGAGCGATTTTAAGATAGTTTAATGATAGACGATTGCTAAAAGAAGTTACTAGGGCACCATGAGAATTTGAACTTCTGCAATATTTCAGAATATATTGAAAAGAGGGCTAGCCATCATGTTTGAATAGATTATAGAGTCCCTGGAACATACTCCGCTCATAACTAGAATACACGTAAACCCGTCCTTATAATCTTATCACAAAATCTTACCATACATTGTATGTAAACAACATAAGAACGTAAGATTACTGAGGGACGACCTGTAATGTCAAGTGATTGTTGTGAGCCGCATGTAACTTCACTAGACGATATTTCATCATAAGTGAATGAAATTCAAACCCCAGTAGCATTTTAACTAGAGAACATCAGCCTTGTGTATGAGAGCATTTAACGCCTGACGATATTCATGCCAGTATCAAGTGGTTGAAAGGTTTCGCACGATATAATGCGAACCCAGAACCGGAAACTATGAGAAGCAGGAGGTGTACACAATTACAATGTTGAAGCCCGATCAATTTGTATCTCAACCATTTCTCATTTCTGTCTCATAGGAATTTACCTGAAAGAGCACTTAAAAAGAATCTTACATAATATTAATCCTGAGCAATTCGATAGTAAAATTGGTTCTTAATACAATGTAGATGACATTATGTGCGAGCTACTATTTTGATAAATGCCCAGACAAACATTGAAGACTATTGTGAAAAGAAGATAATAATTAAGATTGTTGTTGCCTTGGGTCGACAGAATTTTAATTAAAGTTTTGGGAAAGCCAAGTACGGTGATCGTAAGTGAAAATATCGGCTATTATTAACTATGTATTGCGACCTTATATCTAAGACCATCATCATACAGAAAATCAATTTCAAAGTTTGATCGAAAAAACATTGTAGGCTGATTATGCAATGTTGCATAGTAGTGGGAGAGTCTGTGGAAAACAAAGAGTTAAAAAACATGTTAAGTTATATACGTTATAAGAGGAATTCATAAAAATCGAAGATATAAAAGTCTTTCAATTCTTCAACTTCTGCCTTCGAGTTAATTTGAGGATTGTATTTCCTTATTAGGGTAGCTTCTTGTAACCGTAAATTCGTCTCATCGCTGTCAAAGTCAGTGATACCGATGCTTTATTTATCAGCGTTGGTATTGCATGTTTCTCTGTGCTTGTTTACTGATCAGTTTTTGTTTGTTAAATGTTCTTTAAAACGTTCATGTAGCGGTCTTGTAGTGCTACTAATATAAATCTTTTTGCAAATATTACATATTATTCTGAAGACTACTTGGGTTCAATTGCAGATTTTTTCATTTTTGATGGGACACGTTTTCATCTTGCATTCTGTGTATGTTCTCTTTTTTAAATGGTTTCTCAAGGATTGAGATTTGTGACATATTCGGACATTTTTCATACCTTTTGCTCTAATTATCCTTTATATGCGATTATCGATTTCTTCGTTAATGTATGGTAATTTAAGGCAAAATGAAAAGATTTCGTGTTAGGTCTTCTTTTTGGTTTGATGATTTTTGAATTTGTTATGAAATCTTTTCGATATTCATTTAACTCCAGTGCTTGGCCAAAATTACTTTGATGCTTCCCATTGCTAATAGGATTAGAACGACGCTCACTGAACCGTTTTCTTTCGTTGATGGCACAAGATGCATGGACCATTATGCATTGATATCCAGTTATGCATTGCCGATCACACCTACCTCCGGCCATTGTGTTGTATTTCGTGAAAAGACGGATGCGAAGAATGAAAATCAAGAAAAGAAGTCAATAAAACTGAATGAAATATTTTAAAGCTTTCTAAGATGCTTCGTATAAAAAAGCTTTCATCTCAGAATCTTGACATAATGATCCTGCAGCATATTAATTTGTTTTGTAATCTTGCTCATTTGCATTAGTTCAATGCTGATAAGCAATATTCCTTTCTGCATTCAATTTTAGCGAAAGATGCTCGGTTCACCCATCAAGTTGCTCCGCGCATTCTATTTCGTAATCGACATTTACTAACTTACAAATCACAATTTCGATCGCTGACAAAGAATCTTTTGTCTCTGCGCATCCGATATTCAATTTCGTGAATTTGAAATCGATTTCATTAAAACAATGCTTACTCGCATAAACGAATTCAATCTTTAATAGTTCAACGAAAGGTTGCCGAGTGCCATCATGAAAAATGTCAAGCGGACGCATGTTAGTTTCTTATACATTTTGGCAGATACTTGAGGGTGCCCCGATGCGATTTTCGCACTTTCTCAGTGTCAACAGATAAATTTTTTTATAATAATTTTTAATAAACTTTCTCATCAACTATCTACAGCTCATGTAGCTCAGTTAGACATTGATAAGATAATAACTCTTGCATTTGTTGTTGATTCGACTCAAAATCTTCGTTACCTGTTTAGAGAAGTAAAGACCTTCATTTTCCCTTAAAAGCTGAACCAACCACTTCGTGAGCATTCAATATCGGTGAACAAGACGGAAGACATTCATGATAATCACTAAGTAGCCTTGGCGTATTTTTGTGTGTTGTCGGGTGTTGTCCTAGATAAAAACTGAGGCTACCAAACGTCCTCTTTTATCCGGATACTTCATCTTTTTTTGGCCAAAAAATGTGCCCGGGTTTTTTTTAATTGCGAAAATTTCCGGGTTTTCTATCAGATGAAAGAAGTTATTTATGATATTGTCTTATCTAGTAAAAAAACATCAATATGTTTCGCCTAGAACAATCCTTCATATGGAACAATAGGCTGTGGATGTTATCTGCCAGCTGCACTTAGTAAATCATGACTCAAATTACTCATGAGTTCACTGCACTAAACTTTTCTAGGAAATTTTATCGCTATCGTTTCAGACACGAGCCGTCTCTGTTTCACTGCGAGACAATGCGTCGAATAGGAGTCGTTCTAGAAAACCGTGTGACGGACATCCAATTCTATGATAAAGTCGTGTATTCATCGCGTAACAGCTAGATGTCGATTTGTTTAAAAACATAATAATCTTCAGAACAAATACAGTGTATATGACGTCCAGCACACGTGATGCCGAAACGAAAAACGTTATTCAGTCATAATTTGAAAGAGAAAATCCCGTGTTTTAGACGTGTTTTAGAATGAGTACGAAGCTTAATGTATTACCTGTAGATATAGCATATTTGTTTCGGTTGTAAATAAAGGTAGTGTCGATCTTGAGAATCATATTGGAACTGCGAACATAAGAGAGCAACCCATGGAGAAAGCTCGTCAAAAGTAACAGAAATTGAAAATTGTTTTGAAAGAAAACATTCTTTCAAAAATTTTCAAAAAGAAAGTCATGAAAACATTCTTGATAATGGCTATGGTATAAATAGTCGAAATAAATTGACCAACCTTTTGTACGATTTTAGAATAAATAACTTGACTTTCTTTCAAAACAATCTTCAATTTCAAGGCAACTGAACAGTCAAGGCATATTTCCTCAATCACGTTTCAAATTTCATGGTATTCTGATAAATAGTTTTTTCCGCAAGAGAAAATGTACGAAAATTGCCAAGTGTTTCACAATCCATAGATATTTCTTGAATTTTACCATTGAATTCCAATGCGAATCCTTGAACCTTACCTCTAACCGATAGCGACTGGCTGTGACACTTACTCGTAAGAATTTGACTTTTGTATTTAGCGTTTCAAGATCTACAAGTCCGTGCTATTAAGCCCTTAGTGCGCGAATTTCGGAAGAAAGTGTCAGTAGCTCGCGGACTGCATGATAGCTGAAGAAGTCATCATGCCTGCGGCTAAGATTTTGTTTAAGTATGTGATCGGCGAGGAATCATTGTCAAAGTTAGGAAATGTATCTTTGTCCAATGATACTGTTCGCGGACGGATTGAAGAAATGTCTAATGACATTGCGATTCAAGTATATTCCCAGATCAGTCTGTCTGAGTTTGGTTTTGAAATTCTAATCGACGGATGTGACTAGCTGTTCTCAACTTCTAGTGTACGTTCGATACGGACACAGCAATGTGTTAAAGACTGAACTACTATTGTCTGAAGAACTGGTAAGCAGCACTAAAGGAGAAGACGTATTTTAGCTGATTGATCAGTTTTCAAGAAAAATGGACTTTGGTCAAATTTAGTCGGGTGGGGCCGACTAAATTTAACCGATGGGGCTCCGGTTATGCTTGGAAGTAAGTCTGGGTTTCAAGCTTGTGTCAAAGCTGTAGCTCCATTTGTCAACGGAGTCCACTGCTTCATTCATCGTTTCGCTCTTTGTATGAAGGTGCTTCCACCAAAGTTGCAACAGTGCTTGACTCGCGTCATCAAGATAATGAACTGCGTCAAGGTATCTGCACTCCATTCCAGATTGTTCAAGCTTATGTGTAAAGATTGCGACTCAAAGCATTTGACGCTGCTGTGCCACACTGTAGTTCGGTGGCTATCTGTGGTAAATACTACCAACGGACTACCAACCATTTATTTCAAACTTTTCAAATATATTAATATAAAGTAGATATAAATTGATTATTAATCAGTAAAATATTATTTGATAGAAGTAATTATCTAGCTTTATAGTTATTAGAAATCATTTTTTATAACTATTAAAATTGTATGATATTATAAAATTATAGTTATCAGCTTTTGATTTTATTATGGCAGCTTCTTAACTTTCAATGATTGTAAAGATACCACACAGTGTATATAGCCTAAGTTTTATCATTTCTCTACAGCAGTACCAATTTTCCTTATCTCAACTGAACATCCATCATTATCATAATGACTCCTACTCATTTCTTATGTATTATGTATAGTGGTACGCGGCAGAGATTCCGGCTGTCAACTGGTACTCGATGGGAAAAAGTTTGAGAAGCACTGTCTAAGTAGACGAGATTTTCCTGACTTTCCAGCGCTCACATGTGATTTTCACGTTTCTGACCACCTCTTTATAGATTCGGCTATATTAAGTCGCCACAAATTGCAATAGTTTCAAGAGTGGGTTCATCTTGTAGCGAAAAAATCCCTCATCAACATATCAAAATTTAGGAAAATAGTGACTGAGAAATCTAGCCGCTTGGAAAGGACATTATTCAGAAAACATGGTTGGCATTGGCAACAGCCATGCGGAGGGTAAGTGCATTTAGTGTAACAAAGTTGCAGCGCTTCATTTTGATTGGCTGTTGCGATCTGTGTCTGCGATTTTATTGGAGTAAACGTGTTTACTGAGGCCTAATGTCGGTCATTATATTTCGAAAAGACTCGTGACTTCAACTGGAAAATTCAGGTGTTCCATTAACTAGATTTTCTTAGATTTTTGATATGTTAATAAGGTATTTTTCTCTACAAGATGAACCCACTCTTGAAACTGTTGCAATTTGTGGTGGGTTAAATTGCAATTTTATGTAGATTTCCTGGACTATAGGGAAGGCTCCGTCACACAACCAGTTTCTGGAAAGCGAATGATTATATTCCGAGAAGGCCGTAAATACCAAATGTAAGGCTACCCAGTCGTCATCTTCAAAGCAGCTGATGAAACGTTGCCGATCGGTTGAGTTAATCCTTTGATAACTTCCTCACACCGCCATTTGAACTTAAAGCATACAAAACAAAACAGCATCAAAGGACTTTCATGATTTCTATGTTTGATGTATCAGTTCCTGTTTCTCTGACTAGATATCTATGTTGATGAGGTAGCGTTTCTTTGACAAAGAAATCGATTGCAAAATCACGAAATTGAATATCGTACGCATGGGTAAAAGAGAGCGTGTCGTCAACGTTCGAAGTTGAGGGCTTGCAAATGACGTCGATGACGAAATTGAATTCGCCGAGCGCCTTAACGGGTGAACCGATCAGCTCTCGCGAACGAAATTGAATGCAAATATAATGGAATAGAACGCAAAAAAGTATATTAAGCAGCTTCCCATTTCACAAGTGCTTAAAGCAGGCAATGGATGATATGCAAATACAGCGAACATGTCTCAAACGTTCGACTCCAACCAACAAGGAATCCTTGTCGAAAAATGGTAGATAATCATTACTATCGACAGTGATAGCCTGATAGGATAACATGTAGCCTTAACACAACGACTTTCTGCCAAAGCATGGACAAAATTGCATGTGTGACGTGTTCTGCATGACGCGGCCTGTCTCCATTTCCTGCCATATGTAAAAATGCAAGCAAGGCATGCAGCATACTATGTCGATATAAATGTATATACAAAGTTCATGTTGCGATGAGTTGATGTGCCAAGCACGCAGAAAAGGTTGAAGTTACACTGTGCAGTGAATGAAATGAATTATCGAATTATGATGGAAAATCAAGTGTTAGATCAAATCACGATGAAACGTATGACAGGACACTATCACACATGTATTTCGATGTCTTGACCAATCCACTTCAGGTCGACTGATGTCAGTTGGGGACATCATCTTTCTGACCTCAATGAAACAAAATCACAAGAAATAATCTTTCAAAGACCCAGAACCTAAACTGAGCCGCCACTTCTCCTCAACTCTAGAAGAACAACAGAAATCACAATCCTCGGTGCCACCTTCATACAAAATCTGCACATGGATCCCGACGTGAGCAGGATATTGAAAAAATGCAATTAGAGCATATAAGCAATGAAGATAATGAACAGTAGAAGAGCTAAGCAACATACATGTACACTCCATCAAATGTACTCAACAATGATTACCAACAAGATTTTTTATTCTCCTCCCAATTGGTGGGGCTTTACGAACGTAAACGAAAGGAGGAGGATAGAGCAATACCTGAAGTGAGGAGTGAGGCGCGGCTACAGCAAAACGGCGAACGCAAGTGGAATAGTTGAGCGAAGTGAGAATAGACAGTTTAACAAAATTCTGCAGCACCGGGGGCACGTGCTTCGTCGACTTCTACCACCGGAAACAACACATCGCAGAAACCTCAGACCTAGGCTGCATCGACTGCGGAGAACGACCATCAATGCGACCATCGGAAAGAACTTAATCCATCGAATGGTTCATAGTAACATTACTTCTTTTTGACTTTTTATCTTCTCCCTTCCATATTTGTAGTCGTTGTGCGTCTGTCATTCCGAAATATGACATATTATTATTCTTTTAACCACTACACATTACCTGTCACTACAACTCTGATTAATGATTAAATACTTTTGGAGGCACTGATTAATGCATTGATGAATAAATACAGCTGTTTTCCGGCCAATGTTAGTCATGCAGCATATGCATTTTACTTGTGCCTATCTTGCATTAAGCGTTTCCCTATTATGCGTAGGGCCTACAGCCGTGAATTTCAACCAATGGGTGCCGTCAACTACAAGGTTATTAAATCATGCATGTAAAATGTCAAGGCATTAGTCAATTTGCAAATTCTTAATGAATAGTGTAGCACTTTATCACTTTGTCCGCTATTAGATACGAAAGCGTGTAATTTGAATGTATCATCACCCTAAATATTTTAGATGCTAATATTTCGGTTACTATTTCATCAACAGACTTGTGCGTCTTTAAGAAGTCTGAAATGAATCACATGACCTAGTTTCGGTTTCAGATGCTGTGATTGACTAGCTTCATCGCCACTAGGCCGATAATGGTGCATAGTGATTGAAAATGAAAAGTTATCAATTATACCATGATTGCATGTATGAAATTATGCAAGATAAGGTAAATAATGTTTATGAACAACACTGTCTCGGCAGAACTGAAATATAGTAGGAACAATATATTTGTTTGAAACATGTGCGGCTTATTTTGTGAAATCCATAAATGTTAACAAAATATGTTTGAAAAAGTGAAGATGTCGCTGATTTCCAAAACATTTACTTAAGTCATTTGCTTGCTGTCAAGTATTGAAGAAAACATTGATCGAAAACGTAACATAATTATTGATTATTCGAAGAATATGCAACACAAGTATCGTGTTAAATTATTGCCAGCACAATCTTAGTTATTTTAAGCTTAGGCAACACATGTGCGCTTTAATCACTAAAAGTATCCTAAGCTGTTTATAGCTTTTGAGAGAGTGCTTATGGTTTATCTTCGCCCCCTCAGGTTTTCAAATTCTCTAAAATCTGCAAAAATGAATCAAGCGTCATCAAACTTCAGGTGACTTTTTTACCCATACACAAAATTTTAAGCAGATCAGATAAGTACTTTTTGCATGAGAGACAATCACGTGAAGTGCACGAAGTCAACAGCTTGATCTGACTTCGTCTGTTCGACGCATTACTGTTATTCCCGTGTGCATTGTTCTCTATCCCTCTTCGTCTCATCCACTGTTATTTGAAATTTTCATGAACTTGTTGACCGACTGAAATCACGAATTTTCATTCAACAAAGATGCTATTTGAAATCTTCCCACGACTACTACCTTGTCACATCTTTTTCAGCCAAGCACATTAATGTAAGGGATGTGGCCTGGTCATCATCGCTTCACGAATTGTCGGGAAATGACTTTGTTGACCTCAAGTGCTTTCTGCTCCGACGGTGAGGTCATAAGAAGTCAAATCAAGCTGCGGCATTGGCGCACTTCAAGTTACCGCTTCGAATTTTTATAAATTAGTTCTGCCCGAGTTACCAAAATTTCGGCATGTAGGTAGCCAGGTTTTCAATCCCGGGATTATCGTATTTTTGCGGGATTCAGAATCCCGGGATTAGCTAACCAGGATCCCGAGATTCGCTAACCTGTTTTTAGACGGTTAGGCTGTATGAAGAAGGAGTAACAAAGAAGTAACAATGAAGATAAAAGAGCTGTATTTCATTGTTGCAAATTGCAATATTTGAAACCATTTCCTTTTTCATCATTAATATTAGACCTAAACTATCAAGAATACATTAGACACGATAGTCTTTTAATTACCTGTAAGTGTGTATTACTTATTCATACATTTTATCACATACTAGAATTAATTTTAGCGTATCTTTGTGCAGTATGCCGAATATTATTTACTTTCATTGATATCAACAAACAAAATTATGTTCAGGCAGTTGAGAGAAAGAAAGAGAGAGAGAGAGCGTTATGCATACATTCGCACTGATATTTGATGGATTATTGAAGCGATTATTTATTAAACAATATCGCGTCTTTTACCAGACGTCACAAAAGTCGCGGTATTTGCTTTTTGGATTTGAAAATCACATACCAGGTTTTAATGCTGCAACATGGGCCTATGCAGTATTAGTAAATGCAAGGGGCTAATATTGCTAATCACGGGATCAATCCCGGGATCAGAAAAAGTCGGAATTCTGAAAACCCTAGTAGGTATATAATATCCTCACCTACATGTGCTTAAAGTTTTGTGACGATTGATTCATTTCTACGGATTTTAGACAAATTTGAAAACGGAGGGGTAGATAGCCCATAAGTAACAATGTTTTCTCTCTTTTTTAGAAAATATAAAGATGTTATAGTCAAACTGAACATTTGCACAAGTTAGTCATGTATAGCAGCACGTGAATTAAAGCGATTCAACATTTATTTGCACTTTTTTGCAATCTTTTAAAGGATGCCACCGAAAATAAGACCACGATCAAGAGCGTCGCTGCAAGAAGAAGTGTCCATCTAACATGGTTGCAATACTTGCAACTCAATGTTGCTAAAATAGCCAGTATATTAATTAATTGGTAATTTTACAAGCTTTTTGTCTCCCAATTGCTACATCCACGAACGACTACCTCATGCATACTACAGATTCCGTATTTCTTCCCAACAAAATTCCAAAATATTCGCTCGTCCATGAGTCATTGCAGAAGATGATGCAATCAAAGATTGCAGGCAGCACTTGGGCGTTACCGTTACATTCTTTTACTATATTCTGCGCTACTTATTACTTTGCCTAAAGACAGGACAACACTCTCAGGGGAGCGCCGAAGCTTCTGATGAATCATGAGAGAGGGAAAGTGAATCCTGTTTATTTTCTCTATTTCCTCCGAAATATGAAGTAACGAAATAGCACGTCTATAACTTGGGTACTTCAACGCTAGCCTCCGTGTCAACTATTTTCTTCCTTGCGCATACATCAAGTGCAGGAAATTGGAGCTCGGATGCCTATACAATTGGCAGCGATATTGTTTGAGAAACTGAATCCGTCAACTTGCCGGTTGTGATGACGTCATAGCTTTTCAACCAACAGCAGCTGACTGCTTTCTGCCAATCAGCTGATGAAAATCTCTCTGCCAGTATACAATAGTGACATGGGAATTCCGAATTGATAAGCGTCTTGCTGATATGTGAGTTTGGTCGACAGCTACTCTGAAGAGAGCGCGTGAAGTCAAAGCTACACAATTTGTCGGCAGAAAGGAAGCGAATTCTTGTGCGAGTGACCGACTAATTGTAACTGAAGAGGATACACAACGTCTTTGTTCGAACTGATTCTGGACACGATAAGATTTTCATCACGATATTTGTGGAATGCAACAAGAAGTTTGACAATCGTCAGTGCAAATTGACAATAATTGTGTGGAGATGTATCGTGGAAATTCTACCTCAAATCACAATAACTCTTACATGCATCCCTATTCCTCTGCGGCGCCTTCTTACAACGGCAGTCATCAACAGTCGGTCTATGTGAATGGCTCAGGACAATATGCAAATGGTGGGGCCTATCCTGCTCCCCATTTCCCATCAATTCAGCATTCTCAGCAGAAGCAGCCCCCACCGCAATCCATGTACTACGGGTACAATGATTCCATGCAAAGTCAACAAGCATGTAAGATGATTGTGATATCTCATATTTAATTTTTGGTAGAGTTTCTGAAACCTGTTTGAATTAGCCAATCATTGAGAACTCCATAACTCAGGGTATTTTCATTCATGAAATTTTATGCAATTCAAAGAAGAAAGTATTGAATTAGAGACGTTGGTTTGAAACAATAGCGATGTCCGTAGGTTAGGTTTCAGAAACACTTGTTAAGATTTTAGAGAGCGTCGCGGATATATAGTAGGAGAGAATAGTCGAACACATCAGTCAGATTACATCTGACCAGTGAAGATGGCTTACGTTCACACTAACGCCCTTAAATCTGGAAGAATTTGCACAATCTGCTTGAAATTTGGCATGTAGAGCAGATAGAAACTACACCCACATATCAGCATATTAAGTTCTGCGGTGAGTGGTCAAGTTTAGCAGGTCACAAACAACTTTGATAATGTGGGGGAGGGGGGATGGGTGATGGATCACCTATTTGCCATTCTGTCATTCCGTTGAAAAAGACTACCGATGGTGATCGAAAAGACCTTCCGGATTTAAATCGGAATTTTGTGCTTGCAACATCAGCAAGTTGGCTCCCCTCATGGAAAGCATGGAATAACAAGCCCCATTATTTCAAGCAATAACCTATTTCTACTAATTTCTATCATCATTGATGATAGGACGCACAAATTGTGATAGCATACAGAGTTTATTGTTGCCACTTATTTCCAAAGGTGTGAGTGAGGACTATAGCTATCTTCCAACGTCGTAGATTCTGTAACACACGCTCAGCCCCTTGCGAAGAGGACCGAATGCGGTGCACAATAAGTTCGTTCTAAAGGAAACTGCTTAATTGGCTAATGATAATGCGGTTGACCAGGCTGAGACATCCAATTCATAAGAGCGAAAGGAAAAATTGCATGCATTCACAAACAAAGTCTTTTATTGGTCAAAAGTAAAATGAAAGTCAATGTGATGCACGTCCAGCGCCTTCTAATTTCAATGTTCAAATAGTTGGTGAGCTTTTTCCTGAATTAAAGCTCGTTTTATCACCTTTTGTCAGTTTGGACTTAGGAGTCTATGAGGAATTCTTGTGAAGTCCGACTGATGTCGCTACGGCCCTTGTCCGATTACATGTCCTTCAGTGTGGTGTGAGACATGTCCCACAAATCATTAACTGTGTTTGCAATATTTTGAAAGTAGCAATAATCCATAGATGAACCAGACAGTGGAAGTTTCGGCTCTGGACTTCTTTTGAATTTAATGCATCACTGTCTCACCCAGAGCTGGAAAAATTCCACTGAAATTTTTTAATTCCAATTCCAGAGCAGAAATTTCAATTCCAATTCCAGTCGAAACAGTTCAATTCAATTCCAATTCCAATTCCATAATGAGATTCAATTCCGATAATTGCATGACGCATATATGTTAATGTATCTAAAGTTACCTCGCTTCTATCTAACCCATGTGTCCGTATCCTATCCTCGTTATTCCTGTGTGCCGTTCCCTGCGTCGTTTCTGTGTGCGTTCTCATGTTCATAGTTCATATTTCTTGTGTACATGTACATGTATGTATGTAGCCGGTCAGCCTACGTCATTTTCGTTTCGTAAACGAGATATTCAACATCTTTTGAAAAAGAGAAAAGAAAATTAACGGGCAGCAAAGAATCAAACGCTGAGAGAGAGAGAGAGCATAGAAATTAACAGTACCATAGAAAGTCCTAGAATAGAAATTGCATGAAAATTATGGCACACGCCGGGGGAACGTAGTTGGGGCAAAACGCAAATTGTGCGAGCTGGTTTCCATGTTTTCTTTTTTTGTATTTATATTTATCAAGCCAAATCGTGATCAGGATTGCTGCCCCTTGTCCAAAGATCATACACAAAAGCAATAGTGAATGTACAAAATACTGCGGCGACAGGATGACAAAGAAAGAAATCCTTTAAAACGTTATGTACGTTCATCATTTTGAAATATCGCTCCTATAATCTATCAAGAGTATTATCAGTCACATATGCAACTTGCAATGTCGATTTACAGAACATACATTGCTCCAGCTTGAAATCAGAGGTCAAGAAATGTCAGAGTATTCATTTTACTTGAAAGGGATCCCCTGTTCACTATATTTGAACATTTTCCAAAATCTTTACATGCTTTCGAATATCAGCTTCCAAAATATCATCACAATATATCACATGTGTCATTTAATGATTAATTGAAAAGTTCCAGCGACTATTCACTTATCTGAGAAATTATTGTCGGTGAAGAAGCTTTCAATGTGTTCATTCGACAAAGGCGCTAGGTTTCTTAACCGTATGAAGGAGAAATCATCCTATAATTAGAATTTTTTCTATTGAATTCTTGAGATATTCTTACAACCAGTGCACCGCCCACTTTCAATTATGACTTTGTGGACCAATTTTTAATTCGAATTTTGAAAAATAGTTGTTAATGACTGCTGCAAATCGACACAATATACCAACCCAGGAATAGTAGGCTATACCACATGAAACAATGCCACCATCTCACTTAATATTATCTTCATAAAAATCCTGCATTAATTTGCTGCCAACAACTTCCATAACCAACTTGGCAAATAGTTTGACTATGATGCAATGTTTTAGATCGAATCTGATCTACAAACCATAGATATTTCCATGTGCCATCATTGTACATAGGCAAGATATCAAACTTTCATTCTAGTGTACTATTATCTACTTCTATGAGAGAGAGAGAGAGAGAGAGAGAGATGCGAATAAATCTATTAATAAACTGACAGAAGAAAGAAATTCAATGTGCGAATAACGTGATTGTTGATGAAAGAAAAAACGACGATAAAAATGATATCATGAAAACTGATTAATGGTCCATGTTAAAAAAGGAGATTAAAAATTCCGTGATAAGAACGAAATGTGGTCGGGTCGAAAACTAACGAGCAGAGATTAAAGGAAACTCTTTCAATTTTCAAAAGAAAGTGGATTTATTGTCAAGTGTCAAAAATTTGCATAAATTAGAGACGATGAGAAATTGAAACAACAACAACTACCAACAACAACACATACGACATCCTCGAAATCCTCAACCAGCAGCTATCTTTCACCACAGACTGTCTGCTATCTTTACAAGTCCACTATTCGTCCTCTGATGGAGTATTGTTGTCATCTGTGGGCAGGCGCCCCACAAACGCATCTTAACCTCCTTGAACGGGTTGAGAAACGTGTCAAGAATCTCATGGGTGAAAAACTTGCTAGCAAGTTGCAGCCGCTCTCCGTCAGACGGGATGTTGCTTCACTCAGTCTCTTCTACAGGTACTATTTCGGTAGAAGCAGCTCTGCAGTAAATGAGTGCGTACCCAAACCTAAGATCTTCTCCAGAAGCACACGCAGAGCTAATGCACTCACATGCTATCATGTGAGCTTAGAACGCGCACGTACTGTGAGTCGCTCGAAAAGCTTTTTTGTTCGCACGGCACAGCTTTGGAATCAGCTTCCCCAGACCACTTTCCCTGACCAATACAATCTTGATACTTTCAAGAGGCGTGCGAATAGGTTTCTGATGGGGACAGCTTAATCCGATTGGGAGATCTGTTTTTCTTTTTTTAATTTTATTTATTTAAAATAATACAATTTGTTACTTTTCATTGAGTAACCCCTAGCTTCGTTCATGGCTCATAGCTGTGCTAGGGGTGAAAATTCAGTAAAAAAAAATTAGCTGTCAGAAGAACTCCGTGCTCTCGCGGTGTAACTTGACGACAGAAGTAACAACTACAACTGCCTACCAGCGAACAACAACACAGTAGCGTATGCGGCAACACATCAGCGAGCGCGATTGAAGATTGACGGTATAAGTGACACTGATATTCATGATATTATTTTGGTATAAGTGAGTCCGATCGAATTGAAGTGAATTCGACATCAAGAAGTGAACTGAAAGTTTAAAGTTTTTCTTTTATCGTTGAGTATCGTATTTGTATAACTATAGTCTTGAAAATTAATATTGTCAATTGTTGTGATTGGAATGTGAATACTATTTCATGTCATTGCCATTTTAATTGAATCATTAATTATTAGAATAATTTGTTGACACTGTCTATATTGTGATTTGAACCGACAGGCTGCCCTTTAATGCAGAGTTAATTTTCCTCTTTCCAAACCGATTGTTTTTCGTGTGTACAACAATTAAGTTAATCTCCAATTTTTGTGCTTATCCAATCAATAACTAAATTCAACAATTGTTTTATTTTGATTAATTATCTTACATGATAAATAACTAAATAACAGATTGAACAAAGATGATTATCTTTTCATTGTTTGTTTAATTGCTGAATTAACATTGTCCGGGGGCCGTAGGCCCATCAAAGTCACAATTAGCACCCTTTATTCAACAATAGAATAAAACTAGCTCTGTCGATCTATCTCTCTCTCTCTCTCTCTTATCTCTGCGTGCAGTTAACACAACGGCCGAATACTGTGATTTCAATTTTTGTACAAATAGATTTATCACAGGTCTATCGAAAAAGTGGAATTGAGGTTTATCAAGGTCAATTCCAATTCCAATTCCAGTAGATTTAAATATCGTCAATTCCAATTCCAATTCCGACGAAAAATGGAATTAATTCCGGGTCGGAATTAATTCCAATTCCGACTTTTCCAACTCTTGTCTCACCCAAGGCATATTATCAACGAAGGATTCGAGCAGGATTCATACAATGGCATCTCTCACTCGGTCTGGGTTGGTGGCCTCTAGTGAGAGCGATGGTGCCTCACCATATTCGAACTCTGGACCTTCTGTGCCGAAGTACTGAGCTATCAATCTCCTTTGACAGCTGAGCTATCCAACCACCTATGGAATTTGTCCACAGACTATTTTCGGCCATTCGTTGCGAGTTGACCTGAGGTGTCTGAGATACCGGCTGGTTATGACCCTTTGAGCTGCAGCCAATGTTAGGTAAATAAACCGGCATCATGGACGCACACATACGAATAAAGCAAAAGGAGGCCAAATTAGGACAACACATGTATGATATTACGTTCGCGAACTGTCATAATTGAAGCCGTCACGTAATTGCTGTTTCTATGAAGCAATTTCAGCCTTCACATTAATGCTTGAGTTGGTGCGCGGTTGAATTGATAATCAGCAATCATGGAGGACATTCGCATTTTTTATCATGGCCTAAAAAAATGCCTATGGAGGTCTGCTGTTGCCCGCGCTATGAAAGTGTTGCCGGCCCCTGCCCTAGGACATAGTTGCACTTTTTGGAGATGCTACGCGGTTGACAAATACGTCTAGATCCGACACATAAGAGCAGTGATGTCTTTCATTGCTGACGTGCTAACTCGTGAAGGGTTGATGCAGATGTACATGGATGTTGCTGCTTCAAAAGTCACCCTAAAATCCACTTAGCCTTGCATTATGCATTATCGACAGAGGAACGACGTATTATTCGATGACAATTGACGGAAATTGGATATTCGTTTGTCATCTTATGCAAAGAACTTTCACAGAATGATGTACAGTACAACCTATGCCTACTACGAATCTGCGCTTCTGCCGAGTTCTATACGGTTCCTCTTGTGTCAGATGCGATCAAAGAAAAACACGTCAATCCAATGGAACGCAGATTGCAGTTGTTGAGAAAATTTTAATTCTCTATGTTTTCTCTAATTAAGCGAAAATTAATCAGCCCAGGATCATAATTTTTGACATAGAATGTCTTCCGGTCATTTTCTATTATGTTCATTCACCACTGTCTATGAAGTTAAGTACATTCAGATTTTACAAGCATCCTTATATCGGCAAACACAGGCACTTTGAGCAATTTAATCCATAGGCTATTTAACTACATTCTTGCATTCATTGCTGATGAGAAACATGACAATAACACATGCTTATAATAGTAAATGACATAAAGGCACTCTATGTCAAATATCATGGTTGTAGACTTACTATTTTTGACTTGACTTTGAAGAAAAAACATGGATATTTCATTTTTGCCAAGGACTGCAATTTGTTTTTCTTTGATCGTGTCTGACAAGAAGAGGAACTGACTAGAACTCGCAGACACGAAGATTCACAGTAGGCATGGGGTGTGCATCATTCTGTGAAAGTTTCTTTTTCGGACTCGTTCCCTGCAGAAACTCGCTCTGGCTGCCGGACTAAAAGTTCAGTATATGTATATTAACGCTAAATTTAGCGGCATGATGAAAATGGTGAAATTTTTATCGGATCACTACTTGAATATAAAGAGTAGGCCTATTCGTTATTAATTAAGAATGGTAGTGACTGTCATTTATGTTTCACTTTTTCGATGCTTGAAGGAATAGACTGTGGTTTGGTATAAATGTTCCTGGAACCAAGCGGACTGGACTGAAATCCGTCATAATTTACAAACAAAATTTTAGCACAAAATTGATTATTATTGCTCTCACTTGGTGTGGTAAAATTGTGTTGATTGATGGTGAGACATTGTTTATTCTAAAATCTACATGAATGATGAAGAGTGAATGGGCCTGTTAAGTTTGATCACCTTGTGTTAATAATCATAGATTTCTTTTCTGATAATGCTTCTCTGACTTCTACTAGGACTATGCCCAATATCTGCGAGTTGACACTTCCCTTAGCCCTTTCAGCAAAGATATCCATGCCCCATATTCCATGATGTGTTAACGTTGTTACTAGCAGTTTGTAATTTGACTAATTTGACTAGACTAGAACTCTTGCTCTTCGAAGGGACAACTTACCATTAAGTAAGTATTCTGGAGATTGTAATAAATCATCTGTAAATATTGTAAATGATATGATTTATGTTCTTTTAGATACCGTCTCATATGGCTTCTATATAATAAACGAATTATTGCCAAGGACGCGTTTTACAGTGACCTTTCATGGAAAGGTGATGGTCTGTATATGCAGTACATCCATCAGCCTACATGTACACATGTCGTACAATACAAAAAAACATAATTTGATTCAACTGCATGTAGGTGCACATGTGTCACCCAAACATAAGCGGCTTTCAAAAACTACGCACTGGATCCACTGATGATTGTCGCGGGGGTGGTAATGCCATTCGAGTGCAAAATACATTAATGTAGTAGTATACACATAAAATCCAGCAAAAATATTTGATATTTTATATTTTCATAGGCCTATGTCAGTGTGGTTTATTACGTAGTGATAATATGCTTAACAAGGCAGCGAGAACCAAGTGGCTTAGCGCAAACTCGCGCAGTTGATGGCCATCTACTTGCGCTCATGCAGAAAAGATATTCATTGCGAAAGGCGCATGGTTTGATCATTCGAATGTGAATTTTTATGCCATCATTTTTCTCATTTAGTTATCAGTTAATGATTTTTCAAATTCTGAAGACGATCTCTCAACCTTAGGTGAACGCTTCAAATGTCACTGATTCAAATGATGTCCGCGGCCACTATAGAGATAAGAAGTGGTGGCGGGCCTCCTATGATGTGTCAGTGGGCCAAGAGTTACCCACCACTGTACTACCACTCACGTCTGTGCTGCTATCTACAATACTACTGGGACATTATGTATTCGGGCTGCACGGGACATACTGTAGGCGTGTTATTCTTCATAAAATGGCAGAAATGGATGATTAGAAAATGTTATAGATCAGGTGAAACCTCCAAAGAATTATCCTTATGAAAATTATGTTTGATTGTTATCTCCATAACACCACCTTGGATCACAGGGGCATCTGTCATGCGAACTCTGAAAAATGCATCTTTCTCATTTCAGCAAGTAATTTTTTTAATTTTTAAAATGCTGTTTTCACGCCAGATGAAGTGTTTCCATTGTGCTCCATTGACTCGGCTGATAATTGTTGAGTATTCTTTATCTCCTAGTCAAGCTTTTTAAAACCCAGCAGATTATTTAGCAGCTTTAAAGTGCAGTTGAAATTATCTAATCGATTTTTAAATGGAATCAACGTTTCAGTGTTTAGTGGATGAATCATTGCCTAATTAGAATCTCTAAAATGTAGGCTATTAAAGTGTCATGCATCTCTGAAATTTGGTTAGGAAATAAGTTTTCATCCCAAACTTCCTGACGGACGTTAAAGTTAGCATTGAGGAACTGACACTAAGGTTTGATGTTACAAATGTGTTTCTGGTCCTCTCTCCCGCGCTAATATTCCAACAAATGTTCGGTAATTGAAGTTTTTTGTGTTTGCTTTGATTTTCACATGCATTAATTTGATCGATGTCAGCATTCGGGTCCATTTGGGGGACACAAAATGTTCAAATTGCCATGTTTAACGAATCATTAATGAGAAGAGCGACTATTTGGTCCGTGAAAGACACCACAACCTCTCAATTGGCGACCACGCGAACGACTGTTTAGAATTGTTCATTAACTGGTAATCGACCAAATATTCTTGAAATAGGAGCTCGAAGATAGTTATTTATCAACTTCAAATTTCCGAGATTTTTCACTGTCAACTACATTGAACAGCAGGGCTGTGCGGCTAACCAGGGGCAAAGGCCCGTGAACACATGTATAAAGGCGCCAGATGGCCTAGTTTCGAGCGCGTGAGTCTGTCGTGGGCGAACATCGTTGATAGCTGATAACGAATAGAACATAACAACCGGATTCCTATTAGAAACACTTAATGCCGATAGGCAGTGCCTTGTGACTGGGGGTGGCGATGATATGGTCTGGTTACTACTGGTTTCCTCCCAGTCACTTGCTATGACAGGGGGAGGTCCTGTAGCTGACACTGTGCCCCTAAGACACTAGAGCCACGTCAGTGTGCACGTCCATTATAATGTAGAGCAGTGGTTCTTAACCTTTTTGCTCGGATTTCTCCCTAACAGTTGAAAGCATGTTTAATTCCTCCCTCTAAACTAGTAGGCCACTATTCAAGTTAAAAAAAGAAGTCAAAGATAGCAGTAACAAACATTTTCAAATGCAGACTTCAGGTAGCCTATCACGAAGAATCGAAGTAGGCCTACATGCAAATGGGAAGTGCTACAAGAAATCCAACAAAAAACTAATGACTGCATTGAGCCTGATACTTGCACTTGCCGCACAATTCCTGAATTCGAGGTGTCAAATTCGTGAGTTTCAATCTCAAATCACTGCGCACGCTGATGCTGAGTCGATTTCTCTTCCTAGGTATCAAATCTGATACCGCCGAGACACCGAACTCGACCAGGTACGATGTTGGAAAAGGAAGTAGTAGCGTGTGGGCATTGGCTGATAAAGTTGGGTGCTTTTCAACTGTTTCTTGAGTGAGCCATACCATTTGACCTTAATTTATGAATGGAAATGTGACGCCTCGCTTCATTAGCTCTCTCTGACCAGAATACTATCTTTTAGTCTATCTTGTCGGTGCAACTGAGCAGGCCACAGACAAAACGTCCAGGTGATGATCTATAGCCGCGTAGTTGAATTTTCCCTAATTGAAATAATTCGAATGGAACACTCGTACACAGAGATATATTGGTAGCTTCTAAATCTGTGGTCGCAATAGTTAGCATAGCTGCATAATTAACATCTTGAATATTGGGAAGCGATTAACGAATACTGACGATGATAACTCACACGTGACGGTGAATCAACAAATCCTGTTCATCTCAAATACTCCTTCGAACCTCCTTCCTCCCCAAATCCTCCTTATGTACGTCATTCCTCCCCTGGCATGTTGAATTCCTCCCCAGGGAGCCACATGGCCCCCGGTTAAGAATCACTGATGTAGAGGATTACTGAAGTATCCGGTGTGCTTGAATTCATTGTAGCATGTTACTGCATCCAAGGGTAGTGCAGTTCGGTTGATCTGTAATTGCTGGACAATTTTGTCGCATATGTGAATGTTTTATCACTTGCCGAGTTTCCCTCGAGGAGGTACGGTGTTGGCGTCCGCATGTGTTTCTTAGCGAGTTATTGACCGAGTTTCTAGCTTTGAATAGATTAGCTTTCTCTGTGTAATAAATCAGTATATAACAAGCAAATGAGTAATTTTTTATCATAAAGGTTTGAATTTGATTTATCAAAGTGGGTCTGACCAGACTCACCTGATCATTCACCTAGTATTTACAGAAGGGGTCGTTTATCGGTCAGTAGACATTAGCTGTAGAAATAATTTGCGTGATTTAACGGGAAAGAATCAGTTGCGAATACATGACAGACAAATACCCGAGTTTTGAAGATGCTGATTGCGGAAATATATTCATACTGTTAATTCGCCATTTTTTGTATGTCCCGAAGGGTGACGAATTATCCATAAAACACTGTAATACAATCTGCTTAAGTAATTTTCGTTTGTGTTTCAACAAAAATTGCTTTTATGGTCCTTCCAGTTGTTCTGAATACAACTTGCTGTGGAAGAGCAGCGTTGCAAAAATCACTTTCTATTCCAATGCAAGTTCCCATTGGATCAGAATGGAAAGGGCTTTCTTATTTGAACCTTCGCTTTTTCTTATAAGTGATGCGAAGCAGTCCAATGGATTTGTTGTTTACAAAGCAATCGCTATCATATATTTATAAGCAAGATTTCTAATAATTCATTCTGTCAGCTCACAGCGCAGCATGTCAATGAGCCAACACGCACTCTCCTCAGGAGATGGCTTAGCTCATCATGGTTTCTGAAATCCCTCGAGTTAAGTGGTGGCAAAAACAAGAAACAGTTGACATTAAATTTCTTTCGTCTTTGGATAAAAGTGTGATGTCCTTAAATTGTTAATCAATAAGCTTTAAGTATTGTTTGGTGCTTTTAAATCCTTTTTTAGCAAATACATGTAATAGATTGTTTTTCATATTCAGAATAATTACAATATACATGCACACAAAGAGATGTTTTAATAGTCCGGCAGCCAGAACGAGTTTCTGCAGGGAACGAGGCCGAAAGTGAGACTTTCACAGAATGATGTACAACCTATGCCTACTACGAATCGGCACGTCTGCCGAGTTCTAGTGAGTTCCTCTTCTTGTCAGACAAGATCAAAGAAAAACACATGTAAATCCAATGGGACGCAGATTGCAGTTTTTAGCTAAAATGAAATTTTCTATGTTTTCTCTGATTAAACGAAAAGTACTAAGTCCAGAGTCACAATTTTTGACATGGAATGTCTTCAGGTCATTTCCTATCATGTTCATGCACTCCTGTCTATAAAGCTAAACAAATTTAGATTTGGCGAGCTTCTTCATGTCGGCAAACACAAACATTTTGAGCAGCTTCATCCACATACAACTACATTCTCGCATGCATTCCCGATTAGATGCATGATAAAAGCACATGCATATCATAGGAAATGACCTGAAGACATTCCATGTCAAAAATTGTGACTCTGGACTTAGTACTTTTCGTTTAATCAGAGAAAACATAGAAAATTTCATTTTTGCTAAAAACTGCAATCTGCGTCCCATTGGATTTACATGTGTTTTTCCTTCATCCTGTCTGACAAGAAGAGGAACTCACTAGAACTCGGCAGACGTGCTGATTCGTAGTAGGCATAGGGTGTACATCATTCTGTGAAAGTCTCACTTTCGGCCTCGTTCCCTGCAGAAACTCGATCTGGCTGCCGGACTATAATCCTAAACCTTAAAAGCGCAATGGTTTTGAGATCTAGGAACCAATAGACCTGTGTATGAGAGCTACTATAAACAGAAGAACGGAAATTCAGTATACATAGCAATTATTTAGGCTAAAATGAGCTTGAAATTTGTCATTCCGCTTATGCGGGAACTCCGGATAGGTTGAGGGAAATCTTGCTCCCAAACCTTCCCGCTTATCCGGAGCGCGCTGTACTGTACTTCCTATGCATCTGCTTAATCGTTTTTAGCGCCAGTATTCCCATGCTTAAGATTTTTTGAGGTGCGTGTTTAGTGAAAGATGTACACAGCAAGTGAAAATGCTAACAAACCATGAGAAACGTGAATTCTTTTCAAGAAAATTGTTGTGTAATCCCAGGCTTTATTTTTACTTCACAGCTGTGTTTAGGGTGTGTTGACTTTTAAGTCTCGTCTGTCAGTGATGCAAGTCATGATTGTAAAAATATGCTTGTAGAAGTCCAGGAAATTCTCTAGATGTGGAATTCGAGACAATTACATTCGAGAGACAGGCATTGTGACTGACGTTGCTCTTTGATTTGAAGAGTTATCATAAACAAACATTTAATCTCCTAAATCTACATGTATCTTCTTCAGAAGGACTTAGTGATTGGCACATTTGACAGTTTTGAAGGTCTTGATGAGCTAGAGAGCGGTATGACTTGTTTGTTTATCTGATGAACTAATGTATAGACAACATATCACGTTTTAGTATCATTCAACACTGCGTTTTACCATTGCTTAAAAGTTCAATGACAGAACGGTTAAAATGTTCTCATTTAGAGATGTTTATTGTTGTTGGCAGAGATAAAATTTTTAACTGTAGACGCACTTTTGTTTCTCAATTTTTAGAGACGCCCTTCACATTATTTTGAAATCCGGAAGTTCGCAGCAGTTCCATCATTTCCTCATGATTGATTTTTTTTCATTTTACATAAAGTTTATTATGCTCTACAATTTTATACCAGTCGCACCTTATCCTAATCACGCAATGTTTTCAAAGCTGTATTCACCGGTTTTGGTGTTCTTCGGTTAGTTCGAATTTTCTTCCGCTTAATTTTTCATTCAAGTTTTATAATTTCCTGTACTTGATAATAAGAATCCCGATGATATCTTTTTTCACTGAATTGGATGCCTGAGACATATATATGGACAGGCATTTTTCAGCCTGGTTGTTCTGATCTGCTTGACCCGCAGTTAACACTTTTTGTAAACTCCCTTTAATGGATGAATGTAGGTAAGGTTTTTACTTGAGGGCGAGTTGCATTCGAGAAAATACGGTGGTCTTACAAGGTCGATTTTTTGAATATTTAATTTTTGGATCTGTAAAGGCCGGTTCACATCGCTCTGTATTTTCAGTTCTGTAATGCAGATTACGCTCTGCTTTTACAGAATACCTATTCTGTGAAACAGAAAGGGATTTGTGGCGGCGATTCATCCTCCTTCTGCGAACATAGAACAATTCGGTGAATACAGACAAGTTGGTCGATGTTCAACTTTTACAAGACACAATGTTTGTAGCTGATGTTGATTGACTGAGATTGGATGACATCGACGCCTCTGTGAAGCGTACATGTAGTCTAACGCACCATGGTCTAAGCATGGTCAGATTCATATTGAATTTTAAGCTGTGGTATTGCAGAATTTTTTTTATTTCACATTTAAATCTAGTTAATTCCAAGTGCTGAATCAATCCTTCTCTCTCAAAAGTAATCTTTCAATCTTATATAAACTGCCTTGTTAGTATAAGTTAATATACGTCTCTCAAAATATTGCTTATCGCGGAGCGTCCTCGTTGGAAACGAAATGACAGGTATTGTTGGGAACACCCATTTGACAAATATGCCAAGATAATGGTCAGTCTTTCATCTGTACAGACAAGCTCTCGAAAGGATGACTTTTTGATTTGTTGAGAAACCAGATATAGTAGGTGATTGTATCTGTCCTTAGACATGCGAAAGTACTTGAAGAAGATCTGTTGTTGTCGCGAATATGAGGAATAAACTTGCAAAATTCATTGCAAGCAAGTCGACGTTGAAAAGCTGGACGAATCCAACAGCATCTTCTCCTTTTCAACTTGCTATGAGTCGCGTAGATGTGACGAAATGAGATGAGACCTTTCAGTATATCTTCACGTTCCACAATCATGACGAAATAGAAAGCAGTATGAAAGCGAAATCCATACGTGTTTTACAGAGTATTGGGAATCGGATTAGTTGCTCTGGATTTTGAAATCGATGTGATTGAAAGACCGGCGTTCTGTAATACAGACCATTTACTTCTGTATAAAAATACAGACAGATGTGAACCGACCTTAAAATAGGTGCATTTGAGCTTGATTTTTGCAATATGCTCAGTGGCGGCAGCAGTTAATCGATTCCACACGATTAATCGTGCGACGAAATCAATCGCGTGATTCTTGAATGACCAGGAATCGTGCGATTTTTTGCAATGTGAGACTCTTAAATGAAATTTGCTTGATGAGGTAAAAACAATGTTTCTATTCACTCTGCCATCGTTTGATATACCGATAATTGGAATGCGCGAGTGCTCGTTCCTGAGGTTATGCATAGCTAGAAGGAGTTGCCGTGTGAAATCTCTTAGGGAGCTCCCCACATAATATTAAACACATCGCATAGACCAGGTACACCATTTATACGAATCATACAAGTTGTCAAGCATAGTAGGTCCCTATGATATTATATCTCCGCATTGAAATCATATAAATACATTAATAACAATGCGTATAGATGCCGTATAACATGCACGCTATGAACATAACCCTGTAACAATTGCTCTTGCAGATTTGCTAATTATGAAGATCAAAGATCAGAGTACCAGTTCGCCTGAACATAGAATAGAAAGATGTCATCAGACTTGAACAAATTAAGCACAACAATTCCTTGACAGCCGTAGACGCTGCTTTCGCCCCCTGCAAGGGCTTGTCAATACGCCTCGGAATGGCACAAAATGGCTTAAAATATCTAGAAGGGCTGAACAAGCTGAAGGACTGCACAACAGGCTGCTCCGTGCGGCTGATAATCATAAATATTATAGAGTGCCAATTCTAGATATTTTGAGCTAGTCTGTGCCATTCCCAATCTTACTGACGAACACTTGTAGGTCGAAGCTCTGTGTCTACTAAACTGTCACAGAATTTTTGTGCTTAAAATTGTTCAAGTCTCAGGACGTCTCTTTGCTAATGTCCCACACACTCCTACACTCTTACAGCTATGTTCTATAAAATATGATTGATAAAGGCCAAATGAACCAAAACTGAGAAGTAAAATTAGTAATAATTTACTTTTCATAGTGCATGTACAATGTATATGATGTAGCGCTTGCAGTACTTCTATGGTAGCAGATCTGCAGTAGAATCCTTTAAATAGATTATCAAGACTTTTCATGCCTTGTTTGCGACTTTTTATGCGTTCTCATTTATTGTGCTGTTTCTCAAACATTTAGAAATAGACTATCGCATGAATTAATGCGGTAGTTATGATTTCAGTCTAAATAGACTATGAGTGTCACATGCTCTAAATTATAATGGAAATTATCAAAGTTTTAATGAAGAATGGTCTGGAAATGAAAAGTAACGCAAGCTAGATTAACTGCAAACTTCTAGTCACTGAATCTCAAAATACCCAGAATCGCACGAATTTCGATTAATCGTGCGCTGAGTCGCACAATTCGGAATCGCGCCCGCCACTGATGCTAAGAATAGCCCTTGGCATATATTGATTTATGTCATAGACTGATAGATACATTCATTTTGAAAGTCAAATCATTAAAATCACTTCCACCTAGAGTCAAGAATAGCATGCGTAGAACAGGCCGCGCTTCTTTCCTAGATGAATTATTTATAGACGTATGTATTTCCTCAATTGGTCAGCTATTTTCTACTTACAAAAATGGGCAACCTTGTTTCTAGTAATTTAATCCCGAGAATAACTTATGGTTAATTTAATGTGTTGATTAACTTTTACAGCATAAACATTCGCTGATTCCTGAAGAGACTGGATTAGGCTATTAATGTAAATATATTCATTGAAAAAACGTCCTGGTATTGTGTTCATCAATTCGACCGATATTTTAAAATTTTGGTCATTATGGCGTCAACAGCTGCTTGCGTAATGCCATGATTTCATCAATGTCCCAAACCTTTTGTTACATTCTCATGATTCCTTCACTGAAGGCGAAATAGTTACCAGTTTGACACGTCTATAAAACTGTTGACTCGAATGTCAAAAAATGTTTCTGTCATTCATTCACTGAAAATGATTCATAATACTGACTATACAAACAAGATGTGACGCAAGCATCAAAGTTAATCGGCTTGGAGCGTCTACACTACGACGACAACAAGGATGATGAGACGTGTCAGTCACCGAAGACGGAATCTTATTTATGTTTCGACGTCAAGTTGATGATGCATCTTCAAAGAAAATCAGCAAATGCAGCGTATAGATAAATTTACTCAATGAAAGTAGATTTGTCTGGCTTTTTAAATTCTAGAAACCTATTCATTCATGAAAGTGCTGAAGATGCAGTGAAACGAACATGTAATATTTGGTGCTTATACTGTTCCTTATTCATTATTCACTTACTAACTTACAGTTGGCATCGATCAAAGATGCAAAAATTGATGAATGCATCTCAGCTGTGATCTGATGACTTGCATCCGTTGTAGTTTTTCAAAAAAGTGTATTTTCCGCAATCGGTTTGCATATACTGGTAATGTTATACATATCGACACGAGAAGTCGAGTGATGATGAATCGATATAGCAGACCATATTTATGCAGTTTATTTTTATGAAATTAAGGTCTGTTTATACTTCTGGCGTAACGCGCCGATCAACGCTAACCGGCATACGCTGACGTTAGTCGGTTGACTTCGACAGAATAAAATTTGCAGTTAACTGTAACCGGCGTGATCGATTGTTGAGTCACACTGTCAGTGGACTGATGTTTCTGGGAGCGCATTTAAGTTAGTTGCGATTCAACTTCATTTTCAACCAGCCGACTGATTGTAATGGAACTGCCTGCGGAATCTGCAACAAATACGAATGTTGATTTGTTTGAAGAATTATTAGTTGAAGAAGTTCGGAAGTACGAGCATTTTTGGGTGGTAAAAAGTAATAAATTCAAGGATGCGGAGAGAGCGAGCAACTCATGGACGGAGATAAGCCAAATGTGACTGTCAGCTATTCATTGACAGGTTCATTGTAACTCTCAGTTATCGGAATGGAGAAAGACGAAAATCTGCGGGATCAGTTCATGTGACTACGAGCAAGAGACCGAGAAAACAAAAAGTGGTGAAGGAAGATCCAAGCCGATCGTTTGGAAGTATTGCCAATCTATCGCTTTTATCAAACTCCTCTGAAACTCTCTGATCACCACTATGTTCAAATTTCGTTGAAAATGCTGCCGGTAGTGATCAGAATGAGCAAAGAAAAAAAATAGCATTTACTGAAAATCACTACACTGTAAGCGCACAAAGACTGCGTCTCTAGTTTGAACACCTGTGCGCTAGCTTTCATTGATTAAAGGAAAGAGCAGGTCGACTGACATTATCAATGGACTGAAGCTTTTTCCAGTCGACGTGCTGCAGTCTATAGCAGCGTAATTATACGTCAGAAGTATATACCGGCCTTAATTCTGTATTTATATCTGCTAGATTGACCCCTTTATTAATTTTGGAGCAACAATCAAATTATAAAAGCAGGTGCGGTAAGTGTATATCTTCAAGAACGGAAATCATCAATACAATAGCAAGGCTGCAAATTTATGCAACAGGCTCAAAGCTAGTGAAAAAATCATGACAATTAGAATTCAAATGCATTCTTGTAAACTCCATATTTGCGTTTATCAGATATAAAACATGCGGAATGAAGGAGGTTTGGCGTTTCTTGGTTCTGCATTCCGGTAGACGGATTTGTGGAGTATGCTGTAGTCTGTTTTTAATAGAAGTGGGTGATGTACATGTAATGGCGAACTTTCAACAACACGAATAACCTTACAGCTAAAATTCTGACGTCTATTCGGAAACGAAAAGTCATCACATCTGCTCACGTCTGCAGCACATCAAGAATAAGATTTTGAGGACGTAATAATCCTGCTTCCACAACGTTGGATACGTTTCAGACGCACTCCATCATTTTTTGACAGCTTTACGAAGGCAGGGTATGTATAATCGAATATACTTCTGACCGACATGTCGTAAATGGCTATAGATTATAGATAATGGATATTACGGTAAAAAACTGTAAAGTTCACTATTTTTTAGATTTAAGACAAACAAAGATTTTATTAGATTTAAGTATTTGTTAGTCAGAAGACAATCATTGATTGAACGAACGAATTACAATTGATCACAGTAAGAAAGAATATCAATATGATGGATGCGCTTGAATTTCAGAACAAAGTTTATTGAAATTAGGTTCGAATTTTGTTACCTCAGCTTTGATTAGAACCGAAGTGTGCTCGCATGAAAGTCGATTTCTGTGCTATTTTTTACATAATTGATCGACGAAAATGTTTGTTCGTATGTAAATGTGGATCCAAGCATGGAACTGACAATCGTGCTGACATTGCGTAATTTTTTTTTTGATGAGCTATTTCCAAAATTGAAGAATCGACTCCAAACTGCGGTGCTTTCGTTTTCAATACGTCATTTGCATGCACTACAATCAGTTCCAATTGACGTTGTGGAAGAGCTTCCGTAGATACAAATGGTGCATATGCGATCAATTCGTCTGGTTGAACCACCCATGGATCAGTCAGAAGAGTGAAGAATAATTTCTGAGATCTAATTTCATTGAATCTTGTTTTAAATTCAGATTTCAACGATTCGATGCAATCGATAAATAAAGTCAGAGCTCTTAATTCCCACTTCTGATTGAAATGAAGGCAATGAGAACTCATAAATAAGTCCTTTTGGCCTCAAAACCCAAATTTTTTGGATCGAGTCAAGCGGCCGCATGAGGCCGGAAAAACCTAGTTCGCGGAAACTGACTTAGTTGTATTCAAACAAATATCATTTTGATCTTCGTTTACACTGCAATGATATACTATCAGAATTACCATCATTCAGAGGCAAAATCAGATTTATGTCATCGGCGCATTTAACAACTTTTGTCGTATAAATACGACATTTAAGTTACTGACGAAACAGCAAAAGAGTCACGGACCTTAAGCAGGATCGTGTGGGATAAATAGCGGGATGTTAGCGATAGCCATGAAATTTGACACAGATAGACGTACATTTACATGTGCGCTTTGTCAGAACCTTTATTGTATAGGCCTATTATTAAGATTGGAACCAAACTTCTGCGACAGTTAATTTTCGTTATTTTGTAGGCCCTGTACATTTTCACCCTTCATGAGGACATTCGTATATGTATATATGTCACCATATATCGGTGTTGTTCAATTCATTCAAGAAGGCTGAGACAAAGTGATTCTTCTGTAAAGAAAGCCAATCAATATCCGATATTCCACGTCTGGCCGAGGAAGAGGTTTGAGCGTCTGAAACTTCCGAAAACAAATTTGTTCGACACAGTGTCGGCAATTGCATAATCGGTGCCTCACCTGAAAAATGTGTCGAATTGAAACTCTTAAGAGATCCGTCAGTCATCATGCTTGGCGGCCGTTTTGGGCCTTCGCCTTTCGTATATAAACTTATGCGATGCGTGCGTGTCTTGCTTTCATTTCTACTTTCCTCAAACTTCTATTGATAAAAGCATGGAAAAAGAATATAATGGAAACATAAAATTGAAATATATTTTATAATTGATAAGCCATCTTCTAAGCCTTTCCTTCAAATCATGAGATATTCGTTGCTGTTAATGCTGTTTTCTCCTACGCGTGCATTCAAGTATCATCAGTTTCTGCCAAAATGAATTATGACGTCAAAGAAACTGCTTACCAATTAACAAAGTGAAATTTCGATTGAATCTCATTATTTATTCATCAACACAATTGTTCGTATCTCAGAGGACACGAGTATTGACTGTCGTCATGATCGAGGCTTTGGATTCTATCCCTCAATCCTGTAGACGTAATAATCGTGTATCAGTTTACCTCCCTGTCTTGTGAGGATGTGTTTATCTCGTCAACATCGATACACGCCACGCTAACTCGAAAGCAGTAATCCTCTTGTTTACTAAGTTTCCACGTATCAAATTCGATTCTCCAATCTTCCAAATGCATGTAGGAAACGTGAACAATTTTTCTCATGGGAACAGGAAATGTTGTATTTGATTAATTTTGCGCCTGTGCAGCTAGAACATCATGTACGAGGAAATTTTCATTTTCATTTTAGTTTTCCTCATTATTCTCTGCAGATCTCTTCTTCTAATTCAAATCTGTAGAGATAGTTTGTTCTCCTGCTCTAGGTTTTGTCGTTCTGATGCGGGTGAGCTTCCGCTCCGAGTTGGACAAAATGCTTTATAGAATTTTGATTGAACTTGAACTAAAGTTGCAAAAATCGTTCTATCAATAATTATTCAGTGATGAATTATTTTTGTTGCCCCTCTTGCTAATCCGGAAACCGGTAACATTGTAGCATCACAAGGTATTCCATCAGAACTATTATAGATACAAGTATAATGAGAGTCATCTGCAAAATGGAACTAAAATATGGCCATGTAAGTCGATTTCAAATTGCCTAGCAATATCAGAAGTTTTCTAGTACTTTATAAAATTCGCATCGAATACTAGGAAAAGTTATCAGAGAAGGTGGACATTTGTCATAAGAGACATAGTCCCTACTTTCAAGATTTTGAATTCTAAATTAACTGTCACCAGACGATCTAGAACGCGAAGCAAATTATATTTGGGCTATAGTACTTAGACAAGTGTTTCAGTGTAACTTTTCAAAGTTTCCGATGCACCGGTGCGAACAGGTGCGGCCAGCGCATAGCCATACTATTAACTACATTGTCCGATTTCTACAAGTCCATGAGAAAGGAACCGAACGTTTTGTTGCTAGGTTGGTTTTTCAGGCTCCAATGTCGTATCGGAGGATGGGAGATCCGGCTCACATGACCTTCTTAGTTCCGATATTTGTTTTATTCTATCAGTGTAGGTACTAGGACTTTATTTTTTTGCATGCAACACGTGAATTTATTTCATTTTTATCTGAGTTTATTTCAAATTTTCGACTTATAGCAACGAAAATCGGGCTGAAAATATTATTAGCTACATTTTCATCATACACAATATGTCTGACGGCAAATGTGGTTGATGGTTTTAGCTTGATTTCATTTCACGTTTCAAGTTTTTTGCTTATATTTCATATCTGAGCCCAAAATTGTAGTAATCTATAAAATAGGTCACTTACATGTACATAATAATCATCAAATTGATATTTTCTATAACATGATTTATCAGACGTTGAACCAGTTGGTCTGTGTTCATTATACTCCACACAAGTACCCTAATGCAAGATTTTGAATCATTTTTCTTGAATGCTAATGTTCTCATGTCTAAAGCTTGCGATATGCCTTTCAAGTTGAAATACGTCGGACGGACGTGATAGAGCCTATCGAACTGACAGGATTGATCAAGCATATGTTAAATGCTGAAAGCTCAAATCGAAAATTTGTCAAATTCCTTCATGTAGTTTATCCAGCTCAAATTTGCCTAGAATGCAAGCGTATCAGTACAATATGCTTCAAATTATTTGCAGGATCATTAACTTTGCCTTATCACGTGAGATAGTTTCAAAATTCAAAGGATTAGGTCTCGGCTTTCGGGAATTAGGTCTGCGATCGCAATCCCTCGTTCGAACTTGTCTCCTTACTGAACACGTATGATTTCAATCTGCAGAAAACTCCATCCTAGATATATTGTGAGTCTTCTTAATCTTATTGACGCTGATTATTTTGAGAACTCATTTCTCGCTATCTTATCTCAGTCAACTGAAGCGCGCTATTTGTGTCGATTTTTGCATACTGCGTGTATCAAAACTGCTTTCATGACGACTCTCATTCTCTCTCTTCAGCGAAGCGCCTTCAACTTGGCGGACAAGCTGCGCAGGCTCCCGGAGGCTCTATCGTCTCCGGATTGCTCAGCAACCCGGCCATGGCGCCTGCTCCTTCGAGCTCTTCCTTCCCTGGTGCAGCTACCGATCCCTTGAACGCATTACAGAACCTGGCCGCGCGACAGGGCGTAAGCGGAGCCCCGACGGGACTCACGCAGACGACATCAGGTGAGCGCTATGACCTCTGTGACCCAGTTACCGCTGTACAGACGCTCGCCTTCACCTGCCGCGTGCGCGAGTAGCGTCTGATATTAACGTGGTCGAATAAATAGCGTGCGTGTCACCTTGTATTGCAGGTTTGAAGGTCAAACCAGGGATTATCAAAAATTCATTGATGTTCAATTTTGATTACAAATTGTCGCCGATAAAAAATCGCTCATTTATTTCAATATCAAGTGATTGTTAATGTAACATTGCGATATTAATTAATTGTTAAGAGAATAATCGGGGCCTATGATAATCACAATTTGTGAAATAATTCGGAAAGACATGCAGCTGCATAATGAGAAATTCCTTCCGTCAGAGAAGAAAACTGATTTTGAAGCGGTACTATCCGAGCAAACAAAACTTTCGGCCACCAGCACAAGCTCTGCAGGGAATGCAGCCGAAAATTAAACTCTCACAAAGCAATGTGCAACCTATGCCTGTCGAATTTTACTAGGTTCCTCTTCTTCTCATGTAGGATAAGAGAAAAGCACATGTCAATCCAATGGGAAACAGATTGAAGTTTTCGATATAAATGAAACATTTTAACATTTTCTCTTATGAAATGAAAAGTGCAATGTCTTCAGGTCATTTCCTAGCATGAGTATGTGTTACCATCATACTTCTGATGGGTGTTGCATGTGACAGTGTGGATAAATGTGCATAAAATTCTCAAAAATACTTGGCTTACGGACATTGGCATGCCTGCTAGATGAAGCTTTACGTCACTACTCCCCTTACTGGAGGCTTTGACGCTGCTGGCGAAGTTAGACTTTTCTGGAGTGTTGTAGTACTTTTAGTCCTGATGCCCTTCCTGTCGACTTCCAATTACACTTTCGGGGCTCGATCTCTGGACCAAAAGATCGCTAGGCCAAGCACTTAACCAGTACCACTGTGACACGGAGACCACTGATGATCCATGATGATCTGGTATGCCTGCTAGATCTGAATGTTTGTTGCTTCATGCACAAATGTACATGACTTAGGACATTGTAAGCTGGAGAATATGGCTGTAAGAGTAGCACTTCATTTTATCATGGAAAACATGATAAATCATTTTTACCGGAAAGCTCAATGGGTTTACATGTATTTTTCTTTGATCTGACAAGAGGAGGATCCGTGTACAACTCGACAGACGCGCATGGGGTGTACATCATTGTGTCATTCTCATTAACGGCCTCGTTCCCTGCAGAAACTCGCTCTGGCAGCCGGTCTACAGTATTGATAGTTCCCGACTGATGCTAAAGCGCGTGAGCACGTTTGCCGGCATGTGTTCCTAGCAAACCTCACCTTCGGCGCATAGAGATACTTGCAATTCTAATAATAAGGAGAAATGTTAGGCTCATTTGCTTGGAATTTCTCATAGGTTTGGAGGTACTTGTAGACGTTGTGTGTGTCTGTGATGTTTCAGTTGACTCTTTGTCGCAGACATCTACCACTGATTCAGATGACAGTTTCTGATGCTTCGCACGGAAATGTTCGATAAGATTTGAAGTGAAGCCAACTTTTGCTAATGTCAATTCCACATTGCAATGCTGCATTTTGCTTTTCCTGATTTTTTGTCCTCAAGAAATTCATCATGTATGCCGGATGATTTACGCTTTTGGCGCATTTTGACAAGCAGATAGTGCAACTCACTCGAAGATTGTCTTGTTATCCTACCAGTGTTCCGGATGAGAGGAATCGAGACACCGGCCGATGTGGTTTTTCCTGGTTCTGCGTATGAGATCACGGTGGGGCTGCTGACGCTGACGTAGGAACAGATGCCAAAATTACTGCAGTAGACTTCAATGATGAATCACACAAGATTCAGTGATTACTAGTTATCATTCGTTTTGCAGAACAGTATAGGCCTGCTATACCTACACATACGTAGGAAGTAATAATTTTTGAGGCGCAGTAGACCGGCCACACATGGGGCTACTTTTGTTCTGTAACTTACAACTTGTCCCAGGGCCTGCATCGGACGTCTGAAAATCATTTATTCGGAAAAAACTCCGGCTACTCTTCCGGGTATAGAATAGAATTGAAAGTGAATGAAAATCAAGTTCTACAGCCAATTTAAAACACATCTTAATTGTAGGCCCTAGGAGAAGTTCGAACTTGTCAATATACAAGGAACATAATGCTGTGCAGTAGAAAAAATCTTGTGCAGTAATAAACGCTTATTGACAATGCAGAAGAGAATAGATAACAAATCTATGCTGAACTTCTACGTATACAGCTGCTGGTTATAAATAAAATTGCAATAAGGTATGAAGGACCTTGAGCGACATGTAGTTCTGCACAACGGTTGCATTAATTTTTGGGAATGGTTTAAGCTGATTGGGCACAATTGGTGAAGAATATGATCAGCTTCCATGCTTATTCTTAAAATCTTCGATTGCTTTGTGTTGTCGCCTAATAAACAATGGAGTGAAGTTGTCACAGCCACAGGAACTACCACAAATGATTCGGTAGCATCTTCGACCTATCTTTTCCATCTCATCAGCATTCAATTTATTGAGACTGACGAAGAGAGGCGAATTGTATTCCAAAACATCCAAGGATGAATGCATTCCATACATTTGCCAGGTAATTTTACCTAACATATGAAAACATATGGGCATTGCCTCCGGGGTCGGGTAGAGAAGTGTGGTTCCGCTTCTGGGTATTGCTTCCAGGGTCGGGTAGAGAAGTGTGGTTCCGCTTCTGGGTATTGCTTCCAGGGTTGGGTAGAGAAGTGTGGTTCCGCTTCTGGGTATTGCTTCCAGGGTCGGGTAGAGAAGTGTGGTTCCGCTTCTGGGTATTGCTTCCAGGGTTGGGTAGAGAAGTGTGGTTCCGCTTCTGGGTATTGCTTCAAGGGTCGTGTAGAGAAGTGTGGTTCCGCTTCTGGGTATTGCTTCCAGGGTCGGGTAGAGAAGTGTGGTTCCGCTTCTGGGTATTGCTTCCAGGGTCGGGTAGAGAAGTGTGGTTCCGCTTCTGGGTATTGCTTCCAGGGTCGGGTAGAGAAGTGTGGTTCCGCTTCTGGGTATTGCTTCCAGGGTCGGGTAGAGAGGTGTGGTTCCGCTTCTGGGTATTGCTTTCCAGGGTCGGGTAGAGAAGTGTGGTTCCGCTTCTGGGTAATGCTTCCAGGTCGGGTAGAGAAGTGTGGTTCCGCTTCTGGTATTGCTTCCAGGGTCGGGTAGAGAAGTGTGGTTCCGCTTCTGGGTATTGCTTCCAGGGTCGGGTAGAGAAGTGTGGTTCCGCTTCTGGGTATTGCTTCCAGGGTCGGGTAGAGAAGTGTGGTTCCGCTTCTGGGTATTGCTTCCAGGGTCGGGTAGAGAAGTGTGGTTCCGCTTCTGGGTATTGCTTCCAGGGTCGGGTAGAGAAGTGTGGTTCCGCTTCTGGGTAATGCTTCCAGGGTCGGGTAGAGAAGTGTGGTTCCGCTTCTGGGTATTGCTTCCAGGGTTGGGTAGAGAGGTATGGTTCCGCTTCTGGGTAATGCTTCCAGGGTCGGGTAGAGAAGTGTGGTTCCGCTTCTGGGTATTGCTTCCAGGGTCGGGTAGAGAAGTGTGGTTCCGCTTCTGGGTATTGCTTCCAGGGTCGGGTAAAGAAGTGTGGTTCCGCTTCTGGGTATTGCTTCCAGGGTCGGGTAGAGAAGTGTGGTTCCGCTTCTGGGTATTGCCTCCAGGGTCGGGTAGAGAAGTGTGGTTCCGCTTCTGGGTATTGCTTCCAGGGTCGGGTAGAGAAGTGTGGTTCCGCTTCTGGGTATTGCTTCCAGGGTCGGGTAGAGAAGTGTGGTTCCGCTTCTGGGTATTGCTTCCAGGGTCGGGTAGAGAAGTGTGGTTCCGCTTCTGGGTATTGCCTCCTGTTCGGTTCCGCACATGCCTGCACGTGATTCATCAGCTTTCAGGAAGAATGAATCTTTTTAACACCTGTTCCTATTTCCTCACGCACGACCTCATTCAGACATTCTCTATCTGAAGGTCTGCAACCTTCTCCTCCAGGCATTTGTCAATCACTTCATACCTGATTACAAACACAGTTTCCCTCCCAACTGACAGATCAGACACGCGTTGGATAATCCGTCTACCAGAGGTGGTGCCTTTAAAGTTCTGTTATTGAGCGGCAGATTAGCAGCACTAGTTGCAAAGGCCAAATGCAATTTTCAGTGGATTATGATGACCCACCCTTTAGTGCAGTGTCTCAAAACTACTACTACACAAGTGGTTGGAAATTACTGCACATTTAGATGGAATGTGATGGTTAGGTTGATGGAATGAAATCACTGTCTAATCAAAACTTAAATGACTTAATTGACTATTTGTGTCAATTCATTCTTGAAGATTTCAATGTCAATTAAACATTTGCTTGATTTAATTCCAGATCAACTTTCTCAATGATCACATTCGGAAGCATCTCCTCGAAGCATTGATAAAACTTTTACAAGACTAGCCGTAATATGCTCATACAACTCAATACTCAATCCCACTGACTTCCATTGATAGCTTTCCGTGACACACTGGTTATGTACTTGGCCTAGTGATCCTTTGCAGTGATCCATAGTTTGAGCACCGGAAGTGTCATAGGAAGTCGACACGAAGTGCATCCAGACTGAAAATTGCAGGGCGCTCCAGACAAGTCTGACTGTGTCAGAACCGTCCAAACCCCCAGTATGGGGGAGTAGTGACTATAAAGCTTCATCATTAATTGAAATAAAGATTTTACTTACAATCAGTTGGCAACCGAGATCACTGCATGGAGAATTCAGATCACTACTTGCGCAGACGGCATCACTGCGTGGGCAACCAAGATCACTGCGGTGGCAAACGGTATCACTGCGTGGGCAACCGAGATCACTGCGGTGGCAAACGGTATCACTGCGTGGGCAACCAAGATCACTGCGGGACAATTCAGATCACTACTTGGGCAAACGGTATCACTGCGTGGGCAACCGAGATCACTGTGGGAGATAGAGACCCCTCGGGGGGCAATAGAGATGACCGCGTGTATAATCGAAATCATCACGTGGGCAACCAAGATCACTGTGGGAGATAGAGACCCCTCGGCGGGCAATAGAGATGACCGCGTGTATAATCGAAATCACTACGTGGGCAACCAAGATCACTGTGGGAGATAGAGACCCCTCGGGGGGCAATAGAGATGACCGCATGTATAATCGAAATCACTACGTGGGCAACCAAGATCACTGTGGGAGATAGAGACCCCTCGGGGGGCAAAAGAGATGACCGCTTGTATAATCGAAATCACTACGTGGGCAACCAAGATCACTGCCGTGGCAAACGGTATCACTGCGTGGGCAACCGAGATCACTGCGGGACAATTCAGATCACTACTTGGGCAAACGGTATCACTGCGTGGGCAACCAAGATCACTGCGGTGGCAAACGGTATCACTGCGTGGGCAACCGAGATCACTGCGGGACAATTCAGATCACTACTTGGGCAAACGGTATCACTGCGTGGGCAACCGAGATCACTGTGGGAGATAGAGACCCCTCGGGGGGGGTAATAGAGATGACCGCGTGTATAATCGAAATCACTACGTGGACAACCGAGATCACTGCATGGGCAACTGCACGGGTTTTATATTGGTCAAAAAGCCACCCCCATTGTCCACCTGGAATATGGACAGTCACGAACTTCATACCAGGGTCCATATTCCGTCGATTCTAAAAATTAACCAGTTTATTGCATATCGTCATTCATCCAGAGATACAATAGACTAAAAATAGGGCTAGGAGTTAGGTATATTCATTCCAGAGTCATTCTATTAGCATCGAAATTGTCTACATCAGTACACCTACTTAATTTACACTTAAACTATTTAAATATATAAAAGTTCCTGAAGATAACTTTATCTTCAAATTTTCAAAGCAGCATTTTTATATGAATGAAAATTCAACCTCAAAGGCTGCGACGGTGTTGACACAAACTTATTGCTGTAGCGATGTGATGCTTTTGTCTGAATGCTTTCTGCCAACTTCCAATGAAACTTTCGGAGCTTGACAACAGAACCAGAAGATCACCAGGCCAAACGTTTAACCAGTGTGCCACGTAGACCAATCGAGGCGGCAAACTCCTTGTGTTAGATGGATATTCATTGACTTAATGGTCTTGCATTTCTTCACTAATTTCATTGCTTTGTGCAGTGCTTCGAAGGTGTTGTAACAACGGAAATGAGTATAAATCAGTTGGGATAAAAATAAACAGTAATAATGGACAATAATTGGCTCTGTTGTAATAAGCTGAATTAAGTGACAGCTGAGCAGAAAAATTAACTAATGCATTAAAAAAAGCATTAACTAATGATTTATTGAACAATATCTTGGCACAAAAATTTTCATTCAAATGCTCAAACCAAGTTTGCACTGAATATCTTCTCAGTATCAAGGTAAGTGACATTGCCATCAACGACGTGAGTGCTAAGTCACATGGTGTTCGATGCCTTGTTGAAACTGTTTCACCACGCAATAAGCAACTTTGCAATAAGCTTGTGAATACATAAAGTAGGCTACGCATGAAGATATGTGACTTTTATAAGCCAACTTTTCTTTCAAGTATTCTTTCTGGATTTCATTTGTACACTGAACCAGTTTTGTATTGGAATGGCATTATCGCCCGAGTATCGTTAGGGGAGCCTATGCGTGGTTTTCGAAAGCCGCTTTATGTATAGGTGACGTAAGCCTATGTATACTTAGGTGCATGTAGTTTGACCAGTTTATGTCATTTTTCACTGCACGGTATGTAGGCGGATACATGTACTATTGGCGGTCACTTAGATTATAAACCGTCGTTTTTCGATGAAATAAAGTCATATTACCATCATTTGATAAAACAAAAAAAGCTTAAATGCAATTAGTTAGGCCAATTCACATTTCATCATTCACATACATTTTAGAATGTAAAATACAGTTCCTTCAGACAGCTTAGTTGGATACAACGCTGCTGCATACATTTGCAAATACAATTATGCCATGTGCTACCACTTTATGTAGTACAGCAGTCCTTAAACTTAAGCTCAAAAGTGCTCAATAAAGGAATCTTGAACACACGTAAAAATTGGTGGCCCTCAATTCCAACTTGGTTGCCCACCACTGCCGCAGAAGATAGAATTGTGAAACATGTTCGGTCCATCACAAGAAACAGTCTTTCTAAAAATTCTGGAATCGTAAAATTTCACTAACAAATTTTTCAATTCATTTTGAAGTTCTGCTGTTTCTGTGGATCCGTTTACCCACGAAAACTGCCGGAAACACTGTCGACTCCAGATTGACATTGATGGCTGGTGTTCAAGTGATTCATCAACGCTTTATGCCCAGGGAAGGACTGGCCATGATTTATCCACATCGTTGCTGTGACTCAGATATCAACAGTGCGCCATCCTCGTGTCGCTGTCTCCGCGTGGAGGTGTGACATGATTCGAGGATAGTCAGATTCAAGTCGACAATTCTTTTCCTTTTTAATTGGTTGCATAGAGGAAGAAGATGCCCATCCCTCTTCGAATTTAGTCGAAAATTTGTGGAAAGTTGCTCTGTGAGTGGTGTTCTGTTCAACTGAAGTGGTAGAATGGTTCAGTTTTTAAAGTTGCGGAGGTACAGATGGTCCACGGTTCGAGTCTCTGCCTGGGGAAGAACCACCGCTTTCACTAGCCCTCACCTGATGTGGAGTATGTGAAGGTTGGTGTTTTGTAAAGATTTTTTGATATCTCATACATCAAAATACTTATCAAAAGTTATTACATACTCTCGTGTATTAATGATTTAAAAATATATATATATATAAAGGCGCATTATCAGCATTCAAGAATCTATCACGATTCAATACCAGGCATACTTCACATCCCAGAATATCAACACATCTCACTATCTAAGAGAAATGGTCTTGCTCAGAGTTACTTTGATGTACAATTACTGGCATACGATCTTGGATGAAATTTCAATAGTATTCTAAAAGTAGTGTTGAATAAGCACCCGGTGAAATCAACTTAATGTACTAATTGCATCTCTTTTTCAATTTGATCGACATTGATGCTAACTATGCACTGTTGCATATTGCTGTCATTGTTTCTGTAGAAGAGACATTCTAAAATTCGGGTAAATGTTACCTATTGATTGATTTGAAAGTCTTTTTTTTATTATTTCAAATGCAACAATTTAAAGTGCGGTCGGTGCTGCTTGTGGATAGGTCTAGGAATGTCAAGACCCAAGTCTAAGAAACAACATTGAGTCTCTGCTCTATATTCATGATGATGAAGGAAAGTTTGGAAGTCATAAGTTTGTGACGAAATCGATGTTGCTTACGTTGTTGTCAATCGGTTGAAATTATTTACATTCTTTAAGAATATTTGTTTACTTTGAACTTCGTTAAGCTTATTGCAAAGCAGCTCTAACACTGCATATAATAAACAAATATAGTCACGAGCTTCCATACACACGCTGAACTTCCGTTTATTGAGCCCGGAATAGCTACTGTGACTCAATAATGAAAATCTTCTAAAATATTCATGTGAACGTTAAACCATACCAGACTTTAAAAGCTTCATGACCTTTTCACTGTAATCTGGTTTGCATTGGTAGGAGTTGTACATTTGTTGATTTCCTTTCTGTTAGCTATGATGAGGAGAAGTGTTAAACAGGGTCGCTAGCCACACGGACACTGGTGCTCATTAATTGCGAAAGTTAAATTACAAAAATTAAGATTAATTTAGACGAAATTTATTCAAAAACATCCTGATCTTGACGTGTGTGAAGTTAGCACCGCCACTCAGCACCGCCATCTTGAAAATGGAATGTACCACTCAAATAAACCTAACAGATCCATGCATTTGGTGTGTGCCAGCATGTGCCACCCATTATTTTTAAAGAATTCCTCCTAGTTTAGGAGAAATCGCTGGTTGAAAGTTCGACATGGCGGTGATGTGAAGTTAGCACCGCCACTAAATTTTTTTTCCAAAATACACAATCAAAACATACGAAACACGCACAACAGATAGAAGACCATCAAAGACATTGTGCCAGCAAGTTTCAGCACCTAACTCCACGTACTTCCGGAGAAATCAGTCCCCGAAACCACAAAATGGCGGTGATGTGAAGTTAGCACCGCCACTGAAGTCTTTTTTTAAAATACGCAAATAAAACACGCGAGACAAGTACAACTGAGAGATGATCATCAAAAACATTGTGCCAGCAAGTTTCTTCTCCTAAGACGCCGTACTTGTGGAGAAATTAGACCCCGAAACCTCAATACGTCTGGCGGTGATGTGAAGTTGGCAGAACCATCTTGAAAAATGCATGTGCCAGTCAAACCAACGATCAGAATCGATCTAGATGGAGTGTGCCAGCATGTGCCACTCATTTCTTTCAGGAAAATCCCACCAGATCCGGTAGAAAACCAACCCGAAAGCTCAATGGCGGTGATGTGAAGTTGGCACCGCCATCTTGAAAAATGCATGTGCCAGTCAAACCAACGATCAAAATCGATCTAGATGGAGTGTGCCAGCATGTGCCACTCATTTCTTTCAGGAAAATCCCACCAGATCCGGTAGAAAACCAACCCGAAAGCTCAATGGCGGTGATGTGAAGTTGGCACCGCCATCTTGAAAAATGCATGTGCCAGTCAAACCAACGATCAAAATCGATCTAGATGGAGTGTGCCAGCATGTGCCACTCACTATTTTGAAAGAATTCCGCTTAGTTTAGGAAAATCGATGCTCGAAAGTTCGACATGGCGGTGATGTGAAGTTAGCACCGCCACTAAAATTTTTTTCCAAAATACACAATCAAAACATACGAAACACGCACAACAGATAGAAGACCATCAAAGACATTGTGCCAGCAAGTTTCAGCACCTAACTCCACGTACTTCCGAAGAAATCAGTCCCCGAAACCACAAAATGGCGGTGATGTGAAGTTAGCACCGCCACTGAAGTCTTTTTTTAAAATACGCAAATAAAACACGCGAGACAAGTACAACTGAGAGATGATCATCAAAAACATTGTGCCAGCAAGTTTCTTCTCCTAAGACGCCGTACTTGCGGAGAAATTAGACCCCGAAACCTCAATACGTCTGGCGGTGATGTGAAGTTGGCAGAACCATCTTGAAAAATGCATGTGCCAGTCAAACCAACGATCAGAATCGATCTAGATGGAGTGTGCCAGCATGTGCCACTTATTTCTTTCACGAAAATCCCACCAGATCCGTTGGAATACCAACCCGAAAGCTTAATGGCGGTGATGTGAAGTTGGCACCGCCATTTTGTGGTTTCGGGGACTGATTTCTCCGGAAGTACGTGGAGTTAGGTGCTGAAACTTGCTGGCACAATGTCTTTGATGGTCTTCTATCTGTTGTGCGTGTTTCGCATGTTTTGATTGTGTATTTTGGAAAAAAAATTTTAGTGGCGGTGCTAACTTCACATCACCGCCATGTCGAACTTTCGAGCATCGATTTTCCTAAACTAAGCGGAATTCTTTCAAAATAGTGAGTGGCACATGCTGGCACACTCCAAATGCATGGATCTGTTAGGTTTATTTGAGTGGCGGTGCTAACTTCACACACGTCTGATCTTGCACAATCGTCCTGACTAAAGCTTGGTTTTGAACACGAATCCCTAAAGAATAACTCAATATATATCCTTAATTAAAATTTTCCTTTCTTTACCTCATGATTTCACTAGGAATCTTGCTAGGTAGACCGTCAGAGAAAGGTACATGGCAATTGAAATTTCCAGTAAAAGTGAAGCAAATGCAAAGGGTGACCTATGACCATTTGAGTTTTATTTGACAGATTTTCTTAAAGGCTTTCAACGTATATCACCCGCTTGTAGGTAGAGCTTGTTGCCTTGCCATACCTCGTCTTGCGTAATCATAGCTGCCTCGTCAGAAGACATCTTGCTTTTTTTCCCTCTTGGGTTTGTCGCTTTTTATGTCATCTTCTCTTATCGTTTTCTTTGCGGTTTCTTACAATGCTTTTCAATAAAATATTAAGCGAATAACATTTAATGTTACGGAAGACTCCCTCAAGCAGACCAGCTCTATAAGAGGACCACATAAAGTCAGTCCCTTCGGTGGTCCGCTTAGCGGGAGTCTACAGTACCTTCTTTTCTTTGTCCAGACTAGCTGTCACTGTGTAATCTTTTACTATCACCAGCTCACCAGCGCACGACAAAGCCACGATAAATAAACGCAAAGAAGCCTGCTGTGCAGTCCTTCAGATTTTTCAACATTTTGGATGTCAGGAACTGAAGTAGCTAGCTGGATTATTCCTAGCCGTACTGATGATTCCTTTGAGGACGAAACTCAACGCCTACAGCTGCCGTGGAATTTTGTGCCTAGTCTGAAGTGGAGGTCTGCGTTCGTTACACGAAAACGATTGTGTTTCGTGTCGTGTTGAACCTTGTCATTCGTGTTTTTGCAATTCGAGTCGTGTTTTATATTCGCGTTGACATGGATTCAATGTAAATTTTTATCTCGAGATAATTTGATAACTTAACCTGTTCTAGCTAAAGTCAAGCTATTTGCAATCCATTCAATTCCACGACGATGAAGGATGGACAAAAGGCATTATTAGATTGCGCTAAAAATGTGTAACATAATGTGTGTAACACGGATAGATCTGCTAGGACAGCAAGGCCGCGTCAACTGGCCTCTTGTGCGGACCCTTTGCGGTGGTGGGTCGAACGCGCTGTCCAGTGAGCAGAAAAGCTTGTGGGAACAACCTCCATTCTTGCCACCCCAGCCACTCATTCACCTTCACTACACGCAAACGTGCATTTTCAACAGCGGAGGTTATGTCCAGAGCAGCTTTATATTAGATCGGCTACATGTCTAAAGCTTTCTGACAATTATTGAACTTTAAAATCAAATTCATTTTCTTTATTTCTTTGTTGTAGTGAGCCCCCTCCAATAAACTATTGTTTTGATGTTTTGTTTGATTGTTTTGTATTTTTTAGACTAATTATTCCGAAAATATGCTTCTTGTCACTTTCGTGTTAGACGTACGTGGTTGGATTTCGTGCTCGTTTCGTTTTAAAGGAGTTCAGTCGTGTTGATGCTTTGACTCAAAAGCTTCTTGTCGTGGTGAAGGTAGATTCCCGACTGCACTTTAGTTGAGGACATCTTTCTAGTCATTGTCCATGGCGAACTGACACTTTACAAATTTTTATGTAATCAGAATATACGGACATTTATGTGTCCATTTTGCATATGTTGAAATTCATATGAGTACATTTTAGGATGCGATAAATCACAAATAGATTCAGCGTTTAATTTGAAGTTTGAAGTGACGATTTCTAAGGAATAAAAACATAGTTGACTCTTAAATCAATAGGTTAGAAACGTATCTCCTAATTTATCATCAGGTCTTTGCTTCGATTTACGTAGATTCGCTTAACGTAAGATCGTCATGGAGGGTATCATTTGCGCAGGGCGGAGTACTTCTGTTTCCCTTTGTTAGACAATTTTTTACTTAAAACCATTCAGTGACAGTTGTAACTTCATTCAAACGGATAGGCTAGTACAGTAATATTATTTATCGGTATTACAAATCCTACCTGCGATAAAGAAGTGGATTAGCCTTACCCGAAAGTTATGTACAAGATTAGTTAAGCGGAATTCATATCCATATTGATAAAAGCAAAAAGGTAACTCCCTTTGCTTTAAGGTCGACCTTTATGTACACTTATATCATACATTTACTATGTGCATATTGTGCAACAGCTGAAACAAATATCCACCCTAAAGTTTTAAACACAAACTACTTTAAAGTACTTTAAGCATGTTGCTCAGTGAACAATAGCCCTGAAATCTCGCATGAAAACCAAAGGACAATGTCATTTCATTGATTTCTTACACATATATTGTGATATTCATTCTCAGCTGTAGCTATGTTTGCATTCAATATCGCATAGTCACAGCTCTTCGGTGGTAGGGCAGCTCAGTTGGTTAAGGGTCGCTTTTCGGTGCGGAAGTGCAGAAGGCCCAGTGCATGAAATAACGGCATCTGACTGTTATCAACCATTTTGAACCATTTCTTGGTCTCCGTCTACCAGATCAGTTGCGATGAGGAAAGCTGCGGATAGAGATACGTGGGCGAAACTCAAACGTAAAAAGGTGCATTTGCGCTCAATCCGCGAAATGGACGTGCTGCGTTCGGAGGTAGCGCAACATTCAATGTCGACACAACATCCCATCTCTTTGGATAGTATGACCATCATCGACAGAGAGCCAGTATGGAACAAGCGGATGGTGAAAGAATCCTTCATAAGCTTGGTTCCTGCAATAAAGTGAAGCACTCTCTAAGTGATGCTTGGAAGTTTTAATGTCATTTTTTCTTTTAATTTCACTTCGGTCTTTTCGGGTAATTTTCGTTTTTTACCTTCTACTTACCTTCTACTACCTTTCTTACCTTCGTATTTTGTCAGTAGAGCCATATCAATGTTTATAATTTGTTAGGTATCGGCATTCCCTAAGTTGGTGTATTGACTCTTTGATGTTCGCTCACAGCGTTAACGCATTGGTTTTGCTGTCTCACTCATGTCCTGACGATGGTCGCGTGCAGTGACCGAAAGTACTCGATAAAGAGCTTATCTTGAAAAACTCATCGTTTTCAACGGTTCCCTCAAAAATGGTTGATAGAAGACCCAGTGTTCGATTCCGTCCTCCTCGGGAGGTACCAACGCTCTCACTAGAGTTTACTGGCGCTAACCTAGTGGGAGTTGCGAGTGTGTGAAGGCTGACACACACCTAACTTACTAGCATGGTTTCTTGACTAGAGTGGGGCAGGGATGAGAAAAAAAGTCACATCTGGGGAGAGCGGTTGGGACTCATAATCCGCATTGCTCAGCAGTCAAGATCCGCAGCTTCGAATGGTAGCCGTGACTGCGACTACAGATGCGTCTATTCGAAGAATAACGGCATTTATTGATGTCATCTGTATACGGCATTCGTATTAATGCTCAACACCAATCCTATTACCGAGCGCTTGTACAGGGCGATTCAAAGGTCGCTGCAAAAAGTTGATGTCTGTATCTCAGCAACTATTAACGACATCGACCAACTTCATTCAGATTTGGGGTGCTCAGAGTTTGGAATTTTAGTATTTTCCTATCATCATTATGGCAAATACGAGTATTATGAACATTTTCGCAGTTGAAGAGGGACATTTTCCGATATTGCAGATTAGTATCCCGTCTTTTCAAACAAAGTAAAGATCCAGCCTAAGTCCATAAAAATTAGAATATATGAGTCTTTCGCATCATATTAAATATTCAAAAGCATTACCGGTCACTTGACCTAACAATTCTGATCGATAGAGAACGTCTAAGATTGCATTCTCCAGTTCTGACCGATCCAGAGAGACAATTTCATATTGAATCCGTCGCTTTAACTCCGCCATGGAACTCGGTCGCTCATGCTGGCTCACTCTGCTCTTGATTGTAGCCCACAAGTAAAAGTCTAAAGGTTATACGTTGTGCCTGAATGTCTTTTCATCTGTCACTAAGTCATGGCTTTAGATGTGATTTTCAGACAAAAATCGCCGGACTTAAAATGCTGTCTTGTTGATGAACACTCCGACTATTAATGGAATAATAATAAGGCAATCAACGAATCTGTGATAAGAGAGAGTCGCCGACAAATAGTGACAAATCAATCAGGGAGACAGGCAAAGGTACCGAACGTACCGACAGTCACAGGGTTGGCCACTCGGGAACTCAACCGCGGGATACCGATTTGCAGCTATCCATGATTTAAATTCTTATGATTTGCTCACATCGTTATTAAATTAATAGTGAAATACTAAACGTCTCTGAAACTGTTGACAGTAAATAGAGAAGTTGTGATGGTGGTCACTTTCTCTTCCAGGAAGATCTGCGCCTTCATATCCAATGATTCAACCAGGGCAGCAACAATCCAATCATGTGTTCGTCCAGAATCCTCCTGCAGTTTCTTTAAATCAAATAAACAGAGTCAGTGAAGATAGAAATTGAAATTATTAATCTTCTTTTCCCAATCTTTCATTTCATTTCAGACTTCGAACATCAACTACGAATCTACGCGTGTGTCCAAGCCACAGGAGAATTATCAGCGAATGAGGTGAGAAAGATTCTCCATCGATTCCTTGACGACTTGAAACAGTGGTCCTTTGATCTTTTCCAGCATTTGTTCTCATTCACATCAAATTTGAGATGCTCAAGATTCATAAATTAATTTAAAGATATTCAATATCACATGGAACTGTCAATTTGCTAAAAATGGTTAAAAGGACTTTCAGAATTCATTAAGATTTCTTTGGGATAGAGGATCTTTAGAGATGCTCAAGCGTTTTAGATTGTGACAACAATGTTTCTATTGTCTCCCTCGTGTATGTATGATTCTCCCTTTTTGCGTGTACAGTGTTGTTTTCGCATGCACCCCATGGGTAGCATGTGTCACCTCTGCATTCCTTTCGATTTCTATGTTTTTTTATGACGCAATATGTACTTAACAAAGCCAAGTGACACACTTTTGTTCGCAACATGATTGGAGAGGATGTGGATGTATCTGTTGAGGGGTATCGTCAGAAGTTTTCGAAGGGAAGGGGGCGGTCTTGATAAAATTGTGTACAATGTTCGTCGTTTTCTTCCTTTCAGTCTTTGCATCCATGTAAGCATTTTATAGAGAACGTTCATTTTCTTGCTGTGCAGGGTTCTGATCAACAGGGTGTTGGCGACATATAGTTGATACGCCATTGCTTGTGAGCGAGAGAGAGATCTGGTTCCTCGTCGGTATGCTGTAAATATTAATACATAAATAACTGAATTATTACTAAAATATCATCAGTTTAAGAAACCACCTGCTGCACATGTTCAGATTGAGCAAAGAAATAATGAAACCGTGATATGTCCTCATTGCCTTTTTGTGAGACTGCTCATGTGGAAGGGGAGGGGGCCGCACCTTCGCCCCTCCCATGACGACGCCAGCATATCTGCTAACTTTCATTTTGCGTGAACATGGCAGCGACGTTGCCAAATGCATCGCAACGAAAAGAATGTAGCTCTGAATTTCTCCTATGCTCAAGACTGTTCTCTATCCCTAAGAAGTCATACTAAATTAAAGATAGGTTCGTTACTTCTTATATTGTGTGCTTCTGTCATGAAATTTGAGAAGTTATACTTCTCTTTACGTCTCTTTTATCAATCATCAAAAAGATATCTTCAATGCTGAGATGCTTTTTCCGACGCCGCTTGCACGCCCAATCTTTGATTTTGTAGACAAGCCCATGTAATTGAAGACTATTTTCATGTTTTGAGTCCATTTTCACATTTTTGGGTGCGGTTGTTTCGAGACAACCTCAGCAGATTCGTCAACCTGATTAAAGCCTTCATGACTTTATGGCTTGTAGGCAGTAATCCCACTCGCGTCCGAATGCCCGAATACCAAAAAAATACGCCCGAATGCTCGAACATTCTCTTCAGAAAAATGCCTGAACTTTTTCTTCAGAAAAACTTCCGAACGCCTAAACTCTCGTCAAAAAAAATGCCAGAAAATAGTCACTAATATTTTGAAGGATTTGACTCTTGCGGGTACTTCGATCCCAATATTATCCTGTCAATCCTTTCTCCTCATTTAATGTATTAAATCAATAGCCATCTTCTTTCATGTTTGTACAGATTTACAACCTCTGTTGTCGTGTTTTGTTTTTTGCTGGAATAACGTAAGCGATAGTTAGTATGCGAGAATGAGATAATATCAACTTTCGCACCATGTATCCGCTGCTCGTTGTGAATGTTTGGTGTTTTTAAGACAGAAGCAAAGCGTTAATAAATTTGGCCCATATTGTTCAGTCTAAAATTTCAAATAATTAAATTTTGATATAGCCTAAAAAGCAACATCTTGCATTCAAGCTATCAATCAAAAATGGTGCTGAATCCATGTATCAATTCGATGAATGCCTGTATTCCAAATGATGTGTGATCTTCATTTCACCTGTGTCTTGCCTCATTGCTCACATCTGAAACCTTTACCTCACGCCTTTCTACAAGACATTTGATTGCTAGCACCTTACCGGTGCTACCGGTCCCTCGAACTTAATTGGAACACATGTATTTTAATCACGATTTCAAATGTTATTTTGCAGTTTGTCTTGTGAACGAACTTCAGAACATGGAAGTTGATGTAACTGTAGTGCATAAGGTCGGGGCTTCAAAATTGAACAATCCAAAAATACTTTATTCCTTCGAAAGACATCAGAAAAGACAGATATGGTCATAAGAATGAAGCATGAAAGCAAAAGGAAATTGTGATGGCTGATGGAGGAATTGTAGAAATCCACAGTGAAGTCCGATGAAGAAATTGAAGATAAAAAATGAAAACCGAACTTTCAAATCTGTCCTAAAGAGACATGCTCTAGATGTCTCAGTAAACTGATCTTGAAGCACCAGGGAACAAAACACGGAAATATCTCTGCAAACATTTTACTAAGATTTACTAGATTTTCTTACAATTAAAATGCACGTCCTCTAGCTGCAACGCCGCTGGTGCGAATCTAACCAAGACAGTTGTATCCCTACAGGCTGAAATATGTCTCGTGCTGGTTACATCTGCTGAGATTTGATAAATTTATCAATTACCAGGTTAACTGGTCAATTACCAGGTGTAACATGTTAACTATGACTTCACTTGTACTTTGTCAATGGTCTTTCCTCACTCACTCAATCCATTTAGCGTCGATTGCTCCAACTTGATTGGGTCCTACGATTTCTCCTTATGGCCCCTCGCCACTTCTTACGATCGAGGGCACCGTTTGGACAAGCCTGAGTAGTCCGAGATCTTCGTCGACATTGTCTCTCCTTGACTTCTTGCGTCGGCCGGCTGGTCTTCGCCCTTCCACGTCCACTCGTCTTGTCCAACAGTTGTCATTCATTCTGGTGACATGCCCGAACCAACGCAGACACCTTCTCTGCATGACGTCGCCAATTTCCTCTAATCCGAGCCGCCTTCTCACTCCTTCATTTGAGATCCGATCTTGAGGAGAGACACCACACTTCCAACGCGCCATTCTCATGTCATTGACTTCAAGTCGCCTTAGTGATTCCTTCGTCATGGCCCACGTTTCGCTACCGTACAACATGCAGTTTCTGACATATGATTAGTAAATATTCGACTTTGTTCTTAGATTGGGTGCTTTGGTTGTCAAAAAGCGTCGTTTAGTAATTTGAACTGATTAAGATGCTAAATTTTGCAAGAAATTCTCGATTTTCAAAAGGGTCTTTTTCAATGGTCACATTGTTGAAGTTCCTTGCTCCATATGATTATGAGAAATGCTGAAAAACTAATAATCGCAAAAAAATTAGACTTGTAGCTACTATGACTTTGGAGAAACATCCAAAAAATATATCGGGGGTTCCAGAACTCCCGCCCCCGCGGGTAAAGTCGGCTTAAGCAGTACAAAATGCTGAAAATATTATGTAGAAAGACGGTCGACGTCCATGTATCAAACATTTTTGCCGTAAGAAGGGTCTTATCAAGCAAAAATATGAGCAATAAGGCATACATCAATATATACAAAAAGTTAACAAGTTGTAATCAAAGTTCAAAAATGAGTTGTAGCAATTCTGTTCATTCCTCTTTGTTATTTATGCTTGCACATTGTTCCATTTTTAAAGTGTCTATTCTCGTAGAGTGAGCTGTCAACATAGTGTTGCAATACCAGCACATTTACTTATCATGGAATATCGTTCAATATTTATATTTCTAGCAAATCCAATTTTCGGCTCAATATTTTGAAATAACATGTTTTATTAAAGAAGTGATGTATTTTGCTCCATTCATATTATGAGGTCCAATTCATGATAGCGTTCAGCAATGAAGATTCGTGACTTTGAATAGAAGCCGCTGCCATTTTGTCTTCTATTAGCTTCATTACGAGGTGCGGCTTTTGTTCGAAGAAATACCTTACAGCAAGTATTGTTCTAAGAAATGCAATATTTGTGTCGCAAATAACGAATTGATTTATATGTCTCGAATTTTTTCCTAATTTTTTTTGCTGATAATGGTTGGTAGTCCTTTTGCAGCAAGCAGATAATCTTTCCTTGAATTTCTTGCCGACTTCTGATTCGTCTGTCGAATCACTCCGATTTGATAAATTAATTCTGCACTCGAGTAATTCCATTATCTCCATCCACTAAAATCTGTTTTGATATCTTTGTGAGCATTTTGATGTTTTTATTCATTTCCTGACAAGGTTATCGATCGGCTTCTTTCCCTAGTTGGATAATTTGCCTGGCCAGTCATCTTCCCAACCCTAATCATCTCACTCGAGTTGTTCACTTGACTAAGAAGGAGGAGGGAGTGAGAATTCGCTCAATGGAAGTCGTTGGAGGAGTGGATCTAATGTTTTGAGGTTTAGGGAGAGATCTTGTACACAGAAATCGGAGAGGTTGCAGACGAACGATGGTGAGGAATTAACTGGGAGAGAGAATTGGAGACATTTGTGATTTCCACTCACGGAGGACTTCCCTCATGACAATGATTTCAATGAGGCTGTAGTCAGCTGATCAGGATGTCTGCGATGTACGGGGGAGGGAACTGTGCATACCTCATAACGTTGATTCCCACGAGCCTGAAGTCTGCTGATCAGGATGTCTGCGACCTGGAGAACTGTGCATCGCCCAAAACAATGATTTCCATAAGGCTGAAGTCTGCTGATCAGGATGTCTACGATGCATAGGGGAACTGTGGATCGCCCAAAACAATGATTTCCATAAGGCTAAAGTCTGCTGATCAGGATGTCTACGATGCATAGGGGAACTGTGGATCGCCCAAAACAATGATTGTGCCATGAGGCTGAATTCTGCTGATCAGGATGTCTACGATACATAGGGGAACTGTGGATCGCCCAGAACAATGATTGTGCCATGAGGCTGAATTCTGCTGATCAGGATGTCTACGATACATAGGGGAACTGTGGATCGCCCAGAACAATGATTGTGCCATGAGGGTGAAGTCTGTTGATCAGGATGTCTGCGACCGGGAGACTGTGCATCGCTCATGAGAGGGATTCCCATGAAGTTGCTGTCTGCTGATCAGGATGTCACATAATACCCACATCCCAGTTGCATCCAGTTGGAGTCACGCTGATCAAAAGCAGCCCTCTTCGTGATCTAAATGATCTAAAACTGATACATGTACAACTCTTATGACTAAACAATGGGCACCGAATTTTCTTCTCGTGCAGGGTTTTCTTCACAAAATCAGGGTTGCCATTTGGTTTGTATTTACATACTAGTATGTAAAATCTGTAAATGGTTTGTATTTTTAATCAAAATGTATTTCCTGTTAATAAGAAAATAGTGTATAATATTGATCTGTTAGTGGTTATTTTGTAAGTTGATTATTCATTGTGTTTTTTTAACGCCCAAATCGCATCGCACGAGATGGATTGCGACAGAAAACCGATAGTATTTTCTTTAAAAGTCAAGCATTACATAAGGTTAAAGATGTTTCTGTTTAAACAATCCAGCCTAACGAATAGATGGAGTAAAGAATATTTCTAATAAAGAAAGCTGGATAAGCGGTAGAAAGATCAGGAAGCATTTCCACTACATGTAAAACTCTCCGGTGAAGCGGGAGAAAATATCTTATTGATTTCATGCGAGTCCATTCATTAATCCATGAATAATTTTATCTTCATAGTGTTGTCGTCTTTGCTCCAAGTGAAAGATTGTCGATATTTATCAAAGATAAGGTATGCGGTAGTATTGACTGGGGGCGTTTGCTGTTACATTTACCGGTCTTCAAATCATTCGAATAATGAATAAGTCAAATCTATTTTCTTCAAAGTTGAATGCTCCTTTCGTTTGGTTATTAACAGATATGTACTACCTTCCTTAGCTTATGACAGGAATATAACTCTAATTCATCAAGTTTGCAGATGTTGAGGAACAAAATTAAAGTATTATACTCCAGGGTGTATAACAACTGGAAAACCGGAAAAACCTGGAAAAGTCAGGGAAAAATAGTTTGACTGGAAAAGTCAGGGAAATTTGCATTTCGACCTGGAAACTTCCAGGTTTGATTGTAAGCGTGGAATAAAGCTGACTTCTTTTTTTTGGTGGATTTTTGTCAATGAAATTGTCAGCTTTGAACCAGAATAATGAACATCGAAAAGCGTTTCTCGAAAAGCTCTTGAAGCGTTTCGTGAAGCCTAGTGTCATGAACAATCGATCCACAGTTCAGAAATTGAGTATTCCGATGACTCAAGATAGCTTCAAGGACTTGAAGGACATTGGCATTGGATTTGCTGCGAAATCCGCGATTCGAGCGTGTGGCTCGCACATCTCTGACAAACAAATAATCGATTTCTTGAATGCTTCCAGAGAATTTCTCAAGGGAATCTTTCTGAAGTTGCAGAAAAGGTGCCCGTTGAAGTGTTCTCTAGTGCAAGATTCTGCATGTCTGGATCCATTGATCATGGCCTCGGAAAGTGCGCGGAAATTCGTTTTTTTGGATCATGCACTGAATGAGTTGGTTGCTAGCAAATAGATTTCGTGACTTGATGCTGATCAAGTGAAGAGTCAGTACGAAACAGTGACAACAAAAGAGCAGAAAGTGACCCTTCTTCGATCGTTCAATGAAAGTGCTGATCGACTCGACACCTTCCTGTTGCAATGCCTGCATGATGATTCCAACGGTTCCTCGCAATTTCCGCATCTTTTGAATTTCATTCGCATCATCTTGTGTCTGTCTCATGGCCAAGCCTCTGTTGAGCGAGGTTTTTCTGTTAACAAAGATACTATAGTAGAAAATCAGAAAGAATTGTCCCTCGTTTCCCAAAGGATCATCCAAGATCATACGAGAGCAATTTACGGTGGAGATGCGCGAAAGTTTGAGGTCACAAAGAGGATGATCCTGTCAGCTAGAAACGCGGCTGCTCTCTATCGAGAAGCGAAAAATTCTGCATCGTGTTCGAAAGAAAACCATGAACGACAACGGAAGATGATAGAAATCAAAGAAAAAGAAGAGATGAAAAAGTAACTTTTGCTTGAAATTGACCAAATCGATGAAGATATAAATCTATTGAAAAAGTAATCACTCTGACATGTCTCAGCGCAATTATTTTTGCTTATTTTAATCAGGCTGCTTTACACACACGGTCGATTTTTCGCCAACTAAAACCAGTGGTTAAAATCACACACACCTACACACACATAATGTGTCAATAATCACAGGATATCATTTTTCAAATCCTCTTGAACATTGGACGATAATTGATAGACTTAAATGTTGAATACCGTACCTTAATCAATTTTTATCACAGAGGCTAATATGAGACTAACAAATGGACCCTTCTGCAGTGTAATATCCGTTCTTGCATTTTTATACTTCGTTAACAGGGTAGTCTTTTTTGCCATCTCGTTTTCTGCTTCCCAGAGCTGCATACCAAAAGGTCTGTAATTTTTACTAGTCAGTACTACTTTCTACTACTTCTTAGTCAGTTTTCTGCTTCCCAGAGCTGCATACCAAAAGGTCTGTAATTTTTGCTAGTCAGTACTACTTTGTTATTCAGTTTAAATCATTTTTACGGGTTGTTTTTAATGACCGATTTTGTATCACACAATCATGATGATTGTTATCAATATACGACCTACTGTGTTAAACATTATTTTATTTTACGTTCTATCTTTTCATGTACCGTGCACAACTAGGAGAACTACATGGCTATTATCTGTTTCCATACTGATTTCTTTCATCAATCGCACAGAAATGAATATATCTAGGCATCATGACATGGAAACTACCTTGAATTAAGACTCGATCAAACCCAAAAGGCGACCTGGAATTTTTTTTGAGCTACCTGGAAAAACCTGGAAAAGTCAGGTAAAATGAAAATCCGAAACCATTATACACCCTGTACTCGCATACTGTTGCGCTGTGTAATGGGCGCTCATCAGCTCAGTTCATAACGGCGGTTTATTTTTGTCTTGATCAGTGCAATGTAGCGTGTTTCGGCCATCTTCCTAGTTATCACTGTTCTTTGCTTATCCATGATGCAGGGATGTGATTTTTCCTGATTTATCAGGAAATCCTGATTTTTTGGGCTGATTTCGGTCATTTTTGAGACAAGGCAGATTCTGAAAAAAATTATAGGGGTGTTGGGTAGGACTTCACGTATTGCTTAATCGTCTTTGACAGTAACACAGCCATTTTTCTGTTTCTCTACCGTATCCCTATTCTTATGCTACTTCATTTTCAGTAATACAAGACATTATTTTCAGTCTGACACATGGGTTTCGCCTAAATATACACAAAGACTATATGGACTGCATACATCCCTTAGCTCGTTGCTTTTGTTTTCATTTTGTCACTTCATTTCTTGCTCATGATCGAACTATACCAGGCAATATGTGAATGTCTCAAACTAATGGTTCTACTGTCAATGTAGTATAATGACGGTTTATACTGGGCCCCCTTCAAAAATTGGTTTCCTGATTTTTTCGTTTGGTTAATCACATCCATGATGATGGCGAAGTTAAAACTATTAATCGTCATCATTTCATCGTAATGTATCAGAATTGTTAAATTCTTTTATGGCACTTTTTTTCGTCTGTTTTTGAAACTGCGTTCATGTTCTTGAACTCGATAACGGAAAGGTATATACGTTTGACCAATATAAAATTCGTGGTATATCAAGCACGTGAACTTATAAACCATGTGCTTGTCAGTACATCTGCACTTCGGTCCTGTGTCTTTACACACATAGCATGCACAGTCATTTTTGTTATTTAATTTATTGTTAACAGATGAAATGAATTTACTTCCTGGTTCATATGTGATTCTGACTGGCTGGTTGTACTTACTTTTTAATTTATTAAATTTGCAATCACAGCTATCACTGAAGTTGAGAGCAAGCGTGACTGAATCTTGATCATTTGCTCCACGATAGTAATTATACTGGGTATTCTATTCTATTAATACAGTATATAGGAAACGTCAGGTCCATTTACGAGTCTGTTTCTTCTATAGAATCAATAAACAGCTCTACAAAATCATCAATGACACGTTCACTGATTTCTATTATTTAACTTCATGCTGTTGTATGTTCTCAATATCCGATGTCGTGTTCACAGGAAGTTAATGAGTGCAAATCTTCATTTTTTGCAGTCTTCCACCGTCTTCGGTGTCACGGCCAATACTTCCGGCTGCGGTACAGGTGCCGGTTCATCAGCTGTCAGGTGGCCCTCGTCGTCCCAATTCCTCATCCGGCACGATGCCTCCCTCTCGCTTTCCCGAGACAGTGCCACAACAATTAATGCAGGACGAAGAAGCGTCATTGGAGAAGCTGCGTCAGTTGTCTGTCCGATACACAGATACTCTGCGGAACTACATGGCAGTTTTTCCGGAAGCACGTCATCGGTTCTCCTCATTGTTCACCCTCCTTACCAAGCCGACACTGGAGACAGTGCGTGCGCAAAACCTCACTATTACCCAAGATTGGCTCATCAACGTGGAGAACACGTTGCGGAATCAGCTGGGCCTACGCCCCTCCACTCCTCCAGCAGCGCCGCCCAGCCCACCTAAGACCGACTCCGATGTCAAAGGTCCGTACATCGTCGGGAATGACCTCTTCTACCTCCTCCATTCTCTCAGCGCCGATGCGGAAGGTCGCAAGAAATTAGAGCAAGCTCGTTTGGCCATCCACAACTCCTTACAGCTTGACGGCATTGTTGGGCTTCCTTCTCATCTCTCCCATGCAAGAAGGGTGGAAAGAGACAGTGATATGAAGGATGACTGTATCTGGGATGAACAGGAATTCGGTGAGTTTCATTTTTGATGTCTTCAACTGTATTCACATGATTTTTTGGTTCTTCTGGGCAAACTGAGGGGGGGTTTCGTTGAGTGCCCGAGTTGAAGTACCGACTCCCCCTCCAAGTCGCACTCCCTGGATGCTACCATTTCACTTCGATAGTGTTTGTTCGGACTCGACACTCAGCAGTCATTGATTGTTATCTGAAGCGTGTTCGGAATTTTGAACTTTAAATGATTTCTCAAGATAATGGTTCAGTAGGGATATTAATAGCTAAGAATAGTAATATAGTACAGAGCAAAATGGACTTCATTTGCATGTACATGCATATCACGAGATTGCTCTGACGTTCAGCGGCAATCAAATTTGGATAATGAGTAAAAGCTCGTCATCAACTTCAAAGTGACTGAAAAAGGAAAAGACCCCACACACTATCCGCGGTAAGGGTCGGTTATCTCACCACCCTTCGCTGTTTGAAATCGGAGAAAATGATGCGATACTCTGAGCTGAAATGGATCAAATTTCGTTGAATGTGACAACACTTCTTCGTGCGTTGATTTTCTTCGCACCATAGAAATGAATCGTTTATCTGAAATTGACTCATGTCGCGCCACCTCCCGGGGAACTAAGTTGAGGCATGAACCACCAATGAAAAGCTTAGAAACCAATCTGGAATCTATACAGAGGCGCGCGTTATTTACTGGATTTACCCGGCGCGCGACAGATGACTGGCTTCAGGGCACTGGCCGGCTTGTTTTCAGACATTCTACAGATGGATCATGTGTCTGGCGCGTAGACTCGTCAACATCGAATCTGGTGCACCTGTCGCATCTGGCGCACTCGAATCTCGAGAGAATCTAAAAGTTGAAAACTCCGGCGCGCTCTATGTCCTAGATTCCAGTTGGGCTCAGAATTATACATGTGACTGATTAACCCAATCATGAAGTGGTTGACACTGTTACACACGATCGCCAGAAGTGGAGGAGTATCATCAAACGGAAATTGTCTAACCCAGCATCTTCTGGACCACAAGGACGTAAAAAGGGATGAGTGAGTGAGAGTGATGAAGTGGTTGACAAGTGTATCTAAGTGGAAATGCGCACGATTTTTGTGACATAGTACTGTATTGCATGAAGCCACATTTCCATTCTAGAGAATTTATAGGAATCCATGTCTATGCTTCAAACATAGAAATCAATTTTTCTTTCTTTTTCTTCATTCGATCAACAATCAAACTACTTCTATGTGCATATTCAGTAGAATAATATCATATCTTAATTCTCAAAGTAATGAAATTCTTCCTCATTGAATTTTAGACCGGACACCAGCTCCTGTTTCTGCTCTCAACTCGTTGGTGGAGCCAGAGGACGACGTCCTCAGCGATGAAGATCAGCCAGGAACAGAGGAGCAGGAGGAAGAAGAGCGAGCAGACATGGAGATCATCTCTGGACAGCCGCGTTCCTTATTGCTGTCGTCTGTGGCCCAGGACGAGGCTCCGATGCGTGGAGTTGAAAGTGAGGATGACGAGGAGGAATCGATTCCGCCAAAGACCAGCTTCTGCGTGAAGGAGATGACGGAGCGTGTGACGACGGAGGTTTGGTGTGAGATCCGCGCACTTCCCGCACCCTTCCGTGTGCGCATGAACGCTTCCCCGCCAGCCATGGAGGCGATGGAGACGGAAGACACTTGCCTGGACGTCGGCGAGTGGAACTCCAGTGTCCATCTTGTGGTGGAGTATGAGGAAGAACGGCTCCCATGTCCATTGCCGTGCCTGTGTGTGCGCCTTCCTGTAGACTACCCAGAATTCCGGCATCTCACGTGGTTGGTGGATCGGTGAGTGTGCATGAATCAGACTGTCGACCGGAAATGCAACTTCTCCTCCTCTTACAGCTCTGCGTATGGCCTGTCAGAGGCTGACAAGGAATTAGAAGATGCGGAGGAAGATGCGACGACCTTCAAACGTCTGGTGGGGAAAATCTTTGATGAAAGATCCGCCAAGGTGCGACGGACGTACGCGGAGGAGCTAAGTCTCTATCGAGTGCTGGTGACGTGGGTGAGTCATTCCTTGATGTTGCTGACGTGGGTGTGTCACTCCTTGGTGCTGATGACGTGGGTGTGTCACTCCTTGGTGCTGATGACGTGGGGGGAGTCATCCTTTCGTGTTTGGTGACATGTTGGATTGATTAGTAAGTGCTGATGACACGAGTGAATCATTCATTGAAGTTGGTCACGTGAATGTTTCATTCCTTGGTGCTTATGACGTGGGTGAGTCATTCCTTGGTGTTGATGACGTGTTGGATTGATTTGTGTGTGCTGATGACACGGGTGAGTCATCCATTCGTGTTTGCTGACGTGATGGATTGATTTGTGTGTGCTGATGACACGGGTGAGTCATCCATTCGTGTTTGCTGACGTGATGGATTGATTTGTGAGTATTGGTGACGTCGATAAGTCATTTCTTGGTGCCATTGACGTGGATGAGTTATTCCTTGGTGTTGATGACGTGTTGGATTGATTTGTGTGTGCTGATGACGCGGGTGAGTCATCCATTCGTGTTTGCTGACGTGATGGATTGATTTGTGAGTATTGGTGACGTCGATAAGTCATTTCTTGGTGCCATTGACGTGGATGAGTTATTCCTTGGAGATTGCAAATTTTGAAGCTCTCATTTTTATAGCTGTTAATATAATTTTTTTAATGAAGCATTACGTAAAGATTGACTTTGCATGACATGCAAAATGCATATCAATTGATGTATTTTTATCATAATTTCCCGTCTATCAAGTCAAACTATTTTCACTAACCTGCGATTATTGACTGGAAGTCTCTTTCTTTTCAGCACAATGCCATAATGGATGCATTTTCAAAATATTCTGGTCTCGAAGATTTGAGGAAGAATCCTTATTTTTGAAGATAATTGTAATGTCTCGCAGTATTAAGTGGTCAATTCTTCACATTTCGACAAATTACTCTGATATCGTCACAAGCCGTTTGTAAATTCGTTTTTAGTACTAGAACTCTTGTCTTCAGCGTCGTACTCGGTTTTCAAATGACTCCATGTGCAATACATCAAAATACGGGTATACATCGACAGTATTGAGGTTCACTTGTGATAATGTCAACATTTGTTGTAAGTTGGAAGATTTATATACGAAAACAAACAGTATTTGTTCCGGTCTTGAAGCAGTGTTCCATTTTGAGAAACCAATTAGTAAATCGATTTTTAGTAATTTTTTGTTTTGTCCTTTTTGCTTGTACTAAGTTTGAAGGTTGGTGGTTGATGAAGTAAAAGGGTCGACATTCTTTCTTTCAAACCTCACACGTTGCATTTACAGGTAAATTTCATAAGCAAGACAAGAAGCTAGAGATATTACAGGAATGAACTGGATACATAGGATTATGTGAAAGCATCCGCCAAGTCGCGCAGTTATTTTCCGCATGTGAAATAATACAGGGTGTCGATAATCTGGGAAGTTTTGAGTGAATACAAAGCAAACAGACATAGCTGGGTAAAAAGGATAGCATTGAAATTTATGTTTTGAGCAGCAACTGAAATAATAAAAGTGTTCTACATATTTCTACATATAATAACAGCAATGATGATGACTAAGTGTATAAGCATTGAATTTATTGCCGGCAATTATTCTGCAGGATATTGCAATCTTCTCTCACAAAACTAACGTGATGTCTATTGCATGTCTTCTCCTGGATTTTGTCGCAGTTCTTATACTTCTTCAGGTAGTTGAATGTGCGGTCATTCGACCACTTATTTTCGAAAGCATTTCTTAAGGATCAATCTCCTGTGTCAGCAAGACTGAATTGTTCCTATCTAAATTAATTAATGATTGAAATCGGATGTTGTGTTGATATTCATATACGCGTAGAGTTTTGTAGACTGATTCGAGACTTGGAAAACTTTTACTAAATTTACTGAAGTGAAAATTTGAATGTTTTCCGGCTAAATTACAAATATAAATTGTATGAGTCTGCCATAATCGTGCAAAAAGCATCTTACTTGAACTTGACGTGAACAAGCATCATCTACACATAAGTCTAAAATTTCAATCATCATTCATGAACAATTACCAGGGTTGCCGTGGGTAGGCCTATGAGGATTCTGTGAGGGTAGGTGTGGGTATTGAGGCTATCCGCACAGCTCCCATAGCGCTTCTATGGAACTTCTGAAGATTTTTGACATTCACTAGAAGCAACCAGAACTGACATCATATCACACAATCAACTTCGATGTTGAATTACAAAGTATCACTCAGCCTACCCATTTCACCACTTACAATGCATGACATATCAATGCTGATCATTTTTACGGTAGTAACACACGTTCAATAATTTTGAATGACTTATAATGATAGTTCCAGGTGTACAAGGACGTCTGAAGTGGAAAAATTCTGCAAGTCTCCTTTACTGCAGAGCCGAATGGAGACTTTCAAATATTAGCTCTAATAGTAAAAATAGCGCATATACAATTATTTGTGATATAATTAAGCTTGCGTGATAAATGCGATCAATCATTATTAACCTAGATTTTAAAGTAATTACGATATAGAAGACTTGTTGGGTCCAACCCACAAAGCAAGCACATGAAAATGTTGAATGATTTTCGTCGGATACATGAGCAGTGTGCAAATCATTCAATGTATTGGCTTAAGCCATCTACTCGCATTGCAGTCATAGTTATAATGAAAGCTCAGATTTTTCACGCCCACGATTTGTCAGAACTTTCATTTTCATCGGATGGGCATCCTTAACTGCACACTTAAGTGTGCCTCAATAAATTGTTCATTGTGCTGCATTTCATCACCATATACAAATGGATCAACATCCTCCAAGTTCTTGTGCAATAATTTGGTGACATGAGTGGTCGAGAACATCAGGATGATTTTCATCGAAGACTATAATAGATTAGATTGATTCAAAGCTTTTTCCTTCACCACGTTAGTCGATTCTTCGAGACAATTCTAAACTTTGAAATTTTGCTTTATCGGCATTGATGGTGATAGAATTATCAATGTTTGCTACATTAGTTCAATTAACGAACATTAAACGGGAATATTCACACATGCATAAACATGGCATGATCCACTGAGCAATAAACGATGGCTATAACACACATTGGTAGACCGCAAACATATAGTGAAGGCCTACATAAGAATTTTTGACAAGTGACTTTTGTGACAGAGTGACCATTTTGATGCACTGGCAGTACAGCAACATAGGAATATTTTTGATTTGTTCAACCCTGTCTTTGTATGTTGATGGACTTCCTATTATTTGAAAATAGCACCACTGCAACCAAGCGAATGAAAAGTCCTCACATTAGGAACCCCAAATACCAACTTACAGGACAACCCAGGATTATATTCTCACAGATGGAACACTTGAAACTCGTATACAATCTATCAAAACAGCCAAATACATGCACTTAAAATTATTTGCAGTAAAAATCGAGTCTTCACGAAAAGCAGCTGCCTGAAAATATTATTGGGACATTAAGATCCTTCAGGACTTAAACCAACAGTCAAAGTTTCAATTGATATATTGATAAATATTCATGCTTGCTTTTGTGAAACATACTGTACTTAATCACGATTGTATACAGCGAGGTGTGTGCATATTTCCTGAGAATGCTTCGCATAACATGTATACATGATGCAAAACAGCAACAGCAATGCAAAAATTGTACCCTTAAAATAATCCTGTAGCAAAATGAAGTAGGATCGACGTGGTCAATAACTAGGTTAAGTGAACCAAAAATCCAAAGTGCATGATTAAAAGAGGCAGTTTGAAAGACAAGCTGATCAATAACCGATTTGTTACAGAAGCAAAGAAATAAAGACAATATCGTCATACTGTCAAAAAGCAACATTCGAGATAGAATTACGTTTACGGTTAAATACGTTATGGTAGTTTTATGGAAATAGGTGTCATGTTTCATGAATCATTAAAGAATTAAGAGCGGAATGAGAAGAACCTATGTAAACTGTACGTGTAAGCTGGCAGCAGGCGACAAAAACTTACGAATCAGTAGAGATAGATAAAGAACACCTATCTGCTATCTGCAACCAAATGATTCCGGCAAATGTAAATTTATAAGTCAAATACGTGTGCATAGCGGTCTCTATTCCTTACATAAATGAGCATTTAGTTAAATTTTCGCTACAATAATCTCTAGGTGGCAAGTCGGAATCAAGGCTCAATGATGATAGAAAATAGGCTGCTAAAAGAGCAATAGGCCTATACAGAAGATAGCAAAGAAAAGTCATAAAAGTTACATCACGCAGTCGGTGACTTTCTTCTAGGACTCCCATTCCACATCTGTGGAGTCAAATACGGCCTTCGGATCATTGAATGATGTGCAGAAGTTCCACTGAGATGGAGATATTGGACATCAATCATTCTATACGAACAATAGCAACATATTAATCAGGGGCTTCTCCTGTGTGGGTGGGGGATAGTCGCAGGTTCTTCTGATTCAAATATCAATCCCCACGGCAACCCTGACAATTACACAAGAATATATGTAGCAACTGATCTCCAATTTGATAACATTGCCATGGACATCGATGAAAGAGTTTCTCAGTACCATGGCAAATAGAATTGTAGTCAGTTTATTAGATAGTTTACTTTTAATTCTTATAAGTTAGTTGTAAAGCAAGTTTGATACCCCGAGAAAAATATATTACTGCTACACGGGAAAATCGACACAATGTATTGATGTATAGCTTGTCTTGTGAACTGAATCCACTAGACATAATTCTGACTGAGTTGCTAATATCCTTGAGATGTTAGTAGCCTATCGTACACTAACTCCGGTGAACCTATACGTGCACGTGGGGAAGCAATGAACATCTTTATGACTACTGTCGTTTTTATATTTTTGGTTGTTAACCTGAACCTTTTAAAGGGCACTGAACAGTGGCGGCCCGTCCATATGGGCGCCTGGGGCGCAGCCCTCCAGTTTTGCTGATCATATATCTGCATACATCAAACATTTTTAGCAGCATCAAACGCGTAAATTGTGCAAGGATGGGGCGCTCTCGTGAAGTCCCTCTGGTGCAACTTGGCGCATTCTCATTAGCTAACGCAGAGTCAAGAGGCATGTATTGGGAAGTCAAGATTGCGTTATTCTGTTGTATTAAACATGTTGTAGACTACTGCAGGGGAAGAACACTCGATCAATATTCATTGCTGTCTCTCATTTAACCTTGTAGATTCGAATGAAATTGAATCTGATCATTTCTCTAGAAATCCTTTATTTCAACACTTCACAGAAAAAAATTAGAATTAAGAAGCATTGACTCGCCAAAGTTGCGAATAATCGGGATGCATGTTAATGTTTTACAAAACTTTGTCCAGAGCCATCCGTACTTCACTGTAAATGTTGCTCATCAATTCCTGACATTTTTGAACTTTGATAACCGAGATATTCGCTTAAAACATTGTGAATGATTTCAAATTATATGCATAAAGATAAAATAGCTTAAAAATGAAAATGTTTTTTTTTTCATTTCAATTAACTGTCATGGAATTCAAACATATTTTCTTTTTTAAAAAATGAGGGTCTGAACTACATAAAGAATTCTTTATTATAAACGGATCACAAATAGATATTTGAAATGGAACAATTCAATTTTGCCACATAGTTGTAGTTATACGCTTACATGTATATCTAATTGCAGTAGCTGAGATCGCATTAGCGTTTGAGCTTAGATAAAGAAGTTTTTAACTGCGCCCCGCTCGAGTTGAACTACACGAGCCGCTACTGGCACGGAATGTTCAGGATATGCAGGCCTATCTTGATTCAAACATCTTCGTGATTTCGACTATTCATTTTATCACTACTGGATTGTTTTTGTGCACTGAAGCGCACACATTTACGTGGCAAACAACGATCCTACAGAATGTCTTCTCCTGTGGTCCCGTCATTTGTGAACATGTCAATAATAATGATTCCTGTCTTTTATACATTTCTGAATAATTACTTTCTTGGTATTCAGTGATCTTCCACTGCATCTTCTAAGTGCATTTTCGCTTCATATTATAATATAAAGTGTGTTCAAATGATTATACAGTCGAAAATAGTAGCTTCAATTATAAGCCCACTTTCGGGACTCCTTAATTACATATTCCCATTTCTTGTGGATTCGGGTGACGAGTTATCTCCAACAGGCTTTCGTTACAATTCCGACGACAGTTTTGAGATTGTATTTCAATGGAATGCTGAATATATCATTCGGAATTCAATTGCTTTCACAACGCATTAATTGATTTATATTTTTGTTAATTTTTTATTACATCTAGCTAAAACCCAAGCAGTCACAATTCTAATCTTGAGTTGAGAGAATGAAATGAACAAATTGAGACGTACGACCGATACAATTCAGTTGCGTGAATAAGAAAACAATAGTTAATCTTTGAAAGGAGGTGTTACGCCCGCACGTCTTATTCAATGCGGAAATCACGACCATCTGATTTTCATTCTGCATTGCTAATCGAGTTGTTAAGACTGAAATTCTTCTAGATGAAGGAATGTCTGATTAATAAGCTTTCATTCCGTCTTATCAATCAGCGAAGAGTCTAACTTGGACTCCCTTTCGTAGAAGCCTTACATTTTGTTACTGTTGAATAAATTGGATAAAAACACGTCTTATCACGGAAGCCAGAATCGTATCTAGAAGTTAGCTGAGCCAATTTCTTAGTCTCTCTGATAGGCGCGGTCAATCAATTATATTTTGTCTCTACCTTATCCAATTTGATGCTCTGATCGCAAATGTACAGTATGCTTCATATTTCTTAACAACTAAGTTTTTAGTGCAATATGAGTGCCTTGATTAAAAAGTGGATCCGCTAACAATTCACATTCAGATTGCAGAAAATGTAAACTTCGGATCACAGCTAGATGCTGCATTGTTATGAAAATGAAACGATGCGTTTGTGATCAGCACAACTAATTGGATCAGGTAGTGACAAAATAAAACTAACCGGCAACTTCACACACGTGGAAACAAACGGTGAGTGAGGTCAGCTCATTCCAGTAAGCCCTACTTATGCTTATGGGATATCTCCCCCCACGATTCAAATTTGTCTAAAAGCCGTAGAAATGAATCATCACAAACTTTAAACAAACGTAAGTAAGGATATTCCCTAGCCACATACCAAATTTTGGGCAAATCGGAGGAGTACTTTTTGAATTAGGAGCGATAGCTTGAAGTGCAGCAATGGCGGCAGCTTGATCTGACTTGTCTATGACCTCACCGTATGAGCAGATGGCACTTGAGGTTAACAAAGTCATTTCCCGCAACTCGTGAATCGATGATGACCAGGCCACATCCCTCACATTAGCATGCTTCTTAAAAAGGTGTGGCAACGTAGTGGTCGTGGGAAGATTTCAAATGGCAGTGGATGAGACGAAGAGGGAGAGAGAACAATGCAGACACGAGGAGTAATGATTAGGGTTTACAATCTCGATCCGTTTTCTCAATCCCGGGATTTTCGAGACTGGCTAATCGCAATCCCGGGATCCCGGGATCTCGATCGAGATTTATATATACTGTATATGTTTTTAATCATTAAGTTTCAAGAAATATTTCAAAAGACGATGCGTGCTTGTAAAATGCATATCTTTCAACGTGAACTAAACAAACATCTACAGTAGGTAAAACTAGTCAACTCGTAAAAAATATTGGCGAAGTAAGGTAAGACACTGAATTGCGTTATCACTCATTCTCGACCGTAATTTCGTTAAGAACAAACCGGCCGCCGAGAATGCCCTTTCGGATTCTACCGAATGTTGGAGAAAAATCTATCAGTGCAATATCAACTGATGTGATAATGAGTATTGGCGAAAGATTTCTATATCTGTGTAAGCAACTGTCTGCACCATCTTCACAATCATGAAATAACAAGTAAAATGAAGTCTATTTTGTTAAATTTGATGTAATATTAGCTGAGGTATCGCCAATTTTGTGTTTCGAAGACTTTCTGTCAACGGTACTCACTTATCAGTTGAGCATACATTCACTTAGAGAACAAATGCATTTTTTGACATAACTTCTGAACCACTGGGTCGATTGTGATGAACGAAACGTTGTCTTCATCACAACAACAAGATGAATACAACTGCAATGTCATTTTGTCGATAACTGATGATTTTTTTCAAATTGTCTTTCACCGTCAATTAATCACCGAGACACAATTCGTTGTCGATGTGTGAAAACCAACACAGCGCAGCTGCAGTAGCAGTCCGGTGACCTGTCAATAGAGCGAATTCGGGAGACTCACTGGGTTGAATGACGGTTTCTTCGACGGTTTTTCCCTCAAAGACCGCAAACCGCAAACCTAGCTCTGTCTGAACGAGCCTTGAACGGGCCTTTAGTCGTTATTTTAAATCGTTGTGATTTGTCTTTCAGCTATCAATTTACGAAGTATTTTCAGTTTACAGAAGCAGTGTCACAACACTGTTTATTAAGCGTCTGAACGGTTTGTGTCACGGCATTGATTTAGCCCAGATTTCGCGCTGCTCCTCGGCACTAATGTCACGACACTAGTGTCATCATGTGAACGAGGCTTAACCAGCTAGCTCGGCAAATACAGCACATTGGCAATTTATCAAACTTGGAACATAAAAAATTTAGATGCATTTTCAAAAAAGCCATTGACTCTCTTAACTATGTCACTTAGAAGGAACTCAGGGCCAATCTTTCAAATATCTCGAAATACCTCGAGATCTCAAAGACGTAATCCCGGGATTTTTAATCTCGGAAATAGGGTAGAGATCCCGGGATCCGAGATCCCGGGATTGTAAACCCTAGTAATGATGCGTCGAACAGACGAAGTCAGATCAAGCTGTTGACATTACGTTATCGTCTTTAATGCAAGAAGTACTTGTCTGATCTGCATAAAATTTTGTATGTAGGTAGAAAATATGCTTAAGTACGTGTACCCGAAGTTTGGTGACGATTGATTCATTTTTGCAGATTTTGAAAAAATTTCAAAACGTGGGGGAGGGGCGAGATAACCCATAAGTACCCTCATTCCTGATAGCGTCATTTGAATCATCATAATTGGACAGCCAAAGGGATTATCATACGTTGATTGTAATTCAAATAATTATTGGAAACAATTAGGACTACAATTCAGTATACTTTGGAGATGGAGTCTGGGAACAGCTATCCATTCCTAGTTGTCTTAATCAGAAAGGGGGTGAGTGGACGCCTGAAGACGCTTGAAGAGCTTCTCATGGAGTAACTTCCACTATTATATATTCTCTCTCTCTCCTCTCCTCTCCTCTCCTCTCCTCCGATGTTGCAATAATTGATTTGTACTGGAAAAGGTCATGCTAACAGCCAACTAGATTCAAACTGAAATCACTCAATAATACTCTAATATAAAAAGTCGAATCAGGTCTTCTGCAACCAGATGTGCATACGTAGGTGCTGACGAAGAATAAAATCGAAAGCTCCACCTACTCTGGTTCGTTTTGAACAAATTCAGCGCGAGCGACAAGGCGGGGCCTCCTCGCCTCCCTCTCTCCCTCCCTCTCCTCTGCTCTGCTCTCCTCTCCTCTCCTCTCCTCTCCTCTCCTCTCCTCTCCTCTCCTCTCCTCTCCTCTCCTCTCCTCTCCTCTCCTCTCCTCTCCTCTCCTCTCCTCTCCTCTCCTCTCCTCTCCTCTCCTCTCCTCTCCTCTCCTCTCCTCTCCTCTCCTCTCCTCTCCTCTCCTCTTCTCTCTCTCTCTCTCTCTCTCTCTCTCTCTCTCTCTCTCTCTCTCTCTCTCTCTCTCTCTCTCTCTCTCTCTCTCTCTCTCTCTCTCTCTCTCTCACTCTCTCTCTCTCTCTCTCTCTCTCTCTCTCTCTCTCTCTCTCTCTCTCTCTCTCTCTCTCTCTTAATTCACCTCTTGTGTTTTAATTTCTTCACTTCATTTTCTTTCACGCTATGTATCACTTTTCTATGCCCCTCTTTTGTGACTGGTTTCCTTTCTTGCTTTCGTAAAAAGAATATTTGTGTTTTGCATCTTGTACCGGTAACACGTACCTCAGTTTCGAGTGATGTCAGTAATCTTGTCGTCCATTGTTGGTTGCATGTATCACGCTTGTCTACTGTTCAGATTTCTGCTTGTCGCGATCGTTGTGTTTTAGTATTCATCTGATGTTTGATTGGTCGGCTGCGTTGATTGCTGTGGCATATCTGATTCCAAGTGTCCTTACAAACAGTATGTGTTAAATTGTCGTAATCATGGCTAGTGAACGCTAGTAGAAAACGTTCGGCAGCTTGTAACATTATATGAAATAAGAAGAAAGATAACACACACGTACTGGGTCCTTCCGCCTTTGATTACAATCAGTAATTAATTTGAATAATTTTTCGTACAACACTTATAAGCACCATCCCAAGACAAGTCAGTTTTACAGCTAGTAGATGTATAGGGTAGAGTGGGGTAAGACTGGCTTAAGCGAGATTCGACTGTTCAGGAACTATTTCTTTCTGCCAGATCTTGCCATTATTAATTATTTCAGTGTATGCACTAGTTACATGGACAAGGACCACAGCTAGAAATTCAGAGAAGATCCTATATTTTTCGACTTTCAAAAAGTACCAAAAAGGGCGTCTTACCCCTTATAGGGAGTAAGACGTCCCACCCTGGGCGCAACCCACTCCCAACTTTTAAAGTGATGAAATGTCATAAGGAAAGTCTGTCTATTAGGTCAATGTGATATGGTCATCTAGTAAAACCAAAACAACTTGTCTTCCAGCTATTTATTCTATAACATACAGGGGCCTATAGAACAAGATTAGGCCGAAACACTGGCCTTATCAGTGAAAAACATAATTTACAAATATAACTTGGCAGATTGCCGGCAGTACATTCCTCATGCGCGAACTAACTGCATTGTATACACCAACTGTATCCACCTTTCATGTGGTCGGCTATTCGAATACATTTCGTTGCATACAATGCATGTAGCTACATTTTGATTTCTGAATCGTCTCTTGGGACTGACTTGGTCTTCTTCAATGTACGAAGATTTTCTTTTTGGCCTATAGGTGCTGCTTATTTGGAGATGACGTGAGGTTTTGTGTCCTTTCTGCTCACCGCTTCCTTGGACGCTGTGGTTCTAGTTTCATAGCTGACGTCTACGTGTATGTTAATTGGGATTGCATACCCAACTCGTGCGATCATAAAGCAACTGCACTGATTCACTAGATAATCAGTGCGTATAGACAACAAAGGAAAAAGTCATGAGTTTGACTTGAAATCAATGCTAGTAAATTCAGATGATATGAATTAATGCCGTTGACAATGAAGGCGTTAAAACGTATTATGGGGGCAAAATGCCCCGGGGAGGCGTCTTACCCCGCCATGTAGGGGGTCTTACCCTCAGCTGTACCTTCTTTTCTTCAATCTGTTTTCGAATGAAAACGTTAAACGGAATCAAGCAGCTGTTTAAATCATATCAAATGATGCGTAAACTTAACTTTCCTGCATTAAAGATATCAAAATGATGTCTGATTGCTTCATGATACTTCATTTAACTTCAAAATAAATTACATCAAAATGATCAAAAGCATCGAAAATTATAAAAGCAGCATATTTTCTAAACTAAAGATGAAAATTCAATGATATTTGTGTTCCAACTCATTTTTCTATGAATATTAACCAGGAAAGGGGTCAAATATCCTGCATCATTTTATACTTCTGAGAAATCGATGGGGGGCGTCTTACCCCACTTTGCCCTGTAGTAGTATCGACATAAAATAGAGGTGTGCGAACCCTACTCGAATTCGGATTGTTAAATATTCGGGCTGTATTTTCAAGTTATGAATACTTGACACTTAGAAATTTGTAAACACGCTTATGCTTTGTTGATATCCTTCGCAGATATTTTATGTTTCGTGCATACACTAAATGTCCTCAATTACATATCTGCAACTGGCGTTCGGCCTATATTATTCATTGTTTCATCAAACTACAGCTGAGCTTTCGATAAAAGTAGATAAGTCTAACATTTAAAAAATTACAATATGATCAAACATGAAACTGTATTCACTAGGAAGCAATGTTGATAATGACATTGTTAATATGATATTCTGATATGACATGCAAATTACAGAGAAGTAGCGAACCGATAGATGTAGCGAAGAAATATGTCCATATTCCATGATATTGTTGACTACATGTACATCCAGGAGCCCACCGTAACCTACTCGGGCACTGAGACCGAACTGTCTTGCAAGCCCCTATATCATTATCACACAAAACCAATTTTAGCATTTTTCAGCTAATTGTCTATATATTTTTTATACATGCATGTGTATGTGTATAACAATAACAAAATGCATGAAAAGTGATTCACTAGAAAAGAAAAAAACCTGAATATCTAGAGAGACCTAGATACTTAAAAATCTATTAGATATAGGAATAGATTAGATACATCAATATCAGATATATTAGCATAAAAATTATTAGATATTTAGGAATAAATAGAAGAATTTCAATGCGATTGCATAAGCTTACTAATAGCACACTTAGTTTACTTGAATCAATTTGAAATGCGAAATAGGTCTAAAAACGAAAATGTATTTTATTCAGTCTGTAAGTATGGCGATCTTATAAATACGGTAATTTAGTGAACTGATTATGCTATCTAATTCTATAGTAATGAATTATCATTTTACTTTAAAGGTTAAAGTCAAACGTGCTAATTAAACATAAAACTGCTAACTCTCTGCTTGCTTCTTTGGAGTCAAGCATAAAGATGGGAAATCAATTAAGTTAAATACTATATTCTGCTAATATTAGCAGGAATTTGATCTAGATTATGATCAATCAGGTCTGGATCCTATCATATTAATGTCACTTAGCAAAGAACAAACGTGAAGATTCATTGAATGAAAAAAGATGAAATGAGATCAATAGCATGAATCTAGTAAAGGCAATCACGTTTCGGTCGCTTCTCCCGAACCATCGAACACAAACCAGACACGGTCTATGGAGAATATGGGGAATGGCGTGTCTCAAAAATGTTAAATACAATACTCCAATATTGAATTACATTAAGATTAATTAATTATGGTTTATCATACATTGTAAGACAAGTAACAAAAGTAAGCAATCGCTCACAAGAACAAAGTCTCGCCACTATGAGTAACTCTTTTATTTATATTTCACAATATTGAGTGCGCGTCCCACATATTATTTGCAAAAATAGCTTTTTGCGTGCTTTCGATTTTGAGAAAACGTCAATAATTTCGTCAAAATCTAAATTTTGTGCGATTTCATATCATTGTCATCAGTGTCAAATGGCTTAGCCGATGGTCGGACGTTGTTGTCCTCAGCTCATTTTTAATTCTTCCAAGGGCTGAAAATGAACGCTCCCTGAGCAATTAGTCACTAACAGAAACAGATAAATGTACAGCACAGTATTGACGTTGGTGACCGCTTCACACACACACACACACACACACCTGGTGTTGCAACGATGTGGTACAATTGAAGCTCAAAGCTAGTGCTTTCAATTTGACTTAAAATTCTCTTCAAAAATTTAAGTCATTGCGCAATGTCAAAACATACTGGCACAGTGATTCCAATAGAGCGACTGCGTTGTTCATAACGGCTCTGAAGAGCTCATTGACACTGCTGAAACGACTGAGAAGAGCATCCCACAAACCGTCGAGAAATCGAATTTCAGTTTCACCATTTTCTTAATTATACCTTCAACCTCTTGTCTCTGAATTTTCCTCTATATTGTTTGCGATGTTAACAAGAACTTCCAATATATTGACATAACCTAAGCGGAGGGCTTTTTTGCATCAGCAGGAGCAGACCACCGAGTTTTACTGAGAGTTTTAACCACCGGAGTTAATAACTCAGTCAAGATGTTCCAACGATGTGATTAGAAGGATGCATTTAGAAAATTATCATTATTCTGTTCATTTATATATTCAATTTCTATTCTTCCCCCCCCCACATTTCTGTTGATGACACCCGGAAGTGTTGTGTCGTCAACGATCTTCTGTTGCTCCTACGGGCAGTCTCACAACGTCGCATAGCGTTGAGTGTTGTAAAACTCCTCTTATCTGACTTGTAGAACATTTACAGCCCCAGAATTAGACAACTGCTCGTCATTTGTTTGTAGACAACAATCACACGAAGTTCATGATCACAGCTGTACCTTGTATTCTAACTGAGTATCCAAGGGACCAATCCTTCATCCCAGGGTTCAAGTAAGACTTCTCAGTCGTGTGGTAGTGTCACTCAGTGATAGATCAAGTCTATTCTGAACCCAATGTGACTAACTTTGGCGAAATGTAATGATTTTGGAAAACTTGAAAAATGTGTGGGGGGAAAGAATAGAAGGCGTGACGTTTTTGAAATGCCGTTTTCGGACTCGCTTTTGTAATACATTTTGGGACTCGCCGTCACTGTGGTTAAGACTGAAATTCTTGACAAAACCGGTTTGCTTCGACCTTGCACATCCCTTCACCAGCAGAGTCCCTGTAGACCTTGTGCGCGACAGACAGAAGCGCGTGCAAAGACTTCAACCGTGAAAACGGCGGGTTGCGAGAGCTTCGTTCTCCCAACCCTTTGTGATGACGAACTTTGTGTGACCCAAATCCCTCTGCGAGAAAGATGGAAGGTAAGAGAGAAGAAATGTCATGAAGACAGAAATTATGGACGGAAGCAATCTTCTATCGATTGATGAAAAGCCAATGAAGAATAGCGTATGCAAGTCAAAGTTACCAACATTTCAATGAGAGATTTGACAAAATTCTTCATTGATGACTTCATTGATCAACAGAGACTCAATTCTGTTGATCTTAGTGAATTTTGCTCAAGCTGTGATAATTAATCTGTAATTTTCTATATAATCATAGGACATGTATTTTTGCACTTGATCACAGAGTAAGTATATTAGGTAGACTAGAGTGGCAACTTCGCATTTATTAAATCCCCGATGTGTATACAGTTTCGATTTTATTAAATGAACTCGAGGCGGACACATGTTGGATATATTGTTGCCAAATGTGAGATATGCAAATTTTTGCAGTTTTGAAGAATTTACCACGGAAATGACTGATCATGATTGTAACACATAAGGAATGATGGTATTTTACAGATCCTCCGTACTATGACAGCCTTGGGGAGCTAATGCTTGTTAAATTAGCAATTCGACAGGTTCCCGTTACTTTCATGCTCAACCTCAAGTGTTTCTTCTAGCGTGATCATCACATGCAACCTGCCACAGGCAGAGCAAAATCACATAATCGAAGACAATTATTTCAATAAACTTTGAAGGATGTAAATGGATCCACATCAATTCAGATTCAAGAGATGAAACATGAATTTGGTGAATCACAAAATCATGCCGGTGAAAATTGAATTAATAACTTGAAATTTCAGCCAAGAAAGCACAAATAAGCTCTCGTTTTTTTCATGATGACTTCGATCTTAATGTGGTTCATTGGTTCATCAAATTCCCGTGATAATCAGTTTAATTTCCGTTTAGCTAAGTTGTTTTTAGCAAATGTTCATTCCTTTTTTTGGAGACGTGAGCTGTTAATCATGCATGTTGGTTGGTTTGGTATTTGAGTGCATAATCGTAGCAGCACTCCATCTGTCATCTCCAGGGCATTTCATCTGACTCTGTTGAAGAGTGACGTCATAGGAACAAGACTTTGCTGAGACTCTAACTGTGACGTCATGATCCTCATCTATGTGAGACTGATTAGAATTACGGAGACCGCCTGGGGAGTATAAATACCGGGCTATTGTTGTCGCAATTACAGGCATTTGAAAAGAACAAACGCCTTGTCTTCCCTTTCGTCAACAAGCTATCACGGCGGCAAAGCGTCATGAGCAACTTGAAACTGCTTGACGTTGTAAAGAAGTTCTCGGGACAAGCGGCTGATGACATCGAGAGATGGTTGGACAGATTTTCGGTTGCCATCGACATAACCGAGAAGCCAGCGGACAAGAAGGCCAAGCACAAACTCATGGCACAGATAAGTCCATTGTTTCTTGATGGAGCTGCATACTCGACATGGCAACAGCTGACCCCAACGGAGAAAGAGGACTATGAAGTGATTGCCGCTGCCCTGCGAAGAGTATACGGCAAGACTAAATGCAAAGCCTGGCAAGAATTAAAGATGCTGCGATTGGTACCGGGTGAGCCAGTGGATGTCTTGGCTGATCAAATTCGGCAGCTGCTTAGCGTCGTGGCAAACGGCACCGCACTTCCGGGTCAAATAGCTGCATCATTCCCGCTGGATGCACTACCACCTAGAATTGCGGAGACCGTTCGACTGCGGCACGGAGAAGACATGGATCTCGACAAGGTGATATCCAGTGCCAAGAGCCTGCTCTCCAGCTTTGATTCCAGTGCTTCCACCCAATATTTCAATGCCGGTGCTGCTGCTGCTGCAAGCCGTTCTACGAACTCGAGCGTTCGATGCCATGGATGCGACCGCTTCGGACACGTTAAGCGGAACTGCAACATCATCTGCCACAAATGCAAAGGCCTCGGGCATATTCAACGGAAATGTCTCTCTCTCGCAGTAGAGGGAAACGAGCGAGCGGAGGTAGCGTCACCGGATCAAGCGACCCCCGCGGAAAATTCCTGATCCGAGATATCTACATCAACGGAGAAAGAAGACGGGCCTTTATCGACACCGGCTGTAGGGTGACTCTTGTAAGTGAACAAACTGCAAAATTCTTACCGCGTCATAAGACTACTCCACTTAGCCTTGAGATGATGGATGGAAGCATAATGAGTACGTACGTATGGTGACGGAGTGAAGTTGCAGTCTGTTATGACTGATCGGTTCGCTGAGATAGGTCCGGTGTGGGCTCACTTAGTTTCAGGTCATTTACCATGTAATAGGCTTAGATATCATTTTGAAGCAAGGCTTGATAGTTCGTAGAAACGATACTCAGGTAATTATTGGAGACACGAATTCAGGTATAGCGGCAGGTGTCGTTGTCTTGCCAAGTACAAGTAATCTTACCAAAGATAAGCCGACTACTAGAGTTACTGATAATTTGCCAATTACGAGCATTGCCAAAGACTTGCGGACTTTGGGTAATATTACTAAGCTTCCGACTGCCAGTGTTATTAAAACTTCACCAACTAACAGTACATGTATGACAACAGACATGCCGACTCATGTTATTGAAGACAAGGACTTTCATGCTAAATTTGTCGATGGTAGTTGGACGGTTCATTGGGCTTGGAATAGTCAGCATGCTAGAAGGGAGACTAAACCGCAAACGAATTTTGTTAAAGATAACGATAGAGAGAGATTTGATAAAGAAGTGCAGTCTTGGATAGATAAAGCATGAGCCGGGTAGCCATGGGGAAGTGCAAAAATTTCTCTCGTTGATGGCTGTAAGACAGGAGAAGGGGTCGGAAGTAAAAGTGAGACCAGTTCTAGATTACCGTCAGCTAAATAAAGAAATTGAGTCCCATCCCGGGGGAGCAATTCCCTTGTGTGCAGAGAGGCTTAGACAGTGGCGGCAAAGCGGTAAAAATTGTTCAGTACTAGATCTGCGTAAGGCTTACCTACAAGTAAAAGTAGATCCCTCACTGTGGGTTTACCAAGCAGTATGCTGGAAAGGACAAGTATACTTATTAACTCGCTTGGGATTCGGTCTTGCACCCGCTCCCAAAATTGTGACCTGTATCGTAGAAAAAGTTCTGTCTCTAGACTCAGTGGTAGATAATTCACCTACGAGTTACATTGATGACCTTTTCGTCATTGAAGATCAAGTAACTAGTGAAGAGGTAAAACAACATCTAGAGAAGTGGGGACTTCAAGCAAAGGAGCCCGAGCGTGTGGGAAAAAATTCTCACGTTCGAGTTCTAGGGTTAAAAGTTGATAAACATTTTCGTTGGGGGCGAGACAGTAAAGTTTCGCCAGTTGTCGCTGAAATCTTGACCCGCCGACAGGTACGTCGTTTTACGCGATTGGCTTGGACACTACCCAGTAGCCGGTTGGTTGAGAGTGGCGTGTGCGTTTATCCAGCGTCACACAGCTAAGGAAGAAAGTAAATGGGACGACAAAGTTTCTGATTTCATCTTTTTAGTTTTGGAGTTGGCCAGTCGTTTAAGTCAGCACGACCCGGTATAAGGGCAGTGGCCGGTAAATCCGGAAGCTGACATGGTAGTATGGGCTGATGCCAGCAATCTTGCCACTGGAGTTGTATTACAGGTAGAAGGTGAAATCATTGAAGACGCGACATGGCTAAGACCTAAGCACGACACTGCACATATTAATCGAGCTGAGCTTGACACAGTTCTCCGAGGTCTAAATATGGCTCTTAAATGGGGTCGTCGGAAGGTAAAGATAATGACGGACTCAGCAACAGTATATAATTGGTTGAAATCGGTTATTGATAAAACAAACAATGTGAGAACTCGGGCCTTAAGTGAGGTGCTAATTCGAAGGCGGCTAGACACAGTGAAAGAGATTGTTTCAGAAGAAAAACTGTCCGTTGCAGTTACGTTAGTCAAATCTGCTGATAATAGAGCTGATGAACTTTCGAGAGCCCCTGATAGAAGGATAAAAAATTCTCTACATTCCACAGAGACCCATGAGCACAATATTGTAGCAGGCTCAACAATCGATAGCAGTGCTTTTCAGGATATCAAACAATTACACGAAAGGCACCATATGGGTGTCGATCGAACGCTAGAGTTAGCGAGAGAATGCTTTGGGAACCATGTTTCAAAGAAAACGGTTAAAAGGGTTGTCAATCGATGTGATAGATGCGCCCGTGTCGATCGTGCGATGCGCTTTAGACGGCGATCGGGGTCGATGAAGACAGTCTGTCTGGGACAGATTAGCGATTGATGTAACTTACGTAGACCGTTTGCCGTATCTTAGCATTGTTGACTCGCGCTCAGGGTTTTACATTTTCAAGAAATTACAGAGATAAGTTCGTGTTTGTTACAAGTGATGAGTGAATTTGGACCACCGGGATCTGTTATTAGTAGGGCGGTCAATAAAGTCAAAAAGTCAATAAAGTAAAAATACGGTCAAAATAAACAAATGAAGTCAATATAGTCAGTAGAGTAAAAATAAGGTCAAAAATTTAAATAAGACAGTAAATTTTTCAGGAATCTGGTCTTCCCAGGCGCTATTTTTAGACACCTAGCCTTCCTAAGCGCTATTTTTAGATCTGGGTTTCCCAAACTCTTTTCAATCAAAACAAAAAGCTAAGCTATTGGGACACCAAATATTCTCGCAAGGATTTCAACGCACATAACTACATCTTGTTGTTAACTGACACTGACTATCTTCGATTGTTCGAAATCCCCAAGACAGCTGAAAGTGATGCATCCAAGTGCAAAAGAATTACTTGCCAATATCCTCAAGAATTTAAAGTAACACCAAGGAATGAACTTTTCTGTGTGCTTTGTGAATGCCCGGTGAAATACGCGAAACAGTTTATGATTGACAGTCATCGTAAAAGTGCCAAACATGCGAAGAAGTTACAAAGAATCACCTCTTCATCATCAGTACCCACCTCATCAAAGCATGAAAGTCAGACCTTCTTGAACTTCAAACCTGATCTGGCTAAGCATGTAGCAACAGCGGTTTTAGCCGCTGACATTCCTTTGCATAAATTGGAGCATCAAGCGATACGAGATTTATTTGATTTTATGGGTCATCATTGCCCATCTGAGTCATCATGTCGGCAACATGTGCCAAAACTCTTTCAGTTAGAACAACAGAAACTGTTTCGATATGTGAATGGAGAAAAAATATTTATAATGGTAGACGAAACGGAAATTTCTGGTCCAGACCCGTAACTAGACATGCGGAACAGGGGGGGATGGCCCCTATTGTGCAAGTAACACAGAAATTTATAGACTAGGTCTTGGACAGTGTAGGCTATGCTATTATGGGAAAATTATCTATTAATTTAAGATACAAAGCTTCATTGCGAGTGCGATGGTTCGAATTCATCTAAAATACTATTCAAATTTATTGCACTACATGCCTAATTATTATTCCTTTATTTGTCTTACTCAAAAAACTACTTGTTCTAGAATTGAATATCGGTCTATATCATAAGTAAAGAAATCAAAATTTGTTAAAATAAATGACGTTTTATTTCATTCACTTTGACTTATAGGTACGTGCTGTATTTATAGAGCTGTAAGAATCCGAACTGATCGACTGTCGTATCGGATTCCTCTACTGTCTAAACTAATAAAGTAACTACGCAGTAGGCTAACCATGATAATATACATGATTGACTCATGAATTAAAAACAACGATTCCTCAATAATATCTTTCTTAACCGAGTTGAAATCGTGGGTGTTTTTGACTGAAGATTGTCAAGAATTTATCAAAGTCAATTCTCTGAGTTCTCTCCTTTTCGAACCCCAGCAACACTAAATTTCGCTGGCGGTTATGCGTCATAGATTGTCTTTGTGGTTCATCAATTCTTGTCAGAGTAGAAAAGGAAGATTCACAGACTGCAGTGCTGCACGCAAAAGTAGCTATTGTCGCGACGAGACGATATACTTCCGGAAAGGCAGTTCGATTTTCATACAGTAGTTTCAAAAGATCACTCGCTTCAAACTATGTCCATCGTACTCCTCCTAAACTTTAAAATTACTGAAAAAGTTGTAGAATAGAGAAATATATCCAAAATACGATTTGATCTTCGGAATCAATTTTAGCATGTCGGTGACCACTAGGTGTAGACGATGATTCATACAGTGAATGTAGGGAACATTTTTTCCAATTTTGTCCTGAATTATCCTCTGCACACCTCTACCACCGCTCATCGCATTAGCACCATCGTAGCACTGTCCAACCCATGAACGTCGCTATTGTATTATTCAGGCCAGGACGTGACACGCGCGCTCAACCTCACCTTGTAGCTACAAGATGAGGCCAATGTGATTTGCGCAGGATTGAATCAGTGCTGTCAGTGCAGCTGATAGCCCTGATAGCTATATAGTGACGAATAATCGTGAAACTTATCATCCTGCTGCAGTCCCGGATGTCGCTCGGGATATGCTGGGGAAACGCGCTCATACACACTTCATAAATTCCCGTCATCGCCAAGCAAAGCTGCAGCATGGCTGCGAAGAATACCACGACAGAACTTTGTGCCAACTGCATCGAGTAGATTATGCTCACTACATTTTCGGCAAGATGACTTCGTCGAAGAAAGCGCCGATACCAGCAAATATCGTCAAAAAAGAAGGCTCACCAAACGGCGTTTGAAGAAGGACACACTGCCATCGCTTTTTCCCAACCTACCGACGTATCTCTCAACCGCCAAAACAACGACCAGGACTACGAATGCATCATCATCGCAAAGACTTAATCTTGAAACTGATAGGTTATCTGAATTGAACGAAAACATGCTGAGTGATGATGATGTTTCATCGTTGGACGACCTGTACCAAAAATTCGCGGAAAGTGAAACCCATCCTAGTGGATTTGCTTGTATTCGAGGAGTTGATTGTGATATCTACGCAGTGATTGATGCGGAGCAGACTGTTCCTACAATCTTGTGCAGTGTTAAAGTAAGCAAAGACAACTTATCATTTGCAGTTGTAATCTCAGACGTCGCTATATGTAATGATAATTTTTCTCAAGTTATGAGCAATACCTCGTGTATTACGAAATTTTCTGATTTCTGTAATTTGTTGGCGTATGCTAAGTCTTCCGTGGATGATGTCCAGAAAACATCATCTGTTCTTCTGCAAGAAGCAGTAAGGAATTTGAAATCCATCTTGAATGACAGTAGTGTCATGATCGAAGCTTCTCTAGAAAGAAAGCTTAAATTTCTCTGTGAGCAGCTTGAGCTGGCTTTTGTAATCAATGCGAATCAAAGACGCTATTCTAACGAAACTTACGTGAATTCATTGCTGTGGTTTTCCTGTAGCCCTGCTTGCTACAAGAGTCTTCGAAACAGCGGATTCTTAACATTGCCATCAGTAAGATCACTTCAGAGAATAACATCTCGTGTACCGTCAGAAGAAGGTATTTCACGCAACTATCTTATTGCTCGTCGAAAAAGTTTGAATGGTTTTCAAGCTAAGGTATCACTTGTGTTTGATGAAATATATGTATCCCAACGTCCTGAATATTCTGACGGCAAGTTTGTGGATTTGGTTTCTATTGACGAATCTTTTCAACCAGCCAAAACTGTACTTTGCTTCATGTTGAACTCCTTGGCTTCAAAATTGAGAGAAATAGTGGCTTTGTTTCCAATTGCAAATATCAATGTCATGACACTGAAAAACTGTTTCTTCTCTGTTTTACGGACAGTTAAGGCTTGTGGATATGAAGTTATTCTTACTTGCTCAGACAATCATGTTGTCAACAGAAATTTCTTCACTTTTGTTCTGTGTGGGAATCAGCTTGCGCCATATGTTACGCATCCGTTGGACCAAGAAGGAAAGTTATTCATTATGCTGGACCCCATACACAATATAAAAAATGCATACAATAACTTTTACAACAAAAAGAAATTCACTTGTCCATCATTCTCCGTAGCCAATAAAGAGATACATCCCAATTTCCAGCATGTAGAGGACCTCTTTTTAAAAGAGTCGAGCAAACCACTGCGACTAGCACACAAGTTGACGCAAGCCAGCATTTATCCAACCAATATTCAGAAAACTTCAGCCAAGCTTAGTTTATGTGTTTTTCACGAGTCGACCTGTGAGGCTTTGCTTCATTATGCGAATGAAGAAGATTTGGATGAATGGAAAGATACAGCTGAGTTTATACGCTTGATAATCAAGCTATGGAAAATATTGAACGTTCGCTCGCCGACCACCGGGTTTCATAAACGAGAGCCGTTGAGTGACCCTGTACGATCAACAGGTGATCAAAGACTTGTGTTCCTGGTGGACTTTGCTAATTATTTATCAGCATGGCAAGAAAAGAAGACAAAAGGTTTTACGAAAGAAACTTTCATTGCTTTGAAACAAATGTGTTGTACAGCTCGGCTTCTATGTCATTACATGATCGAAGATCTCCAATTTCAGTATGTATTGACAGGAAATTTTCAGAGCAATTGTATAGAATCCAGGTTTGGATACTATAGGCAGATGTCAGGAGGAAATTACCATCTCAGTGTCAAGCAGGTGTTGGATAATGAGAAAAAGTTGCGAGTTGTATCGCTCTTGAAGTACTCTCATTTTTCTACAGAAGATTTTGTAGAGTTGCAAACTGTTTCCAATGATGATAGTCTGCTAGATGAAGATGATTGGTCTTTCTTCAGTGAGTTTCTTGATGTCGATTTGATTGAAAATTTGCAAGAATCAGACCTAAATGTTCTCTATTTTGTCTCAAGATATGTATGCAGAAGCGTCAGTCACACACTAACGATCAAATGTAAAAAATGCTTACGCCGTCTTATGTCAGGTGATAAAGTTACTGTCGACATGCTGGAAAGTGATCAGCGTATTGAAAGTGAGATGTTTCCTTTCTTTCAAGCCATCAACAGAGGCGGACTGTGTAAACCATCAGACGAAGTTTACTCTATTTGTTGCATTGCATACAGTATTTTTGATGTGATTGGATCAAATGATGTTCTGTTGCAACGATTTTTAGAGAAGAAAAATCACAGGACTTTTTTTTGTGCTCTCGTTTGTAAAGTGATAGCAGAGAGCAACACGAACAGTTATCTGCTAGACACATGTACTGAGCCTCACAAGGTTGTTATGTTGCATTTGTATGTTTTGAAGTCATTGTTCAATACTATGTGCAAAAACACTTTGAAGATTTTCAAATCCAACGACAGTGACAAAAGCAAAATCTCCAAACTGACTTCTAAGTGATTTCATGAAAATGCTGATTGTATAATACATTCTGTTATCCGACCAATGTTTTGTTTTGCGTATTTGCTTTTGAAGTACATGTATAAGTTCAGCGACATTGTGTGAAGCTAGGATTAGTCTGTGCCACATAGCATTAGTTTATAGTTTCCACTCAGCATTACATTTGTGTACGGCTTCTTTTATGTACGGTAGTATTGTAGTACAATAGCATTATGAAGTACACAATGAAAGTACATGAACTATGCATAAAAGCTCAGACATATTATAGTTAACTACATTCATAAAGGTACTCTCTCTCCCCTAATCTGTCGTCAGAAAGACCTGATTTCCTATTTCGATGTCATGCCACAGTTAAAGAGAGATTTTCATTCACTGCTAGCTGAACCCGTGAATTTTCCCTAAATGGCAATGAATGGCCTCATCTTGTAGTTGTCGATCTGCGTGTCGCGTCCTGGTCTGAATAACACAATAGCGACGTCCATGTGTCCAACCATCTTTGATAAATTGATCCCACAATCTTGTAAACTTTAAAGAAGGAGATCTGCAATGGATACAGCGTCAAGTTTCCGGCTTTCGGGCATGAGAAGAAGTGACTCTTGCTTTACCGTCTTTCACGTATCGGATGCCAACAGAGATATTTTCTATTCCACTTCGATCTCTGGTTCCGTCTGCAAGTAGCGTGTAGCAGTTTGCATCACTCGCATTGACCTCCTCTGTTACCGCGGATGTTACCACAGATGCAAGTACATTGATGATCGAGTTCTGGATCGCTGGAGATGTGTACTTTGCATTCTTTGGTATGATGGGATCGATGCTTGCGAAATATGAGTCTTTCCTTAACAGAAGTTGAAGCAATGCTTGGAAAAGACCACTTTCAGATTTAGTATCATTGTTGTAGTCCCCTCTGAAGTACACTTCGTTGACCGCAAGAAATTGCATTATTTCGGCTATTGCTGTCACATAATACCTCCGTTTGTCAGCAACATCCGCAGTGAGAGTTGTGATGATATCTTTCCCGGATTCTTCCCTTTTGGTTCTTTCGTCCCAGGCAACCATTGCGTCAATATGTTTTGGACATGTAGAATGCTGCTCCAAACCCTTTGACTTATCTCCCACAGCTCTTTTCCAGTTGTTATATCCAGTCTCAGTAAACGCCAGTTCTTTTGAGGTATTGTATCGCCTACCGAAAGTGCGACATGCATAGTAAAATGCCGCGTCACGATTAGGTGAATATTCTAGCCACGTAAAGCGATCATACCACCTGACATTGAATCGTCTGTTGTCCTTATTTTTAGGGAAATCTCCGAATTCTGGTCGACTTGGCTTGTTGATTCCAAGGTCATCAGGAGTAGAAGAGTGGATTGGAGAAGGTGCAGATGTCTGGGCTTCATTGAAGGTCATCAAATGATCCGAAGTCTCGATCGCTGGGGCTCCGCCCTTAGCTCCTCGACTTGTTCGCACGATGAATTTATCCATGGTCCTGAAAAGCAAAAGATATTGTTTAATACTGATTTAGACTTATATGAGCTTGTGGATTATTTTTACTTTATAAAGTATACGCATCCTGTAGTTTAAGTACGGCAACAGCCTCAACGGCAGCCAACTTATAACTAAGCCTACCGGTAGCTTAGTTTATTTCAATAAGCTTCGAAGAAAGGTGTCTAAATATGGCTATGAGCAACATGAACAAAATTAATTGAATGACATTTCAACAAATTCACAGTCCCTATAGACTGTCAGATATCAAAGTATGGCTAGGTGAGATATAATTGATGTTTGGCTCCTGACAATACTATCTAGACGCAATGTGAAAAGAAAGCAATAAAGTTAAATTGAGAATCTATTATATTTTTATCTAAAATTGATTACAAGAAAAAAACAAATAGCAAAGTTGATTGCAATGTTACTAAAAACAAATTTCCTCTAAAAGTGAATTAAACAGAATACTGAATCAAGTCATTTTTCAAGAAGCGATAACTTTTTAGATAAAAGTTTTTGTTTAGAAAATGAAGCATGCGGGTGGTGCTCGGCTTCAGACCCATAGAGTTGGATGTTTTTCTGTCAACTCATCTGTTAATTAGAGGACATATCCAGCTCATTGTATTATAAGCCAACAGCCAGTCCCATAACAATAGCATCTGAAGAAAAGTAATAGATATCTAAATTTTCATATGAAGTAGGAATCTGACAGTTGGATTACACATTTTCTCCATGCTTAGACAACATTGCACAAGTCTATTGACGGCACGTCGGTATCTCGGTAGGATAGTTGAATAGGAGAAACTTTTCTATATAGTCCTTATTACAATTCAACACCTGAAATACTATGCCTAATGGATGATGCTAAATGATAAAAGTTCAATATTATATCCATAGTTTCCATATATTTTCCCTATAAGGCTTAGATTCTGAAAATCTAACTATGACTTCAGTCATTTTGTATAGTATTCGAATGGTATTTGATATTTGAATATTCGTTAATATTCGAATATTCATTTCCGTATTCGAATATTCGTCCACGAGAGGTATTCGAATATTCGAACCGAACTCTACTTATTACAGACAATGTTCAGATAAAATTATCATCGTTTTACTAGCTAATACATTTTAGATAATGGATGATCGATGGTTTGTAGAAGGATTCATTTCTGTATTTTTGCAAGTATGTATTGGTCCTTAATTCCTAACCTAACTACCCTCAAGGTGAGAAGGAACCACCCTCTCACGATCGGAGCTGCTAGCGAATTGAGTGCAGCATTAAACTTCCGTCTCATCTATCAGGTCGGTCCTTCTCGAATGGTTGATTCGATCAGGGTACCTGCTAGATTCACTGACTGTCGAAGTCGCTGCATTCAACACTACCCCCAGACAGGTCATCCGATCAAGGTAGGGGCGGAAAAAGTTATACTTGAAAGTTATTAAGGTGGTCAACTTAACTAGGGGACATCCTACTGCTAGTGGCCAAGTCGGTGATGCATCTAATCCCGTGAGTTTTTCTTCCTCCGACTGCTTCGTTAGCGTTACTCTAACGCATTCCCGCCAAAGACAACCATCCAGGAATGATACCCGGGGCCGAGGGTTGCCACGTCGAAGTACATTTGTAAGTCGAATCTGCTACCAGAAACGACGCAGCGACAGGGGTCTGGTGCCGCTGTGGAGGTTACTCCATACCGTATGTGCATCATCGACCTTGATTGAGATTTCATTTCATTGAAAGTACAAATCGCTCATAGATATACTTACTGTTCAATTGAGAGATAACTGAGATGAGTTATGGACGACAAACTGAATCAAGTCAATATGATAAATTGAATCTGTAGCTGCGAACGAAGTGCTTATAAGTCAAGCCATATTTCTGTGAACAAATGAAACGTGAGAAACTTACCCTAGCCATGTTGATTGGAAAATGCAGCCATAAACATTTGCGCACGGATCAGACTTACCTCATTTCTTCAATTAATGGATTTAACAGGTGTCAAACATTGCATTCCAAAATATCCAAATGTGTCAGCTCAGCAGGAAATCCGCAACGATTCTCGCTGAATCGCCTCTTTATCGTCATAAACAAAGATGTTTAACATTTCATTTATCGATAATAAAAGCAAGACTGCATGTACATATAGAACTTTTCGCCAATTTTCAAGCAATATCCACAAAGATCCATTAAATTCCGATCCAGGAAGTTGGAGAGAATCAACTAATTTCACTAGTTTATCAATGAGATCATCACCTGCATTTTACCCCGTGCCGCATCGTTTGCAGATGAAGGATGAAAGTGGAAACTTAACTAACAGTCAAACATAATGAACACTTTTATAGATTTACGTAAATTATCAAGAATCGTGAATGTGTGAATAGGCAATAAATACGAGGGGTGATTGAAAAGTTCGCGGCCCGATATAGAGAAAAGCATATTTCGCATACGATACATATTTATTTTTTCGACATAATCGCCCCTACAATCAACGCATTTAGCCCAACGGTGCTGCACTGCGCGGATCCCTTGCTCATAGAAGTGTGAGTCTTTGGAGTCCAGATACTCCTCAACGGCCTCCATGACGTCACTGTTGGATGCAAAGTGCTGACCACTGAGCTCCAATTTAATTTTTGGGAGGAGATGAAAGTCCGATGGTGCCAGATCAGGAGAATAGGGTGGATGGGAAATGATGTCAAACCCACAACCTTGGATGGCAGACATGGCGGTAGCGGAGGTGTGAGCAGGCGCATTGTCTTGATGGAAGAGCACGCCTTTCGTGAGCTTCCCTCTCCGCTTGATCTTGATCTGCACTCGTAGATGCACTCGTAGAAGTTCATGATGGATGATGTTATGGACACACCTTTGTGAAATCTTCAGTTCGAAGGCATTCTTTCGCTCGGTTGTACGGCGATCATTAAGAATAATCTTTTGAACATGATCGATCACATCTTCTGTGCTCACTGTCACTGGTCTTCCACAACGGGGATCATCTTCCAAGCTCTCTCTTCCTTGCTTGAATTCTGAAGCCCACTTCTTGACTGTGGTGTAGGACAGAGTTTTCTCACCAAGTGTTCCAACCATATCATCATGAATCTCCTTTGGTGTGAGTCCTTTCAAGCCGAGATAGCGAATGACAGCTCGATTTGAAACGTGATCCATCTTATGCGACACTTATCTGACTAACTGACTGATAAGTTAGTAACTGAAGTTAAGTAGCTGTGGTTTACCAACAGTTCACCGGATCGACTGATCACCAGGGATGCTGTATTTGCTGTTAACAGTAACAGCCCAGGTGTTAGCTGTTAACAGCAACTGTTAACAACTTTTTATATTTAATCGTATTTAACTAGCTTTGCAACTGTAATTTGCCCTGTAGAATGCTTAACTTCCCTTCCAATATAAATCAACTTCCATTGAAGTCAACAAAGCCCAACTGCAACTAACATTTCAATTTAGCGAATTACATCTACATGTTAGAAACATTGCGTCTTACATTTGGTAGGCATACATGAGTACAAACAATACCTCCATGACATAAACTTCATATTACACAAAAGAAAACAATGAACCTAAAAAGTTATAATAACGACTATATTTAAGGAAGTCTACAGACTTGAAAACTCTATTGAATCATAACAATCTTGAAAACAACTTTGTACTATTGTCATTCTTCATCCTCGCTAGAGATGTTGAGTATTTCATTTTCAATATCTATTGAGATATTTGTGTCATAATTCAAGATGCTAAGCATGTTGTAGCGAATAAACAGTTGATCGTCGAGTCCAAGTATATTAAAGTATATCACAAATTATAAGCTTTTAATGAGGAACGTAAGACTACATGTAGTGTATGTAAAGAACGTTAATCATATAAAAGGTAAGAACATATCTATAACATTTCAGATGTCGTCAAGTTGTAACATCTATATGACTGTAGACAGCTAGAAGGAAACATCAATCATCAAACAGTGTGCCATGCTATTGATGATGTTGTTAAAGATTTAAATGTTCATCGCAATAATTTCCTTTTAATGCTATCTGATGCAGCTCGTTATATGACTCTTGCGGGCAAAACTTTGAAGTCTATGTATCCATCATTATTTCATGTAAGGTGTATGGCGCACCTGTTGCACAACTGTGCATTGCTTGTGAAGTCGAAGTATGAGGCTGTCGACAGTTTGATTTCCTCAATCAAGGCTGCCACTGTTAAAAATGGTGATCACCGTCTTCTTTTTGCATCGATTGGAAGTCCACCAAAGCCGGTCGTAACCAGGTGGGGAACATGGTTAAACGCGGCTTTTTGGTATGCAGACCACTTTTCCGACGTCAAACAAATTGTGTTGGGTTTCGAGGATGATGGATTACTTGTAAGTCGTGCAAAATCTCCAGTTTCCAGCATAGTAATTGTTGACCAACTCGTGGGTGGCAACGCATAGACCTCTGCATCATCTAATGGAGCGATGCGAAGGAACCAACTACAACATTCGTCAGGTAATACAGGACGTAAACAGTCTGGATTTCGGAATTGATCCCTGTGAAATCAAATCATAGATAAACTTGCGTTTATCTAAGAATGATATCATGGAGATTGTTAACTTGGCACGTGACGATATTTCACCAACTGAATACAATCTTCTGTTGTGTGCACAATCAACCACAGCTGCAATCGAACGAAGCTTTTCCCAGTTGAAAAATCTTCTGCGTTTTAACAGAAACTTTTCTTCCCAAAACATTAAATACTATGCAATAATGAATTACAACGCCAGTAATAGTCCGGGAGCTAGCGCGAAGTTGTGCAGGGAACGAGGTAGTACATAAAACTTTCACATAGCATAGTACACCTCTAACCTACTGCAAAACTTCGCGTCTGCCGGATCAGATCATTTGCTTTTCAGAAATAGAGAGGATAACACATTCCTATGTATTTCCAGTGGTAAAATTGTGACATTTAAGGTGTTGACTCCATTTTTTCGAATTTCTGCTCATAAAAGTTACACAAATTGGTGTTTTGTTGAACTGGTTATTATAGAAATCATATACAGATCATGATCTTTCAAATGAGCTGTCATTCTGTGACAGAGGATGAAGTAAAGTGCACAAACAGACACTTTTCGTTAAAGTATATCAACAATTTTCCTGAAATTTCTATGTTAAAATTTGCAGTTACACCAACGAAAAGTGTCTGTTTGTGCACTTTACTTCATCCTCTGTCACTGAATGATAACTCATTTGAAAGATCATGATCTGTAGATGATTTCTATAATAACCAGTTCAACAAAATACCAATTTGTGTAACTTTTATGAGCAGAAATTCGAAAAAATGGAGTCAACACCTTAAATGTCACAATTTTACCACTGGAAATACATAGGAATGTGTTATCCTCTCTATTTCTGAAAAGCAAATGATCTGATCCGGCAGACGCGAAGTTTTGCAGTAGGTTAGAGGTGTACTATGCTATGTGAAAGTTTTATGTACTACCTCGTTCCCTGCACAACTTCACGCTAGCTCCCGGACTATAACAATTAACTCGTTGTTTAAGAGGCATTCCTTCTTTTCGTGAAGAACTTTGTATTTGTGGGCTCAATAATAAAATGTGTTTCTTTAATTAAAACAATTGACGCTTTCTTGCGAGTCTGAAATGATGTGTTTTTTGGTTAAACAAAACTGAATTAGGTAAAAAGATTGGGTAAAAATTTTACATTTAAGTCAAAATTTTAGTTAAAAATTTACTTGAAAATAAAGTCAAAATTCGTAAGTTTTTAGGTCAATAAAAAACCGCCCTAGTTATTAGTGATAATGCAGCGGTTTTTCATAGTCGTGATATTCATGCTCTTTTGTCTGAGTGGCTCGTGGCCGACGAGTTTCCCTGCGTGTACAGGGCAACGGTATTGTAGAAAGAGCGCACAGAACAATTAAGAGAGGTGCTAGGAGGGGCGGCAAGTCCGTTGAAGAAGCGGTGTTTTGGTCTAACAATACAAAAGGAGATAGGGAGGCTACTCCGTATGAATTGGTATTCTCAGCTAGAGCACGCAACCCATGGGAGAGTCAACCTACCGGTACTGCAGTTCGTCGTAGTAGTAGGGCTAGGGAGCGTCCTAACTGGTGGGACGATTTTGTACATGATTAGTTAGGTCTTGAGACCTGGGAGGTGTGGAGACGTGAGCTGTTAATCATGCATGTTGGTTGGTTTGGTATATTTGAGTGCATAATCGTAGCAGCACTCCATCTGACATCTCCAGGGTATTTCATCTGACTCTGTTGAAGAGTGACGTCATAGGAACAAGACTTTGCTGAGACTCTAACTGTGACGTCATGATCCTCATCTATGTGAGACTGATTAGAATTACGGAGACCGCCTGGGGAGTATAAATACCGGGCTATTGTTGTCGCAATTACAGGCATTTGAAAAGAACAAGCGCCTTGTTTTCCCTTTCGTCAACACTTTTGATATCCAACTTGCTTCATGCTACTTCTATAGAAGCTTCCATGTCGGTAGTATATAAATTTGCAAACTTTTTACAATTTTAAAACTATTCAAATAATTTTTCGGACCCTGGGAACGTAATCTCCGCAAAAAACTGAATCTTGCCGCATGAAAATTTTCACTGTATGCAGATACATGTTTGAGTCGACACTCTACCTATACCTGTATATCCCTACTCTATGCACTTGATTGCAGATGTCTACATATATACACACTTTTGTTTCCTTGTGAAAACTCTCATCATAATGAATTTCCGTATTTTTGTGATCACAACGCAAATTTGTAAACAAAGATGTCACAATGTGTTTTATACAAGATGGTGAGCTTCACGTGCGTATATTTTGTGTGACATGTGTTGTCACCGCTTGCTTGCTTGCAAGTGCTCTCGTGACCATTGTCTTGCGTTTTCTGTTGTACTTCAGAATAGACATTCATGACTTATCTCAAAGGATGTGTTCAGAAGCCGCTGGTAATCGTAGGAGAGTTCTTTTTGTTGGCGGCTATATTCTAGAAAGCACAATGCAAGGGAATCATTGAATAGATTTCATCCAGCTGAGAAGAAATTCTTGATGAAATGAAACATAAGTGCAGTAAAGAAATGGTCATGTGTGGCTGCAAATGCGGTTAACGGTCGTTTGCGATTAAAGTGCTCACGGGCGGTTAACGGGCTCAACAACTACGGTTAATTTTGATCAAATCTTTGCGAGTAGCAGTCATCTCGCTAGTGACTAATCTAGACTATGGCAATGGGCATACTAGGCCACCGATTCAGATACATAATATGAATTCGAATTTTTGACGCTTGATGCCGGCATCTTGGCCTATTATTTAACAGGAAGGTTCATAATTCTTATTCAGATCCAAAGAGGTGCCTATATATAGGCCACAAATATGCCTATATGGTGAAGTAGCCTATCTGATACATCAGATATTGACTTCACGACCATATAGGCCAATAGAACATGTGCCTGTAAGCCTATATGATATGTATTTGTAGCTTATGTGTGTATACTGTATGATAAACAGCTTAATCCACGAAATTTAGAATAATGAAGCTTTGGTAGGACTCAGGGTAGGCCAAACTGGTCCAGGCCTATTAGGCTTTCGACAATGAGTTTTGTCGAAAAGTGAAGATGGTGTAAGTTGTATTACGATGACTAGTGTATAGCTGACTTAGGATTTATTCTTCGAGTGCACATCATGTGTCTCTGCGGTTACGATTACGATTGAATATCCAAAGGTCGGTTCGGTTAGTTGCGGAAGTTTTCAGTGCGTTAAGTTCTGTTTCGGTTAAAAAATTGATCTAATCGCGCATCACTATTAAGCAGTTCTATTAAGAATTTATCGCGCCATTCAATCGAAATGAAATGAGGGTGTTCTGTGAGACACATTTGTACCAGACCTTTGAGATCTTGACTCCTAGAATTAGTAGCTTGCACGCGCTTTCTGCTGTATAGCTATACGTGCATTAACACCGAAAGGAATCATAAGGAAGGCAACTGTTATATGGAACACTCCTTGGATTCGAACAAGATTTTGAAAGAAATTTTGGACTCAATTTGATACAGGATAAATGCAATTCTTTTGAGTGATTGACACAACTCTGTTTTTATTGATTTCTTCAATTGCCTCCACAAACGAACAAGTAATTCACTTGCATTCAATTTCACGTTTTTCCTTTATTAATGGAACATTCTTCCAATATCATCGACAGTCATTTTTACATTATGACACAGTTTGCTCTTGAAATCAAGTCTCCGATGTAGAGATGCCACAGATAGGCCTACGCATCATTCAAAACTCAGGATGTTCAATTCACTCTTCGACATTGACTGTTTACCACTGAATTCTGATGTTATAATTAATGAAGATAACGGAAATGTGGAAGTGCGTCTTCATTAAAAACTGTTACAATATTCCTTTCTATATTTGAATTTTTGGACTCAGCTTGGTGGTCTGACCTCCGGTTTGTCTTTGGTTTGTATTCTAAAGCCTTGTACTATATCATAAAACCTATGCAAGATCAAGCTATTTAAATCTGATATTGATCGATTGAGCATAAGCCGGGAAACTGCGTCATGCAACAAGAGAAAATTGAAAGTCACGCATCCACGAGTGGCCCGCTGACCCGAAGGCATTCATTACCATTAGTCCAAATTCAATTTGTTTGTCTAATTTTTTCCTCACCCCATACAAGGCGCGAAATCATAAAATCAACCTGGGGATAGGACAAGCTTTGTGTACTCCCAACTTTCACTAGGGTTAGGGCCAATAACCTCTAGTAAGGGCGGTGATGTCTCCCGGGGCGGACAGATTCGAACCCTGGACCCTCTAAACCATCGTGCCGAAGTGTGGCCCTCAACCAACTGCGCGAAGAACAGTCAGAATTGAAAATCAAGTTTTCTCAATTTTCCGAAACTGCGAAAATCTCGGTATGACTTTTTTGGTACCGCAGGTGACGAAAAGAACCTAGACTGCTCTGATTGAACATATTGGAGGCGAATATAGTGTCCACAAGCGCCATCATGGAGTCCCATACAGCTTTCATATCACTCATATCAAAACTATCATTCCGAACATTCAGTTAAACAACAAATATTCAATATCGAGGCATGCTAAAGCGAGGTCTGCTTCATCGGTCTCTTCCACTGCTGGTGAATCATCATCCTCGCATGATCATTTTCGTGGAAAATCGAAAGAACAAATTTTAATGTACGGTACTTGAACCGCCGAAATAAAGCGATTGAAGTCACTGCATCTGACTCGCATGTCTAATTGAAAATTAATTGGAACTTCGACAGTCCTCGAATATTAGCAAGCACTAAACTTACAAAGAAATCAATTATCCAAGATTTTCATTCTAAGAGAAGGGACGCCCATAGAAAGATTTTTGTGTTCCTTCAGCTCAGTTTGTCTTAACATGAACCTTCTACTCATGTTGCAAAAAGCTCTTACAGTGAGTCAGTTCTCAGATGAAAGTTCAAATTAATCAATTTCTGGTGATTGATTGAGCTTACTCGTTAGCGTTACAATGGCTACTCAGTACACATACGAAATTTAACCACGATTGTCCAAATATATTGTTCCTTATAGTAAGCAGCCTATGTGCAGGGAAAAATAACCTATTCAATAATCACTATCATGTGCATGAGGAGTAAATGCAATTTTGAAAAAGTTCTGGCCGGACATCAAACACAAAGTATGTTCAAATCATAAGACCATAATGCTAAATTGATTCGGAGAGACAGAGAGATTATCACGTATTTTAGATATAGAGATGGGAAGATTTATTTGACTTTATTTTTTCTTCTAAAGGCAATTTCCTCTGTTATAATCAATAATCAATTAATCTTGCAGACAGTTTACCGAAAAAGGATGCTGTGTATGCCGTCACAGAGTTCAAACAAGGGCTTCTGGCGGCGGGATGTGATAAAATCTTCAGTGACTCAGATTTCAGATTATACCGTTCAGAGGCTTCGACTGCAATAAAAGCTTCAGTCATAGTCTGAACTTACGATGTATCACCATGCATGGAATTGGTCAAGTTTGTGGAACGTGATCGGCACTGAGCCTAATACGAGTAGATAGGGCCTACCGCTAATAGAATTTGGGCGCAAGTTTTGTGGCTGAGTTTTCAGGTCAGGTTAATTAAGGCAGAAAGAGAGAAATGAATACAGATGAAAGAAAATATCTGCCACTATTTAACCGTTTGTTGGTGCTTCAAAAATACATGGCTTACGGGTGCTTGGGGTCTTTTAAGGACCGCACCATTGTTCATTCGTACTCAGTAGTGAGAATGTTAAGAAATCCTCTGATACTTAATTATTTTAAGATAACATGTAAATAGATGAGTTTTGGGAAATATGCGGGTTGATTTTGAATGATACGATAGTGACTGTGAACTTATAATGTCATATTATCAACATGAAATTTCAGGGCTATTTCATGAAATTTCCTTTTAAGATAACATGTAAATAGATGAGTTTAGGTAAATATGCGGGTTGATTTTGAATGATACGATAGTGACTGTGAACTTATAATGTCATATTATCAACATGAAATTTCAGGGCTATTTCATGAAATTTCCTTTTTGACCACAAGGAAAACAAGAAAAACAAACTAGTGTTATTACACTAGATGACATGCCATGCTCAATTACGCGTAATTCACGCGTAAACTACGCGTAATTACACATGACCCTAAAAATCAGAGGCTATGCGTGACATTGCTGCAACATCTGTCGGCAGTCAGACTTTGCGTCTCGTGTCAGAGGCTAAACCATGTGAAAATATTTCAATTTCATGCTCAGGGAAGACAGAACATGCTTAGCGGTTCATCAGTGGTTCAAGCGGCAACGCAGACAACTGTAGACGACGTGCAAACTATAAACGCTCGCCCGCGCGTATTCATAAGCATTCCCTGTGTTTTAACAGCACCAGATCAAGTGATTTCTGACTCTTAGTGCAGCGTGTATGTACGCGCGTAGAGGAATAGAATGTCTTTAACCACGGATGTTTGGGGTGTTCTGTAATAACGCGTGGCATGTCACCTAGTGTACTTTCATCAGTGCATCCTGGAACCTTACAAAACTACAGGGAAATGTGAAATTGTCGAATACTACAACAAATACAGCTCTGGTGTGGATAATTTTGATAAACTCGCCAGAAACATTCGCAGTCAAAGAAAATGCAGAAGATGATGGCCCTATGGCATATACTTTTGTGTAGCTGACGCGGCATGTATCATCTCATTCGGAGAGTCATTTTGCAAAAAGGAGTTGGGAAAAGAATTGTGTATGCCTCTTATTTTGAAGAGAATCACACAATCTCATCTTCGTGCTTCAGTGAAACCGGCAATGCAACTCATTTGCATTTTATTTTCTGATAACAAGTAACAGCAGAATGCTTTAGACAACAAACGAGGACGATGTTTTATATGCCCAAGGGCAAATGACACGAAAACGAAATTTGTCTGCAATGAATGCAAGAGATTTATTTGCAAACAGCACAGAAAACTCGTTCAAGATATTCAATTCAATACGTGTTCCTCCATCCTGAAAATTTTGTGAATTTCTATCTTACTCGCACAATGCTTTTGTGCATTCCATCCTGTCGTCGTAAGTCTTGGGAAATAATATAATGATGGAGAAATGGTCGTTAGACATTTTACTTTCTCAATACCTGTTTAAGATAATACAGAGTGAAAGAACATGAGGGGTTATATTATATATGGTGTAGGCCTATTATTACAACTACAATTCGAATTAGGCCAACATTTTAAGGAAAATACAACATTCATAAACATATTGTAGATTGCCTATCGGGCAAATAACTAAACTGTTTACGCAAATCTCCAAATTGGTGATATGAAAGTGTCGTTCTAAAATATTGGAATGAGTATTAGAATGATTTGATAGTCAAAATGTGTCTAAAAAGCGGAGGTCGCTAAAAGACCCCAAGCGTCTATAAATAAATATGTACCTGAATCTTCTAAAATATGCAAAGAGAACTTGTCTCTTCTACTGCGCAAACAAAGAGTTGAATCCATAAAAGTCATGTGCCCAGAACTATCAAAGTTGTTTAATCACAAATCTACTTGCGTTTTACTTGTCTGGGGTCCCTAAAAGACCCCGCTCCACCAGCTAACCGTTAAGAATGCCTCCACGCTGTTCGCGCCGGTGGAACAGCAGAAGGCGGGGTATAGACACAGCGCACGCATCACACAGCTTTGAATCTGATCGCATTTTTCAAGAAATCAGAATCATGATGTTTCAAAACCTTCATAAAAAGGGTGATTGTCTTCTGTTGTCAATAAATCGTTGATAGTTTCGGTATGTTGTGAACATAGCTATGCGGGTATTAAGTTGATGTCCCGTGGCCGAATGCAGACCGGAGGCATTGGTTAGAAATCCATACATGTGTTTCAACGCCCATCAGCAACCAATTCTGATTGAAGATTGAATGTCGTCCAAATTGGTGTAATTAAACGCAATACTCAGTGAAACACCATGTCCGATAGATATTACATCTATCATACTCACATGGCAAACTGTCTCATTTCTAAAGCATGGAATCAAATTCTTAGGATTTACTAACATTTATACCTCACAACAGCGTGATCTTAATAGCTACACTGAAGCTTAATCATTCTTCGACTTGAATTTTAGCGACGTGTGATTTCCCCAGACAGTTGCATAGACTCGTTTGATGTACAAATTCTGGTACTTATCAGCAATAAAGAATATTTGCTTCATAAAATCAAAGCTGTAAATTATAATTGTTTTCCTAGGGGAATGTAAATCACTCGCAGACAAATTACAAGTAGGCCTATATTCCGGCCACGAGAACGAGTTTCTGCTTGGCCTGGGAACGGCCAATAATGAATACTTTCACTGAATAATGCAGGCAATAACCTACTGCTGCCACGAATCTGCGCGTCTACCGAGTTCCATCTGTTTCCTTTTCTTGTCAAGCAATATCAGGCTAATGCAAATCCAGTGGGAATCAGATTGAAGTGCCCCGTAAAAATTTCATTTTTCTATGTTTTCTCTGATTTATTGAGGATTTATGTTACTAAGAACAAAGTCTGAATTTTTAGCGTGGGATGCATTCTTCTAATCATACAATTATGTATTTATAATGTATCTGTGTCGTTGAAACTAAGTACATTTAGATTTAACAAGCTTGTATTTATTATTATTAATAATATTGAAAGAAGCGTGCCGATATTATTCTCGGCAAAAACAGCGTTCTGATCAATTCGCATGAAACTCAGCTAATACTCATACCTGCGTTCTCGCATGCAGCATGTCGCAGATTAAAGACATGATGGCACTTACATATACTATATACATGATGGAAGATGGCCCAAAGACACTACAAGCCAAAAAGAAATGCTTAGAAAACAAGGAAAATTTCATTTACTGAAGCCTGGTCTGCTTTCCACTGGATTTTCTGTTATCCTTGCTTACGTCTGATAAATTCTTGAAATCTTAGTGCTAGGTAGACTCGCAAATTCGTAGTGGCCAGAAGGTCTACATCATTCTGTTAAAGTCGCATTGTCAGCCTTGCTCCCTGCAACAACTCGTTCTGGCGGCCGGGCCAATTCCACTCCATTCCTTTGTTAGAAGGAGGTTCTTCATCATTCCCAAGAAAGGTGAGTCTTTAGGGATCTATGGAAGACCATGCGTTTTATCACCGGATATATAGTATATTTCATATTATTGCTAACACTTGGTGATTTTTTACTAAATTACACTTCCTCATTTGATTAGTCAATTATTAAGATAATTTAGGTTTGATATGTCATAACATCAAATAACAGGCATATCTAAGGCTTATCTATGGCAATTTTGCGGAGTAATAAGACAGAGAAACATTTTTTGATGAGGTTAGAGAAGGTCATGCCATCTATTAAATTATGCGAAATCTGCACTTTTCAAACTGAATCGATCGGGAACCTATTCCCTGACTATGCTTGCTCCAGGTAGATATCTATGCCTTGCCTTGAAAATTCGCATGACAGAGTATTGCAGGATGAATCAGCTTATGTCCGATTTCTTGGGTCAGATTGATTGAAGTTGACTTTAAAGCTGACAATAAAAGATTTTATCAGTTTTGCATACGATGGTGCATGTGGTGCGTGGAAAAGATCTTGCTGCCGAGAAGGTAGCCGAAGTCAAAGCATTATGCAAGTATTCAACTTATTCCCAACGCCAAATTGCTAGAATAACTGGTGTGAGCAATTATTCCGTATCAAAGATATCCCGAGAAGACTCTTCAGCCATGAACCAGAATAAAAGAAAAGGACGATGTGGGAGAAAAAGAAAACTGACCGCCACTAACGAACGCTTTCTACTGCGTCAACTGAATAAGAACAGGAAATCGACATGCTCTAAGTTGCAGACGGCTCTGCGTGACGTTGGTCCTGATGTTAGCAAAACTATCGTTTGGCGCACACTGAAGAGACGGAATTGCAAGTTGGTGAAACCCAGGAGAGTCCCGTTGCTGATGAGAAACATCCGTGCTAGAAGACTTGAGTTCGCTCGATCTCACTCACATTGTACTGCAGAAGACTGGAAAAAGGTAAGCAATCAATATCTTATTCTTGAAAATGTACAGATAGGTTCCATGTGTGCGATAAAGTGCCGTTCATTTAATGATTGAGTCAGTTCATCTAAACATTTAGGGCAATAGACAAAAATCGGCTGGAAATTATCGCAATTCTTATAATTTAATTTCTTCATTTCAGGTTGCATTCTCCGACGAGTCGATGTTTCAATGTGAACGATCTCATTCTCTACAAGTTTGGCATTCTCCAAACCATCCACGACCGGTTCAACAGCGTGTCAAACACCCAGAAAAGGTCATGGTATGGGGTATCATGTCCGCTCAGGGCGCAGGTCGGCTCCATGTTTGCGAGGCCATGATGAACAAGGAGAAGTACTTGCATGTTCTTCGATCACGGGTCGTTCCTCAAATGATGGAATGGCTCCCCAATGGAGATGGGACATTTATGCATGATAGTGCTCCCTGTCACTCCGCCAAGATTTGCAAGGAATTCCTCCGTAAATCCAACATCCCCGTTCTGAGGTGGCCAGGGAATTCGCCCGATCTAAATCCCATCGAGACGCTATGGGGGATCATCAAGCGGAGACTTTCAGAGTTCGATATCTCAAGTAAGAAAGAATTAATACATCAGGTAATCAAACTGTGGCATCGAGACTGCTCAATTCCAGAGACTTGTTCGAAGCTGATCGCATCTATGCCTGACCGGATCAAAGCTGTGATTCAGGCAAGAGGTGGACACACTAAGTTTTGAATCGTTCTGTCAAAATTTCTTATGAAATATACCTTCCGTGGATGAAATTATGCTTTTATTTATTATATCTAGAAGCAATGCATCATAATTACTATTGACCATCATTGGCAACAAAAACCACTTAGAATGAAAAAATAATAGGAAAGTCAAAGGTGTTAGCAATAATATGAAATATACTGTATCTGCTGGAATTAGGATTTACACCGGTATTTTAGGTTTGAAATCGTCGAAAATTTTTCATTATACTGTATCAAATAAACCTTTTAATGTCCCATTACTTTTAAATTATTTCAGTAGTGCATAATCATGTATTCATCAATATGTTGGCGTTAGAATCAATGTTTTTCAATTTCAAATGTGACCAATTGGCATGTAGCACAACTTTATGTACATGCAACTTGTAGGGTAGATAGTTTCTTTTTTTAGGTGTTCCGAAATTTATTCTACTCGAAAAATTTAATATAAATACTTGGAACATGAGGCGAAACGAGTTTAAAATCAGATTTTTGTTGTTTCCTACTCCCGTTCCATTCCCTCAGAATAATGACCAATATTATTTCCCCATCTCTCATACGTGCTTGGCCCTAACAGTCTTTTGATCAGTGTGGATTGACTTTAATAATTTTCAATGTATTCTAGCTATCATCAAGTTTCACTATGCAGAGGTGAACAATTTGGGTGACTAATTTCTTTTTACTGCGATTCTGCTGTTATTTTTGTTTTCTTAGTCCGCCTGTGATTCGAGAAAAATTCGAATCGTCTCACTACGGATGGCCAAAAATTAATTTGTTTTCCTTTTGATTTATAACTTTTTCTCTTTGTTGGATTCCCACTGAAAGTGGTTGAAGACGTCGTTTGATAAACAAGAGTAAGTCGAAGCAATCAGTGCATGTTACGTGACTGTAAATAGATTGTTCAGATGACTATAATTGTGGTTGCAAGCGGGTTCCTGGAAGAGCAGTGATCATGAACCCGACTTCCATGACTTTAGGCCCGGGCTAGTCCAAACACAAGAGCTCAATATGCTTGCACATATATTTTTTAGTAAAACCCTTTTTTATTTAAGAAGGACGAGAACATTTCGCGGCAGTTAGGGATTCCAATTAACTATTTTTTATTGAACATTACTGGCCTGTGGATGATCCTCAATCCCGGGATTGAGCTAATCACATATCTAAAGATATTTTAAATTTTGAAATGGCGTCTGCAAGACTCCGTATGTAGCATATCCGTGCTTGCATAGAAGTTTCTTCACTGTTTCACCATGGCGGAATTTCACCGTTTTTAATTAATGAATCTTGGAAATTCCAATGCACACTTTACGTAGAACTATAGGGTCAGGTCGGGTAAGTACTCCCGTCGAATATGCATGTATGTACGCCATGCCCTGAACTCAGAATACAAGCATACCCGAAGACAGGTTGTGTGTTGAATTTACTGCCGTGACACACAAATGTCCTACGCCTTCATGCTAGCCTTTGTCTTCATCTCTTTGCAAGGTGAAGTAAAATGTTTCGGACCTGGTGTATGATAATGCAATAATTGATAACTTTTTAGAAGATCACTGAGAAATATGTTCTACTCACTAGGACATTAAAAGTTGTTGTTCATATAAATAGTTGTCATCATAAACGGAGAACTTAGTAGAAACGGCCAGTAGCTTATAGATAGAATATAATCTATTGAAAGTTGTTGGGTAAGTACCCTCAGGCCATTCCTGCTCCAGGTAGCCTCCGCCCGATATATTTTCTTTTTATATTTGTACGGTATATCCTTTATTTTTTAGCATAAGTTTATGTACCTAATCACTGTGTGAAGTATGTAGGGCCTACTTTATTGTTTTCCTAATTCAAACAAATAAGCTCAACGTACACAACCAGACCATTAGGCCAATGTGTTCCATGTTTAATTTTCGCACTTTCTGCACGATCGATGACAATCAAAAGAACAAGATGAATTAAGGATCGTTGCAAAATGATGAAATATCTCAAGGGAGATGTGTTCGACTAGGTGCCGTATAATATGGAATACTGCGATGGATTCACGTGTTCATTTGATGAGGAGTAAGCCAGCAAAGATTGCGTCTTCACTCCTGAAAAAGAGCTGTGACTTGCAGATCATGCGATCACGCTGAACACATAACATCATTCCACAGAACATCAATATTCTATGGGTCGAATAATGTTATGTGAATTGCGCTCTCTATCAGAGCTGTTCATCCTTGGTTTTTTTTATAGTCGACTAATCGTGTAAAATACAGTCGACTAGTCGAATTTCTACACTTAAGTACTTGATTAGGCCTATATTTCCTGTAATTCTGCATATAATTCTTGAGTTTCTTGTCGTTCACGATTCTTTTACTTTTTCTGATGTTATTTTGTATTATTAATCATATTTATTATGAGCTGTGCTTATAACAATCTGTTTTGATAACTTCCATGCCATCGTCTGAACTACAGTATGATATAGATTGATTTGATTGAATACAAAATGTCTCATACATTATGCAAATGCTTGAAACATAGGGAATTGAATGCAATTTATGTCAGGTAGAGACCTCTCCAATTTCACTGAGATAGAAGACTTCTTCTCTAGCGCGAGATCTTTTGGCTACGATGTAGGCTCAGTAATCTCAGTAACAGTTAGGGAAGCTTAGTTTCTCCAAAATAGAATGACTGAGCAGAAATCGGCTTGTACCATGAAATGTAACTAGTCGGAAACTAAATTGTAGTCGACTAGTCAGGGTGATAATCGACTAGTCGACAGTCGATGCACAGCCCTACTCTATAAGATCTGCAATTGCACTGCGGAACAAATTTCCTGACTAGAAAGATTATTCAAAAGATCATAAAATGACCGGGAAGATTTTGGAAACGAAACTTCCACGGCTCTTCTTGTTTCGTGGTTTTGCTTTTTCATGTCGCAGTAGGCCTACTGCTTCGGAGGTTGCTCCATTAATCATTGTTTTTCATTTTGTCTTTTCCTTCGTTCAATTCAAGTTGAACAACAATGTTAGAACGCGCATCAGACATATCTTTTATCTCATTTCCGACAGGTCTGGGTTTCCGTATAATTTTCATTTTCCCATTCAGTCCTCTGTGGTAGGATTTGATCATGCTTTCATCTAAGCAAAGTCGGTCTCCCGGGCTATAAAGCGTCCTGAAAGTTTTCGCTGATTGTATTCACGTAATCAAGAATCTGTTCGTCGAGATCATCAGAGTCTGAAAACATCACATATTGCAACACTTGCTGCTCAAATCGATTCCTCGGTAGAATTGCACCGAAATTCATTGATGGAATATTCCTCTATTTTCATTCTAGTACATCCTTCTCTCCGAAAGCTTCACAATGGTCATCGAGCATAGCTTAAAATAACATTAACTGGGCGGCACTTTTGCCGCCCAGTCGACCAAATTTGCCGCCCAGTACAGCAAAAATATCCTCACTGGGCGGCATTGGGAAATTTTGAAATATAAATACTCAATTTCAGACTAAGAATACTTGATTCAACATTTGAATATACACCTTAGAAATTTCTATAAATTTCTATCAATTTTGACTGTTGATCAAATTTCCTCTTTCATTCTTCATCCGCAGACGACACAGGGCCCAAGGGGCCCAATATTTGATTCTCGGTTGCGATTGATAGAGTAAATTTGCATCATATTATTATCCGTTTTATTCATCCATTTTTAAAATATCTATTGAATGCATATAGCCTAATGAATGCATGAGAGATATACATATACCGCTACTATAATATGTATTTACATTCTTTTAATATATTTGGAACGCAGCGTAGGTCTTATTTTAATTTTCTTTTTGAAGGAAATGGAACCTCCTACGAAGAAGAGACGAGTAAGCTCTATCACGAAGCAAAAGTCGATAACATCATTTTTTCAAGCTGCAACGTCTGAATCTAAAAGTAATGCAAATACTACATGTACTTCTGTTGATGTAGAAACTGAAGTTAGCACTAGCAAAACGACAACCAATAAAGACATCAGTGATTGTGTTTTGAAGAAGTTTCTAATCGAAAATGCGAGCGATGTTCCGGAGAACGCCAATTATTGTCAGTGGTACAGAGGGTGTAAGGTCGATGTGAGCTGGTTTAAATCCCATTTCCCATTGGAATCGGTTTAAACTAGGAAAAAAGAAGGGAGTAAAATGTGTCACATGCTTCGACAATCTCGGTGAAGCCCGTAGAGCAGCACGAAATGGACAAGTTCCTATAGCAGATGGGATAAGATGTGATGAAACGAAGGCTGTCCACAGGATAATTGATCATGTTCTCGGAAATGTTCATAGTGCGGCAGTTGCGGCATCAGAATCACAGAAGTCTTGGGATGCTAAATCAGAAAAGCACCCTTGGATCAGGATCATGAAGAAGCATGACTCTGCAATGATTAATAATTTGATAAGAATGGTGATAGATGTATATAACGATTCACTGATGAAAACCTTATCGGCCAGGTCATGGCCTAGTAGATTTTTATCGCATGAACATGCAGAGAATCAAATACAGTATCTCAATATGCAGAACACGGTTTTGACTGTTCTTTTATGCCATTCAAACCAACAGAGAATACATTGATGTATTAAAACCCAACGCTTTATTCTGAGATTCTCGATGTCGTGTCTTCTCTTGAGTTGGATAAGTTAATGAGGCTTCTCAATGAAACGGAATGTATTTCCATTCAAGTCGACAAATCGGTCGATAAATACAATATCCAAAGCCTGTTCGTCACATCACGGTATTTGAACAAAGAATACGGAATGGTGGTTGCCTTTCTTGGAGAAGCTCATAGTGACTTGCGAGGATCTGAGGGTATGCTGCGTGCATTACTAGAACTATTTGAATCTCGAAATTCATTAACACTTTTGAAAGAAAAGCTTGTTGGTCTAACAACTGACGGCGAAGCAGCCAACACAGGGCCCAAAACAGGCCTCTGGAAAAGATTGAGGGACGAACTTGGGAGGGGATTCCTTACGTTTTGGTACATAGCACATAGGAGCGATTTGGCATTCGAATCGTTGGAAATGGTAGCTGAATTTCGACATTGGATGTCAGATATTACAGGTCTAGCGACATTTTATCGAAGCTCACCTTTTTGTGAAGAATTCCTTGAAAAAAAGCTACACTACAAGGGAATTCAGTACACAAATTCCCAAGGCATCACGAAGTTCGTTTTGCCGAGCACTTGCTCAACCTAGTGAAAGCTGTGCTAAGGAATTTACCGGTGATGCGAGAGCATTGGGAAGAACTCATGGAAAGTAATGAAAGCGAACGCAAAGAGAGACAGCAAGCCCAAGGTTTTAGCAGAAATTGGTATAAAAATTCGACCAACGAAAGTTCGAATGGCCGTCATCGCAGATATTTTGAGACAATTGGAATTATTACAGAAAGAAGCTCAGAAAAATTTCATCACCCACCCGACCTATTAGTGAAAAAGTCCCAAGTCATTGCTTCTTTTCAAATGATGAAAGACGAACCTTTCCCAGGAGGTGCGGAAGAAACTCTGCTATCATGCGGATCTTCATCAACAGAAGTACATGTACATGCATGCTCGCAAACTTCCTCGAGAAAAACTCCTAACACCCTGGTTACCAAATCTGGAAGAGATTTCGCTGCGATTCGGCAGGAAGTAATCCTTACGATTTCAAATTTTCTCGAGGACCGATTGAATGATGAACAAGATGAAAACGTACGAACCATGATTAATGTTGCGAACGCATCAAATCCGAAGAAATTGATAGACGCAGGTAAGTGTTCTGTAACAATGATATTGGTTATATATTATAATAATAAATCGTGTTTCTGTGTATAGAATAATATTCTCAACAAAGGACTGAAAATCGTCTTCAAATCTGCGGTAATGCTTTGACATAATCGCCAAGCATATTACCGTATACTAGAATAGCTTAATTGCCGAATGAATTACATCCCTTGTATGAATGATATATTTGAAAAATGTAATTGATAAAAATCACACGATTAAAATAATAAAACGACGTGCCTTCATCTGAAACATTCCACCATTCGATTATAAGAACTTCCCATTGTCCTCAAAAGCATATACAATTTCCAAATATTCACAGTCCGTTTATACCTGTTTCAGGTAGAACACTGGTTCGCGATATCTTCGGGGAGGACTCGTTATCTGAATTTGCTGACGATGCAATCGGAATTTTTACCGCTCACGGACCGAGCGGGTTTTCAAGCACCGACTCGACCACAGCTAAGCTTTACGATCTGCTAAAAAAATCGGCTCGTGGATCAGTCCTGAATAAACTCATTCAGTCATTTCTGATAACTTGTCCACACAGTATGATAACTGAGCAGGCTATAAAACATCATACGATTCTGAACACTGACATTCGAGTTTCCATGACAAGATCGGTTGTGAACGACAGACTAATAATTTCTCTCAACGGCACTGGTACGGCCAATTACGACCCAAGGCCAGCTGTTAGTACATTTTTATCCAGAAAGGAGGAGAAGCGTCATAAACCGTCCGATCTGTCTACATACATGAACTGTGATTTTGTGAAAACCTTCGTTCGTGATGATGCAAAATTGTAAATTTTGTCACTAATAGAAGTAAATGTAAACTCCTTTTCATTTACAAATACGTGCGCATGAAATCAGTAATGTACTTAATTGCTAGTGCAGCAAACTACCGCTATATATAATAAGTTTCCCCAATAGTTTTTTCTCGAAAAAATATCTTAATTATTCTGTCTCTTGACAGATTAGACATTTTGCAGTACAGTTTTAAAGTCTCTAACATATCATTGTAGTCTACAACAATTTATTGGAATAGGTGTAAAATGTAAATACTAAAACTAATTGCGTTCACACAGTGTTTAAAGGTCATGTGTCAATTAGTATTAATAGCCTTTGAAATGTGACATCAAATGACTAATGCGTATGGTTAATATTCAACCCATACGCTAGCCCAGTCGTTTTAGCAAAATGCCGCCCAGTGAAATTTTTTTATTTTAAGCTATGTTATCGAGTACATTATCGTGAATATTTTCAACAGTTCTTTGGTTGTAATTGGGATGAAATCCTTGACATGCATCTGAGAATTGTCATTTGTTGCTGGGATGATTACCTCTCTAATATACTTGATAGGGGCAACATGAGGAAAAATAGTCCAACTCTTCCTCGATGGTTGTCATGCGGCTATCTTCGATTAATAGACCAAGATGCTGCTATTGAAATGAATCTATTTACTAGCGTACTTCAAGGAACGATGCGCATGACAATAATTCCGTCTAGCGGCTGATAGAACGATAAATAACTGCTTCTTCAGAAAAGTACGCAAAAATGAGCAAAAAAGCGCAATCTGACTTTCCTCATATTGAATTCATGCGTACAGTACTTCGGATGGAGACTTATCCGCTTGCATTATAATTTTCACATTTTTGCAGATGAAAAAATCAAAGTGGCTTCACGCAATTCGCTTCGATAATTTTTTTGCATTTCATCTTGAAATTTTGATAAAAAATCTAGTCTTTTGTGAATTTTTAGTAAAATCACTAACTTTCAACCTTCTCAAGTCATATCAATTTCATTTTTGTGGCTCATATCATGTCACAAATAATCTGATTCAATGTGAAATGCGCTTACTCTTGAAGTATAAATGTGCTTCAAATTTGATAACTAAAATTTCGAAAAATGCGCATTTTTCATGCTTGAAGGTCGATTATAAATTTCCACTACATTCACAGTTCTTTCCACTCGATGTGTGTAATGATAATGATCCAAATTAGTTTTCCCTGAAATTTTATTACCTTGACGAATATATTCACTGTTTTATAATGAAAACAGAAAATGATTACTTCATAAAAGGATCTTCCTAGTTTAAAACCATATAAAATGATGAAGATTTCACGTATTCAAACCAAATATAAAAATCACCAATATTGTTAATTTCAAACGAAGTAGGATTAACAATAAAATTGCGAATTTTATAAGAATAAGTGCGTAATTTGCGCACTTTTCTTGGCTAATTTATCTCTAAGTATACTTAGAATATTCCGACATTGCAATTCAAACGGTGGGTTTTACCTGGAGTGCCCCGAGACATCATTACAAGAAAACTGTCTCGTTTACGCTGGTGAGAGATCAGAGGTTGTAAAAGTAATCAATTTTGAGGATATTTTACATCCCTGTGTTGTCGCCAAAAATTTCAATTCGGAATTAAGTGGTGCTGTAATGCTGGTCATTCCTTGTATGTTTGTGCCTGAATATTATTAAACGTTTTACGTTGTAAACATGACAATCTTGTATCTTTGTATTAACTGCTCATACTTGTTTGAATTCATACAATCTGACCCATTTCACAAGTTTGTTTTCATTCTCATTTACGTATATAGTAATATTGAAATAAAATGTGCTGAGCTGAAAATGTAATTTATGTTTCTGTAATACAATTAAGAAATTACAATTAATGTACCATGAAATATAAGTAAAATACAATTTATATAGCTGAAATACTAGGAGATTGCAATTAATATGAGCTATATTAATTGTAATATGCTATAATTAATTGCATTGCAACGGATTATGGTATATTAATTACAATTTTAAGCAAATTTGTTCGACCAGTGTAATCTCTGAGTTGTAGGGCGTTTATGAGATTTCATCTCCTCTCAAATTGAATTTTATTTTTTTACCAAAGTGGCTCAATGCGATTCATGCGTGGGTCACATTGAACCACCTAATTGTTTATTGCTCTCTTATGCAACTTCATTATACATTTTACGTATCAGGTCTATAGCTTCAGTGAATAAAAAATCAAAATCAAGCAACCAAATTCATAGTAAGATTTTTATTGTCAAAAATGACAGCAAATGTTTGATGTGAAAGAAATACATGTACATGCTAATTTCTGAAAGTAAAATGTTCATAGACCAAAGTTATAACTGGTTAACTTATAATAGCATTATTCATCGACAGAAGAACCTTGGTAACACTAGGTGACATGCCACGCTCAATCACGCGTAATTCACGCGTGAACCACGCGTAATTACACATGACCCCAAACATCCGTGGCTATGCGGGATATTGATGCAATATGTCATATATAAGTTAGCATAGTTTGCGTCTCATGTGTCTGCATGTATCAGAGGCTAAACAATGTGATAGGACCTCAAGTTCATGCTCAGGGAAGACAGCGCATGCTTAGCGGTTCATCCGTGGTTCAAGCGGCAGCGCAGACAACCGTAGACGACGCGCAAACTATCGCTCGCCCGCGCGTATTTATAAACATTCCCCATGTTTTAACAGCATCAGACCAAGTGATTTCTGCCTCTTAGTGTACGCGGGTAGAAGAATAGAATAATGTCCCTAACCACGAATGTTTGGGGTGTTCCGTAATTACGCGTGAATCACGCGTGGCATGTCACCTAGTGAAGAGCTTTACAACTGCATTCATCATTTGTAATAATCAATCTAATGTATCACGCATTACATGTAGCGAGTAGGCCTAGGCGAAAAAGCTGAGAAATTATCAAAAACCAAAACAAGAAGCAACCGCTTAACTGCTGCCGACGGGTATTACCCGTCAGCACTTAGGCCTATGTCACTCCATGTGCTGCCGACGGGTAATACCCGTCGGCGTTTCTTTTACTTTGTATGCTGCCAACGGGTAGTACCCGTCTGAATTTCATGAAACTGCATTGACCTTAGCAAGCTATCGCGCGTTGTTCATTGTTATAATAGCACACAGCGTCATCTCTCACGGCGCACGAGCGTGTGTTGATATTGAGTACGTGTCTCATACATATTGTTATTCATTCATCATCGATTGCGCTTCATTGGTTAAAAAGTAACAAAAATCCTCTGGTGACGACTCGATCAGTAGTTATTTCATTCTGTGTCAGCATGTCAAAGCGTCGGGCTTTTAGTGTAACCACAGCTGCGATATTCAATCGTTCTTATTTGTCTGATGATGATTCGGATAACGAGTCTGTAACTTCCTGTTCATCATCTGAAGAAGAATCAGATGTAGATGATGCAGTTGAATTGAATGAACAGCGAACGACAACTGAATTCGTGCTGTCAAAGGATTCTCCTGCTTGGAAAACTGCTGATGGAACTTCTCCTCGTATGCTGAATTTTGTTGCCGAGCCTGGAATACAAGTTGACACTACAGGTTTCACAAACATTGACTATTTGAACTTGTTTATCACCGACGAGCTCATCGAGATCTTAGTTGAGCAGACCAATCTATATGCACGGCAATATATTGAAGCACACGAGCTAAAACGGAATTCGAAAGTCCGAGCATGGCGTGAAACCACACAAAATGAAATGCGAAAATTTTTGGCAATGATGTGGCTCATGGGAGTAGTCCAGAAACCAACCTTAGCAAGCTATGACACGAAATAAACTTCTTTCAACTCCTATGTTCCCGAAGTTGATGAGTCGTGACAGATTTGAGCTCCTTCTGAAGTTTCTGCATTTCAATGACAACAGTACTCTGCCAGATGATGACATTGATAAAAAGAAACATATGATTGCTCCAGTTATGAACACCTTGCAGCGACAATTTGAAAAAATGTTCGTCCCTACGCAACACATACCTATGCCTAGACGAGTCCTTGTTGAAATGGCTCGGCAATCTGGGATTCAAGGTCTTCATCCCAGCTAAACGTTCTCGATACGGAATTAAAATATACAAATTATGCTGCGATCAGTATGCGTTGAATTTCAAAATATATTTTGGTAGAGAAGAAATCCAAACAAATTCAGATTATCCTGAACTTGGAAAACTCGATGTCATACTTCTTGTTCAGCGGTACACGGAGAAAGGTTACATTCTTTATACAGATCGTCTGTATAGCAGTCCTCTTTTGTATAATGAGCTATATAAGCTTCAAATAGGAGCATGTAGTACTGCGATGAAGAACAAGAAATATTTTCCTAAACACTTGATGAATACGGATTTGGAAAAAAGTTCTCGTGAAGTGGCAGCGTATCGCAACGGCCCCGTTTTGGCGATAAAATACTCAGACAAGAAAAATGTTTACATGATTACAACGGTGCATGATCATAGCGTTCGAAATGTGAGAGCTAGAGTGAGAGGGGAAGTTTTGGTTGATGTCAGTAAGCCTGTTGCGATAGCTGAGTATAATTCGCAAATGGGCGGTGTCGAGAAGGCTGATCAATTGATCAATGCATATAAATCCGCACGTAAAACTATGAAATGGACAAAGAAAGTTGTGCTGTACATGCTTCAGCATGCAACATTGAATACTCATTATCTATTTACGTATGATGGCGGTGACCAAACGTATGTGGAATTCCTCCTTGAAGTGATAAATGAAATTCTTCAACCAGTTGATCATGATAATCTCCAATTGTATACATCAATCAATGACAACGCCGTCCGATTGATTGAGAGACATTTTATTTACCGGATACCATCTACAAAGAATAAATCTTGTCCAAGCAAAAAGTGTCGTGTATGCACTTCGTATACGCATTCCTCCACAATGAGAAGGAAACTACATTTTACTGTCCTATGTCCGTCGCAGCCTGCACTCTGTCCTGTGCTTCGAACACTACCATACCTTGCAGGACTTCAAGAAAGAATAACATGTTTGTGCATACTGAAAATACATAGTGTGGATTCAGATAAGTATTTTAAATCTCTCATATATCTAATTGGTAGGCTACATTAGTGTATCTGCACTAGTAGAACAATGGTAGTATTTATAAATTTTGAACTCAAGTTCATGTTTGATAGACAAAATTTCTCCCGCACATAGAGTGACATTAACTTAATTAATCTAGCAGCGAAGCGGTTCCCAGTGAATCGAAACTTATAAATCTTCCAAGAAACTTACAAGATCTTAGAAGATTTGCAGGATTGGACTGTTATCTTGGAAGATTTGTAAGATTGGTCTGTTGTCTTGGAAGATTAGCCTGAAAGATCTTAGAAGATATGTCTGGGTGGGAACTGAAACTTGGAAATTTGGCAATACCACAGAGCCAGAGGAAGGACCCCGCAGCACCCTCAGTTGCGGGAAGCGCAAAATAATTTCATTAAGTTGAAGTTTATGAATTACTTATAAAAAAATAATGGAGAACTTTCAATGTGATCTGTGAACTTGTATAGTGATCATCAGGGGCAACAACCGGCCCCGCTGACTCAAGTTGCGAACTATAAGAATGCTTGCATGCATAGAACTGAGATCAGTTTTTAGTCAATTGGTGCTGCTTCTTCTTGCTATATCGGCTAAGACGTTGGTTATTTTTTTATTGGATAATACTCAATCCTACATATTTAAAAACGATGTTCTTGGTCACTTTGGTAGTTAGTAAAATCGAGAATACGAAGTCAATGATCAAATCAGGAAATGGGAGCAATGTAAGTACTACGTACTATACAAGTCTCATTATAGGACAAGTCAAACATTCAGAGCAGAAGCTATTCGGTTTGACAAAGACAAAACCCCATCATTATTGTGTTCATGGGTTTGCAGGAAGCAGTCCAGGCGCATTAAAAATAAGTATGACGCATTCTATTCAGGTCACATATGTTGCTACACTACCGTCATCGATCAACCAGTTCTCCGCACTGCTGTTAACACGTTAACAGTGACAGCTTAAGGGGCTTTCACAATAGTCGTGCGACCTCTTTACGACTTCTTACGATCATGGTCGTAAGATCGATCGCATCTATCGCACGACCAAGTAATGGGCAAAAGACCGTTCCAGGACACCATAAAATTCAAAAAAATAGTATCTTTAAAAACGACATAAATTCATGAATTTAGACCCTTTTTCAGGTTTTTAAGACCTAAATACATGAATTTAGTCCATTCAAAAAGTACCATTTTTTCAAAAAATGGCATTTTTAAAAACGACATAAATTCATGAATTTGAACCCTTTTTCAGGTTATGAAGACCTAAATTCATAAATTTGGGCGTTTTTAAAAATACCCAATTTTCAAATTTTTCAAAATCTCAAATTTGAGAATTACAATTTTTTCATTGCTAAAATCATGACCGTACAAGGACACCGAAAATCATAAAAGTTAGTATTTTTAAAAATGACTAAATTCATGAGTTTAGACGTTTTTAAAATATGAGATAACTAAAATTATGTGTCTAATAATATTTGAAGGAAATGGCATATTCTTAACAATAACTCAATTGTAGAGAACATCTCCTTCTCGCATTTATGAATAAAAGGCATTTCAGTGTAAAGAGCTGTGACCTCCAACTCAAACATTTGAAAGGAAACAATGTATGAAAGAACAAACAGCTGCTACACCCACTTAGACATTTGTAAGACGTGGAATATATATCCAGCAAATCCTACTCCGGCGTCCCTTAAGAAATTTTTTTAATCATAAAATGAGCAACATAAATGAGTTTTTAAATTATATGGAACGCAAACAACTACAAATTTTGATCTAAAGAAAATTGCAAATCAATTAGGAATAAAGAATTTTCATGTTCTAATGAGAGTCGAATTACAATTGATCAAAAATAAGCCAACAGGAACCTTCAGTTCCCGGAACAAAGTTCCATCAATAACTATAAATTTCATAACAAATCTTCACACAACAGATGAAAAAGGAGTACATTGGTCTGCAGGTATCTTTAATAAAAATCGAGATAATTACTATTTTGACTCTTATGGACTTCCACCTACAAACGAAGTCAAAAAAATACTTGGCAATGGAACTTATAATACATTTCAAATTCAAAAATCGGGAACTACTTACTGTGGTCAACTATGTCTTTATGTTTTATTTAAATTACAAAAAGGAGTACCATTTCTTGATATTATGTTAGAATTGAACGAACCGTAGGTTCTATGGCTACGCCTAACAAGGGAATTTCGTTCCCGAAACGTTAGTTCCAATAATGATGATAATGATAATTAAAAATCACTTCGTTGTAATTCATTTTGATAAAATCGGCCTCTGATATTTTCATCATCTAAATCTTTGATTTCGTAAGTAATCGGATAAGTTTGGTTTATTTTACAAACTTCAAATATTTCTTTAGTCCAGTATCCGACGAAGCCTTTTTCAAATTTATTCTTATACTTAAATATTCGCACCCTATCTCCAATTTTAAATTTCGGCTTACGTTTCTGTACATTCGGATTATTCTCATTCGAATAATTATTTTCGTTCGAATAATTATTCTCGAATATTTTCTTTCGTATTAAATCAGGGTCGTCAGAAGCATTCTTTGGAGTTTCTTCAATACCTGAATGAATCTTATTGTTATACTCATCTACAATTCCTGGTAATATTTTTAACCATTTCTGATTTCCTTGCTGAGTAAATTTCTTGAATAATTTATTTTTTAACGTCCGATTGAATCTTTCTATTACTACAGCCTTTCCAGCATTTTCAGTTGAATAAACTGAGCCTTGGCGATGACTTTCGTCTGTTTCAAATAGTGGTCTAACATTTCGATTGTAAAATTCCGATCCTTTGTCAACAAACAATTTTTTTGGCTTTCTCTTACTTTCTTTAAAGATTTCTTCAAACGCATATTTAACTGACAGACCACTTTTATTTTTTAAAGGCTTTACCCAAGCGTATCGTGTATATAAATCTATAACGGTCAATGCGTATTTGTAGTCCCTTTCATTCGGCATATGAATAAGATCAGCACTCCAAATATCATCTTTATTAAATACTTTTACTTTCAATAAATATTTAGGCCTTCTGTATTCTTTATGAATTTCAGACGCATAGCGGCTTAGGTCATTCGACATTTCGGAGGCGTAGGTTCGAGCGTTGCTCTCAGACAGCTTTGCTGTCGTTTCATTTAAACCCTGTCCGAATAATATTTTAGCTTGTAAAGCTTTCTTAACAAACATTCTTTCAATTTTTTCTCTAAATGTAGGATTTTGAATACTATCTAATTCTTGAATCATCTTCTTATCAGCTACATGACGAGAACTTAGATCATGATTTCGATAAGCCAAATCATGTCTATAAGCTGCGGCATCTACTCTATTTATTGGCTCTTCACCTATTTTTGGATTATTATTCTCATCTAGTCTTATATCTAATCGAGTTCCTGGACCGGTATATGAATGACCAGGAAGATGTTTTTCTTTCGAATATTTACTCCAAATAAATCCAGGAAAGTTTTCTAATGCTTTTTGTATGTCACCTCAAATATGCTGACAATTTGAGTTTTCATTTTTGTTTAATAGATAATTTAATAAATCTAAATTAGCAATTTTTAATTTAATTAAATTTTCGGAATTTCTAGAATTCATTTTTAAAGATAAAAAAGTTTTAAAAGATAAAATAAAATAAATGTTTTACCTTATGGACCAAAGGTCCTGAGGTTATTACCGAATCATACTAGGACTTAGATATATTCCAGAACCATCTTTAGTTTCTTTAATTTCAATTAAATCATCAACATTGTGGAGAATATTTTTAAGAACTCGTTTTCCTTCATCAACTAATTTTAATTTATTAATAAAATTATCTACTACTCCTTCTCCCTTAGCAACTTTCTCTAGCTCTCTGTTATGACGTTTTTGTTCTTCTAATGCTGCCTTCTCTGATTTATTTTTATTTACTGCTTGGACAATACCAGCTGTCGCACCTGCAACACTTCCTGCTGCTGCTATGCCACCTATTATTAGTGGAATTAATGGGAGAATCCCACCATTCTTTTCTTCTTGTAATTGAATATTCTCTATCATTGGTTTACTTACGTAATACTTTTTTTTGTTAATCGTAATAGTTTTAGGGGTATTTTTGTCAACAATATTACGTAATTTTAATTCAACAGTTTTATTATTATTACTTTTCGCTTGCGACATTTTTAATAAAAAAATTTTAAGTTACGAAAATTTTTAATCTATTGTAGTTATGAAAAATTTTTAAGTTAAGAATTTTTAATCTATTCTAGTTATGAAAAATTTTAAGTTATCAAAAATTTTAATCTATTCTAGTTATGAAAAAATTTTAAGTTACCAAAAAATTTTAATCTATTCTAGTTATGAAAAAATTTTAAGTTACCAAAAAATTTTAATCTATTCTAGTTATCAAAATTTTAAGTTATCAAAAATTTTAATTAACTTATCCTAGCCATCTTTCCATTAAGAATTTCAATAGAATATCTTACATCTTCTAGCAATAAACCATCAATGAAGTGGTGGAATCTTTTTTTTCAATATTAATTGTTACATCACAACCAGTCTTGATAATATCTTCAGATTATGCACTTAAATCGAAACAGAAAACAGGATATAAATGTCTCCAATCTCCAGGAGTTAATTGTGGTTCAACTCCAAATTCTAAACAAAGATTTCGATAAGATTCATATCCTTCCATAAATTGATTATTGGTATCATCGAATCTTAATGGATCAATTGGATATCGGGTTTGATTTAATGAAACTTGTAAACTTCGAATTGTATTGATATGAAAAAGATTGTTGTTCTTATCAAAACTTGGAGAATTATTTCTTTGAAATGTTAGTAATAAATATCTTGGAGTATTCGCAGTTCTAGTAAAATGCCAGTTAAATCTTTGTTTGGAAAAAGTTACTGAACTAGAAGTACGCTTTAGAAAATTTACTGGAATTGGTTTGTTAGTATTTAATCTTTTTGCAATAGCTGTTTCAACCTCTAAACTAGGAGTAATATGCTTAATGCACCATTCAAGTCTATCAATTTTTAAATATGCTTTTTTTCCAGTCTTACCAAAAAAGATTAATTCATTATTTGCTGTACGATGAATTATTAACTTAAATTTTAATTGATATGATATTTTATCATAATCTAAATATCCGAATAATGGAGACAATGACCAATTAACTGTCTGTTTACTTTTCTTGTTAAATTCACGTCTTTCTTTATATGCACTATTGTTTGTTTTATTTAAATGTTTTGCAATATTTTCTACATCTTTCGCAATTCCTGCTGCATCTGTTCCAGCGTGAGTTAAATCATCAACAATTATACCATCATTAGTATCAGGAAACCAACCTTCGATTTCATACTTTTTATTATTTTCACCAATTATTACAAATCTAAGCATTGTATCAATTACACCTGGAGAATCACTTATTGTTTCTATATTTTGAGTTGCAACATCTAAACGCATTTGCGTAAATAATCTTGGAAAAAATTATTCTCTAATGCAATATTATCGGTATCTGGTAATGGTGTTGTAAAATTAGCATCACTATATAAAGTATATTCACAGTGTAAAAACGAATCAGGTAAATATAAATAACTCTGCTGATTATCAACTTCAAAAATTAAATCACCACCAGTATTTACTCTACTGGAAGATCCGGGATTCATAGCAATTCTTATATAGTCATTTTTTTTATTATAACTGACGAACGGAGGATCGTCTAATCTAAATTTATTTTCGATAAGCGAAGACATTTTTTAAAAAATAATTTGACTTTTTGTTTTTCTCAAGACAGAAAAAATTTTTACTAAAATATAATTTTAGAATTTTACCAAAAAAATTTTACTAAAATATAATTTTAGAATTTTGCTAGACCATTGCCTCTTATTTCTTCAATTGAACGTCCTATGGCTACGCCTGTTTTCTTCCCCTTTTTACTGTCAGACGGAGCTCCGCTCCTCAAGGTTTCACCCCCTACAGCTATGTTAGCAATTTTGTTCTTTGTTTCCTCTGAAAGTTTTTTTAAATTTTTTAGTTCTTCAGAATCATTTTTAAGTTTACGAATAGTTTCTAGTTGTTTTAATTCGTTTTGAGACTTAACAGCATTTGATATTGCACTAGCTGTACTACCTATAGCAGCTGCTCCTTTTGCACCAGATGTAATCAAATCTTTATTATTTTTAATTAAGTTAACGATACTTCCAATACCAGAAAATATACCATCCCCTTCTTTTTGAACGGCACCTGCAGTGCCTAGGAACTTTTGTGTTCCGATTGTTTCTACACTGTCATAATGGTAAACAGATTTCATAGATGGTTCATGAGCAATTTTTTGATTTGAAGCAAAATGTTTAAGATTGTGTTTATAAATTATAGGCATTTTTTAGGATTAAATTTGACTTTTGGGAAAAAATATTTACGTTAATATTTGCGCTAAGATTTACGTTTATGATAAGGTAATAACCTCAGGACCTTTGGTCCGATAGGCTAAAGCCTCTGGACAAGGTTCTATAGGTTAGAAACCCAAGACTTCGTCGATCAAGATTTACGTTTGTGAATGGACAACAACTTCGAGATAACTTTATTAATTGCCTGTTGCACTTTATCTATTGCGTCAAGCAGCGTGTGATGTACTTTAATTTCTCTTCTATTAACTTGCATTTTCTGCTGATTAATCTTCAACGCCGTTTTAAGAGCATTTAACTTAACTTTAAGAACATCTAATTGTCTTTTAACAGCATCTAACTGTTCTTTATTTTCTTTAGAGTTTTCTTGTAAATTTTTCTTTAATTCATTTTCTAAATTGATTTTAAGAGTTTTCATTTTATCAACTTTTTCATTAAGTGAGTTTACTTCATTTATTATTCTATTCATCTTTTTCATTTGTTGAGTAATTTTAGAACTCAATTCATCAACACTTTTTTGGAATGTAGTTTGTAACTGCTTTAAATTTTTTTTAATTCTTTCAGGTAGTTTTTCTATTTCATCTTCTAATTGTTCTTTTAACATTTTTATCTGATGTTTATTTTTAATGACTGCAGATTTTAAATTTAAAGAAAGTAATATTAAAATTTTTGATTGTTCTGAAATCTTTTTAAAAAGTTTTGCTATATCTGCTTCTAGCTCTCTATCCTTTTTATCAAGTTTTAATAATTTTTCGTTTAATGATTTGTCATTAAGTTTAAGCAACTTTAATTCGTTCATCAGTGGAACCAAAACATCGTTTATATATTTTTCTTTTAAGTCATTGATTTGTGTATCAACATATTGTTTATTTGTCAACTCTGTATTTTGTTGCGGAAGAATAGAAAGATGCAATGGACCAGATAAAACGTCTCCAGTTTTCATGATATAATTTTCTATCTCTATTTCTAATTCACGATTATTCGGGATATATGCACCTCCACCAACATTTGGTAACATCATTTTTTAACAATAAAAAAATAAAATTTTTTCTAATAAAAATAAAAAAATAAAATTTTTTCTAATAAAAATAAAAAAATAAAATTTTTTCTAATAAAAATAAAAAAATGGAAAATCCAAATTTAAAAAAATCATATTCGCCCGTATTATCCTGTTCTTCTTATTCGACGAGATCAACGGGATTTGATAATAAATGTTTTGATAATAATAATAATAATCCATGTATAGATGTTAATCTTTTGTTTCAATTACAAGCCGAAATATTTAGAGAACAGACTAAAGGTTTACCTTGTATAGAAACTAATTATTGCATTTTCCCAGGTGATCCATTTATTAAATTTATGGAGATTGTTAGTAAATATAATGATGTAGCTTATGTAGAATTAAATAAAGAAAATATGGTTATAATAGGTCATAATAATGTTTACGGATACATTAGAGCAGTTTTACCGATTAGTAATACTGATTGGATAGAAAATAAAATTATCAATTATATCAATATTAAAGAATTAGTTAAAAAATTAAAATCGTTTTCCAAGGAAAAAATTAGATTATTTGTTGATGAACAAAACCAATATAATATTCATATCGAGAGTAAAAAACATAATGAAGAATTATTATGTCAAGTTTATTACAGAGATACAATTTATAAACAAGAAACATTAGAAATGCCCCAAAGATATGATGATGATACTTATATAGGATTATATTCAAATTTAAATATTAATTTGTTAAAATCTTATATAAATGGTTTAGCTCAACAAGAAAAACTTTATATGTGGACAACACCCTATAAAAGTTTAGATTCTGATAAAAATTCTAAAAATAATAAATGTTTTAAACATCATGAAAATGTGAATTTTAAAGAATCTTATAATAATAATGATAATAATATAAATGATGATAATATAAATGATGATTCTGAAACATCTGAAAATGGTGTGAATGGTAAAAAAGATTATAAAAATATTAGTAATTATAAAAATTTAAGTGAAGAAAAATTTATATCTCAGACTGATGTACATGATATTAATACTACATATAATCAAAATTTATCTAAATTTCATTTACTTACAATTGAAAATAATAATGATGGTATAGTTGAAGATACTGTAAGACAACTATGTGTCGGGTCTACAAAATTTAAATTAGGATTTACATCTAATCAATTTAAAATTTATCATCTTTAATAAAAACTAAAAGTGATTCAGATTATGGTGGTGTTATTAAATTTTCCAAAAGAGATCAAAGACCAATATTTTTCTCTATTATATTATTATCAGATAAAAAATGTAATTTAGAGTTAGATATTCCAATAAGAGAATGGTATCCTATCAGGGAGTGGCATCCTATACCAAAAAGTGTAATTTATGATGTTGAAGAATCAATTTATGATGATGATGAAGAATCAATAGTTAGTGAAAATAAATATAAATTATCTTTTGATAAAACGTTATATGATAAAACTTAATATTATAAAACATTATATGATAAAGAAAATAAAATAACTTAGGAACGTGAAATATATAATAATATAAAATAATATAAAATAACTCTCAAGACCTTGATATTAGAATGTTTATATCTAAAATTAAAACACAATTTTTTTCTTAAATTTTCTCTAAAAAAATAAAAAAATGGAAAATACCAAGTTTTATTGTAACTTATGTAAAAAAAGTTGCAAACAAAAAGAAGTTATCAATCTCATTTAAATAGTAAATTGCATTTACAAAATGTAGATCGAGTTGATGAAGGAAATATATTAAAATTAAATAATTATATAAACTATCTAGAAACATTACCTACTGATATAAAAGTTAAAAAAATGTTTGATGATTATTCACATTCGGAATATAAAAAAGTTTTTAATAGTGAAGATGAACATGTACAAACCGAAGGTTCTAGGGCTTCGCCATTAACAGATATAAAATATTTATTTAATGAATCGGTTGAACATAATGAAACCGATAAAACTTTTTCTGATATTCTAACCAACTTTTATAATATATTTAAGAAATCTTTCAAATGTTATATGAATGTAGAAGTACTTTATACAAAAAATGGACCTGATGGAATTCCTGAAGAAATAATACAAGGACATTTTACAAATTCACAAGAAATTCATAATGTAAATGATATACAACCCATATTTGAATCGATGATACTTAAATTAGAAAATTGTATAATTGAAGCCCAGTTACGTGAATCTGGTTGGAGATTTGTTACAATACTATCTAAGAAAATAGTAATTGATAAATATAAAAATAATACTGGTGGTAGTTATGTTCCTTTGCCTTTCAGTTCACCACAAATAATCAACATAAAAAATGAAGATGATTATTGTTTTCTGTGGAGTATTATAGCACATTTACATCCTGCAGAATATCACAAAGAAAGACTAAGTCATTATAATAAAGAAGAATACATAAAGGAATTTGATCTTTCGGATGGTTTAGATGAATTTCCATATGATTATAATAGGTTAAAAAAGTTTCATAAAAAGAATAAAAATTTAATAGAAGTAAATGTTTTTGAATTAAATGTGAATTATGTTTCTATTGGTAAAATTACTCCACTTTACTCAGATTCAAAAAAATTTTATTTGAATAATAAAAATTTATGTCAATCAGAAATAGTATATAATGATAGAGGAAATTACATGCATCATAATATTTTTTACCAAGGAAATATAGTATGTACTGAAAAATTTCAAATTGTTAAAACACTATCACCAATATTGATTAATCATAATAATTATAAAGGACGTAATGATGATTATAATTACAAATATTCATCTTTATCTTTAGAATATCAACAGAAATTAGAAAATTTAAATAAAAGTTTACAAAAATGTAAAACAGATTATCAACAACAAACAAAAATATTAGTACAAGAATATGGCCATAAATATCAAAATAAGATAGAAAAGATTCAAAAATTAAATGAAGAAAATAATGAAGACAATAAAGAATTAAATAATGAAGAAAATAAAGACAATAAAGAATTAAATGAATGTTTTAAAAAATGTCAACAACAATATAAAGAACAATATGATAAAGAATATATTTATCAGCTACAAATATTAAATCAAAATTATCAACAGTCTGAAAAAGATTTACAAAGATATATCGACTTAACACATGAAATATATAAAGATAAATTTGAAAAATTAAAACAAACAAAGCAACCAGCACAAGCGAATATATTATATTATCAGGGTCATTTTATATTGCGTAAGGATGTTTCTATATTTACAAAAACTTCAGATGATGCTAATTTTCCCTGTCTCCAATGTATGACGAGCTTTAGAACTTTAGAAGAAATGAATAGACAATTGGAGAATTGTCAACAAAATGAAGCAGTCAGAAACCCTTTTCCTAAAGATTATTATTTAGAATACAATAGACATTATTTGAAAAATAAAGTACCCTTTACTATTTATTGTGATTTTGAAGCATATAATGTTAACATGACACAAAATCACGGGACATCGGAGATGTCTTCCAGGGCTTCGCCCGATTCTGATAATTATAAATATGAAAAAAGTGCATCTGAACAAAGTAAAGAAAAATATTTATTTGAACAAAAACCATTATGTTGGGGAATGTACATTCATTCAAATTATCCTGAATTATTTAAATCAGAATATTTTCAATACTATGGTGAAGATAGTTCAGAAATGTTTACAAAGAAAGTAGAAGAATTACAATGTCGTTTTTCACAATTGCTTGAAACAAATATACCAATGCTTCCATTAACGGATGAAGAAAAAATTAATTTTATTAATGAAACAAATTGTTATTACTGTGGAAAAGAATTTACAAAAAATTATAAAAATGGCAAAGGTAGATATCTTGATAAGCGAAGCTTCGGCTCTGCCGACAAAGTAAAAGATCATGATCATCTAAATGGATTATATAGAGGTGCAGCACATAATTCTTGTAATCTTAATGCTAATAAATTTAAATATAACTTTGTTCCTCTATATTTCTATAATGGTTCTAAATATGATTTCCATTTAATAATGAAAGATTTATTTTCATCTGAAAAATTACAACAACAACAAATAAATGTACTATGTAAAACAGAAGAAGAATATTTTTCAATGCAATTAGGTTGTATTAGAATTTTAGATGCATTTAGATTTTTTACTCCTTATTCATTAGATGTTATGGGAAAAACTTTGAAATCTGAACAATGTAAAATATTAAATAAATATAATTTAAAACCTTTAAAAGGCATATTTCCGTATGAGTACATAACTGGAGATAAAACCTGTGGTTCACAGTCGAAGACTGATTTTAATTCTGTGAATAAAATTATGGAAGAAAAACAACTTCCTCCAATAAATAAATTTAAATCAACATTAAAACAATCACAATTATCTGAAGAAGACTATTCAGAAGCTGAAAAGAATTGGAGAGAGTTAAATTGTAAAACAATGTATGATTATACAATGAAATATCTTCAGATAGATGTATTAATACTAGCTGATCTTTTTGAAAACTTTCGTGATGTGTTTAGAATATTACGGAATAGATCCATGTTATTGTTATTCTACACCAGGTTTAACATGGTTAGCAGGATTAAAACATACAAATGTTCAAGCCGATGGCTCTAGGACAAAGTCCGTTAAACTTAAACATTATAAAGAGAATACATATGATAAATTATTATTCTTTGAATCTGGAATTAGAGGTGGAGTTTCATCAGTTTTAGGTACTAGATATGTTAAATGTTATAATAAGAAAGTAAATCCACAAGAATATGGAATAATGAAACCTTTATCTCCAGAAGAAAAAGAAAAAATATTAGAAATTTTTCGAACGAAACGAGAAGGAGTAGAACGTGAAAATGCAATTGATGAATTCATGAGAGAAAACTATTTGTTATATTATGATTTTAATAGCTTATATTCTTCTTGCATGATACAAGAATTACCAACAGGTGAGATGGAATGGTGTAATATTCGTACGTCATCAGAGATGTCTACTAGGGCTTCGCCCGTTCTTGATTATCAAAAAACATATGATGGTGAAAATAATTTTGGTTATGTATATGAAGTTGATCTAGCATATCCTGATGAAATAAAATATAAAACAAAATATTTTCCTTTCTGTCCCGAAAACAAAATTCCCAATATAGAAGATTTTTCAGATTATCAAAAATCTATAATTCCTAAGAAATACAGACCAACAAAAAAACTTATGTTAACACAAAGTAATAAAGGAAAGTATGTTGTTGAAGGAAGAATGCTAGATTGGTATTTAGATCATGGAATGATTCTCACAAAAATTCACCGGAAACTAGTGTATAGAAAATCTAGGTGGTTAAAAGATTATATAGAGTTCAATATTGAAAAACGTAAAATAGCTAAAAGAAATAAAGATGATTTTGGAAACGTGTTCTTCAAATTAATGAATAATGCATTTTATGGTAAGACTTTAGAAAATGTGCGTAATAGACAAAATATTGAAATAGTTTATGATAAAGATAGGTTTCAAAATTTAACAAGGAAACCTACATATAAAAGAACTACTAGATTTAGTGATGAACTATGTGCTGTACATTTACGTCGAATCAGCGTGAAACATGATAAGTTTAATTTTATAGGATTCACTATATTAGAATTAGCTAAACTATTTATGTATAGATTTATATATGATTATTTAGCACCTGCTTATGGCAAAAACTATAAATTACACTTTACAGATACGGATTCGGTTTTCTTAGAATTAACAATACCGTATAATTCTACACTTGTTAAAGAAATAGATAAAATAAAAGATATCATTCATTCTTCTGATTTATGTAAAGTAAAAGATGAATTAGAAGGAAATGAAGATTTCATAACAGAAGCTATATTTTTAAAATCTAAATGTTACTGTTATGATACAACTAATAATATTAAAACACATAAAACATTAAAAGGAATTTCAAAGGCATCAGTGGCTAACCAAATAACATTTCAAGATTATAAAAATGCATTATTTAATAATGAAATAAAAACAGCATATAATGATAGACTTAATTCAAAGAAACATAAAATGTATTTAAAAGAGGAACATAAATTAGCATTAGATCCATTTGATGATAAAAGAAAAATTTTACCTGATGGAATAACTACTTCACCTTTTTAAAGTTTATTTATTATTATTTAAATCCGTCTAGAAAAAAATTTTTATTATTTAAATCAGTCTAGAAAAAAATTTTTTATTATTTAAATCAGTCTAGAAAAAAATTTATTACTCAGTATAAAAATTTTATTATTTATTGCTCAGTAAACAAATCTTCTATAACTCTATCATGAATTTTTTTATCAATATTAATTGTGATAAATCCATAATCTTTTGACCAAGCATTGTTACACGATTGTTTAAATTCATCTTTATTTCTTACGCATAAATCTCTTAACAAATCACTTAAGTTTCTTGCATTTATTTCAAATAGTATAAATATATTTGCATTCTTTCTAATAACACTTCCGTCTAATGAATACATACTTTGTGTTAAATAAAATACACTACAGTTATTATGTCTACCTCTTGTGAAATAATTTCTCTGAACTGACTGATTTCTGTCATTAACACAATCATCAAAAATTACAAAATGTTTCATTGTTTTATCTAGTTTACTAGGATCTTGCATATTACCACTATCATCTATTAATTGTATCTTTATATGCTTATTTTTATTGGTTTCTACTAACTGATTATTTTTTGCTGCTTCTTCACACCACGAACTTATTTCTTCATCTTCAGATTTTTCATATTCTTTGAATAATGAAGCAATTGCTGTTTTTTAAGATTATTTTCAAATCCATATTTTAGAAATTGATAGACGGGTTGTTCTGCTGTTGTTGTATAAATTATAAGATTGTTATAATCCAAAAAATTTGGAGTCGTTAAAATTTTAAATAATAAATATGTTTTTCCACATCCTGATCTTCCGCAAATAACTGACAAAACTTTATTAGATAAATTTGCATGATGATTAAATTTAAGTTTTTTTTAATTTAATGGTTGTACTTCACTCATTTTTTAATAAAAAATTTTATTTTTATTTTAAAAGAAGAAGAAGAAGAAAATTAAACTTCTCTAGCTTCGCGTGGGAGTTTATACCTCCCGAACCAAAAGATCTATCATAATCTCTTCACCTCCAAAATTTATTTCTTGTCCTTTTTCATCAGTGATTCTAATGTTAATGTTGTTAATAGTTTTTCTTGTAATAGGGAAATATATTAATGTTTGTGGAAATACATTTAATCTATAACCAATGGGTACAGTAAAAGCTGGAAAACTGAATATTAAATTTGACAATTTACCATTATATATCCTCCGTCAATAATGTCACAATGTACAACAATTGAATTTATTTCAGTTATTTTTGGAATCTTCTCACCTAAATGATAACCTTGACTATAGGTTTGTTTATTAAATCCTAAAAGCTTTGACAATGATCTATCATGATTAAAATCAACTTGATGATTTTCGTCTAAAGTAAGAGAAAATTTATTAACTGCTGGTTCAACTGCAAAATGTAATTGTTTCTTATCTTTAAATGGTATACCTAAATGTCTCTTAATTTCATTTGATATTGATTCAACTTCGTAAGAACCAGGAAGAAAAGTTAGTACTTTCCACGTTTTGCCTTTATCAGTAGAATATCTAAATTGGTCATTCACATCTTTGATAACGTTTTGAATAGTGTTAAATGTGGAGAAACTAGTCAATGCAATTTGATAATTTTTATTTTGTTCTAAATGAAGAATGGGTTCTAAATTACAAGTGTGTGATGAAGCAGTTGTTATAATTTTTAACGTCGTACTAAATTTTGATGAACCCAAAATCTCTGTTAGATTTTCTAAATGATTATTAATTTTGTCAAAATCTACTGATGATAATTCTCTCGAAGACATTTTTAAACTAAAAAAATTAAACAGATATTTATTTATGAAACATTTTTTATGAAAAAAATCGTAGATAAAAACTAGAAACAACTTATTTCAGCTACGGGCGAAGCCCTTAAAGACATCAGAGATGTCCGGTTATACTTTTATAATCCTCTTCATTTAGAATCTTCTTTTCTAACAGTCTTTTCAATATAGCATGAATTTCATTGAAACTAGAATTATGTCCTTCTTTTATTGCAGATATTAAAATATTTAATCTATTTAGTAATTCTTGTGGATCATCTGGTAAGAATACAATTGTTTCTGTTTTCTGTTTTTCAGATAAACCTTTTCCTACTTTAACTCCCGTTGATAATAAATTTTCTAATTGTTTATAACGTCTAAGAGATTTTACTGCACCAACTCTATCTAACATAGCTTTATATTTTATGAGATCTTCTAATGCATAATTATTTAAAGCTGCTCCTCTTAAAAGATCAACAAAATTTCTATCTAAATTAAAAGGAGATTTATCTGGTGAAAAAATTAAACCTCGAAAAGGTTGTGGAAATATTTCTTTTTGTCCGAGATAAAATCTAGGTATTGTTTTTCCATCTATAAATGAGATAGAATGTTCAAATTGCATAGATTTTGGTAATTTCTTATTAATGTTTGATTCTAGTAATCCATAGTCATCTAATATAGTTTTGTGCTCTGGATCTGTTATATCAATGTGTTTATCATTATTTGTAAGTTCTTTTTCATGAGTTTTAAATGGTTTCATAGTTTTTTCAAAATCAGTTTTTACTTGCTCGGTTTGCTGCATTTTTTCAAACATATCAGATTGAATACCAGCTTTAATCATTCTATGTTGAAGATGATTTTCTTTCATAATATTTCTTTGTTTTATTAACTCTTCTAATTGTTTAATTCTTTCAAAATTATCAGCTCTAATTTTATCCATTTTTAAAATATAATATTTGAATTTTGTGGTAACATTGGAATACAACAAAAACATTTTACTGAACAAATTATTTTTTTATTGCTTTGTTGTCTGACATCTTTTCGTTTAAAATTTTCTCGTTTTAAGTTTTGTTTAATAAAGTTTTGCTTAAATTTTCGCTTAAAGATTTTAGCTCTTCTAAAAAATTTTTATCATTTTCTTCATTAGAAATTTTACCATCACTAAAAGTTTTACCATCACTAGAAATTTTGCCACCCTGTTTATTCTTATCATCAACTTTTTCTGACTGTAATTGAAAGGATATTTGATTTACTTCATTAGCTATTTGATCAAATTTTTCAATCTCATCTAACGTAATAACATTATCATCACATACTCTTTGAAAGTAGTAATGTAGTTTATCATAGACTTCTTTAATATATAAATGCTTAGTTTTTAATGATTTTCGTTTCTTAGTTATTAAAGATTTATCTAACATTGTAACAAGTGAAGTTGCAAAAACACCCGTACCTGTTAAAGCTGTAGCAACTACTGGAATTACTAAAACACCTGAAGATATAACAATTGTTAAAGCACCTAAACTTATTGTTAAGAATATGCCAATTCCTTGTGTTACATTCTTAACTTTAGTCCATCTCTTTCTTAATTTTTTATAATGCTCTAATCTTAATAATAATTGAGATTCCTTATCTTTCATATAGCGTACTCTATCTTCGTGTTTTTCTTTATTCATTTTTTCAATGTTAATCTTTTCAATGTCCATTAAAGTAGAACTACGTTCATATGATAACGAAGGATATATTCTTGCGGTTTCTTCCATTTTTTAAAGAAATATTTTGAATAAATATTTTGAATAAATATTTTGAATAAATATTTTGAATTTCGATTTAAATAGAATTTCGTAGTTGTTTGTTTGCCGTATAATTTTAAAAACTCAGTCATGTTATTAACCTGAGGTAATATATCACCTATATTACTCAGTATAACTGTCGGATTTTCATCATTCATTTTAAATGAAATAAATTCCAATAGCTGTAATAATGTCTACTTCTGGTACAGAAAAATGAAAACAACGGCAGTGTATTTTGCATCAAATATAATAATACAACAATCAATCTTATCATACAATTGTACAATGTCAGTCTACTACCATTAGACTGGAGAACAAAAGAAAATTTAATTACATTTCAAAATAATCCAAAACGTGTTACTACTAAGTTCCATGAATCATTCTTAAATACCAAATATAATAATACAACAATCAATCTTATCATACAATTGTACAATGTCAGTCTACTGCCATTAGAATGGAGAACGAAAGAAAATTTAATTACATTTCAAAATAATCCAAAATGTGTTACTACTAAGTTCCATGAATCATTCTTAAATACCAAATATAATAATACAACAATCAATCTTATCATACAATATAATAACAATATATATATATAATATATAATATTTAATATAATATACAATATGATAACCGTTGACCGCCGTGGTGGTCGGTTGTATGAATAGCGTGCTCTTGCTGACTTCTTCGTAGACCTCTCCAGCGTCTGAACTACGAATCGCTTCGACTCCAAGTTTTTACCACCTGATGATTTAAGTCTCGTTATCATTCGTCTCGATTTTCTAATCAAACTGCTCAGCGGAGCGAATCCTGCAACTGCTCCAACTTGTGCTCATCTTTTCACTCCTCTCCGTTTTTCCTGTGTTTTGATTGGATATTACGCCGACTTCCCTTACTCGCGCGGTACTCGCAGGAACTACCTCACTCAGACGTCTCCCTCAACGCCGATATTCGCATCTCCGTACGTTGGACTGCACCGCCTTTGTCTCCGTCGCTGAGCAACGCCACTGCTTGCCGGTGAGTCCGCTGCTGCTGCTACCCAAGGCACGCGTCATTCAACCGGACAGCTGACGCAGAGGATTTCCGCTGTCAGAGATTAACTTACAGCGCACGCCTCCGACCACTTGTCAGCGCAGCAGCCGTGAGGCTACGGTGTAGGAGTTGATCTCCTTGAGCACTGAGGTCAATTCCTTGGCGAAACAATCTTTTGCTCCAAAATCAATTAATTGATTGACAGGCAGTACCAGAGAAAGTGAATAAGACGAGAAGTGACATGTGAAGGAAACTGGTGATGGCGAGATAGAGAGAACGATAAAATCAGCGATCAATCTCGCGTGCAAGCCGGTCGTGTCTCTGGCAGCTCTGTCATTCTTGTGGTTTCTTTGAATTTTGGTGTGTCACATTTATCCTCTGCGGTAATTTTTACATCGTTCGACTCGTCATCATATCGCCGTTCATATCATCGAGCTCATTCATTTGGAATTTATCTGGTTTCGTCGTGTTTGAGGAAAATTCCCACTGCATCGCTCTCTGACGTGAATAGTGTTCTCTTCGCTTCTTTCTCGCTGTGTTGCGTGGTGCTGTGTTGTGGAAAGCAATCTCAACGCAATCGGATGCGTGCTGCAGACGAATTCCTGATTCCCCGATAAAGAACATTTTGTGCCGACCATCAACGTCATTCGCTCACGCAGTGTAAGGGTACAGTTCTAGCCTTGCATTCTCAAGTTCTGTTTTCAAATCTGGACTGGGCAACCAACATCTTTCTATCAGTCCACCAAATCTATCATCAATATGCATGATGAGGTCAACTAACATGAGGCAAACACAACTTGAAGGAAAGACAGAATGTAAAAGCTGCAATCGACAAATTCACATTACCTCCACTGGAGCCCTAAGGCCACATGGTCCACGGACCCAGCGATGCCCAGGAAATGATTCAGTGCTCCCCAACGTTCATCAAAGCCAAGACCAATCACATAATGACATGCACGCAAGACAAAGACCTATCCAGAAACATGATTCAGCAACTTCAATTACCGGCAATCAACATGACACAGCCGAAGCTGGAGATGATAACAATCATGTGGTCGCAACTGATACAATGCCGGAAAACAACATTGTGCAGTTGAATGTCGTACATTCGGAAACAAATGCAAGAGAGAAATCTACACGTGCTACCAATTTTGTATGGGGTTCAATTGATGGCGAAAGGTTTACTGAATTAGTGGAAAGTGCATATGCTGAAGTGACAAAATGGCGACCCAGTCTGTTTCCTATTCCTCGCACCAATGCAGGCAAACAATTCATTTCATGCCTTAGGGAACTCTTCGCGGCATTTGCAGAACGGTCTGCGTTGGAATCCATTGCCTTTAAAGCTGCGACTCTTCTCCCTCATCTCCTTCTCCAGTCAACATGTCGATCAGCGTCAACCGAGTCCTTGAGCACAACCTTGAAGAAACGGATAGATCAATGGAAAGCAGGAGAAATAGAAGAATTGTTAGCAGAATGCAGAGCTCTACAAATTAGGAAATTCAGCGCGAAGAAACAACGATGCTTGACCAAAGAAGAATCATTGAGACGAGCATTTGTACATAAAATGTGTCAAGGACAAATAAGCTCTGCGGTGAGAATCCTTGGGGATCAGAATACAGATTTATTTTCATCTGAAAAATTACAACAACAACAAATAAATGTACTATGTAAAACAGAAGAAGAATATTTTTCAATGCAATTAGGTTGTATTAGAATTTTAGATGCATTTAGATTTTTTACTCCTTATTCATTAGATGTTATGGGAAAAACTTTGAAATCTGAACAATGTAAAATATTAAATAAATATAATTTAAAACCTTTAAAAGGCATATTTCCGTATGAGTACATAACTGGAGATAAAACCTGTGGTTCACAGTCGAAGACTGATTTTAATTCTGTGAATAAAATTATGGAAGAAAAACAACTTCCTCCAATAAATAAATTTAAATCAACATTAAAACAATCACAATTATCTGAAGAAGACTATTCAGAAGCTGAAAAGAATTGGAGAGAGTTAAATTGTAAAACAATGTATGATTATACAATGAAATATCTTCAGATAGATGTATTAATACTAGCTGATCTTTTTGAAAACTTTCGTGATGTGTTTAGAATATTACGGAATAGATCCATGTTATTGTTATTCTACACCAGGTTTAACATGGTTAGCAGGATTAAAACATACAAATGTTCAAGCCGATGGCTCTAGGACAAAGTCCGTTAAACTTAAACATTATAAAGAGAATACATATGATAAATTATTATTCTTTGAATCTGGAATTAGAGGTGGAGTTTCATCAGTTTTAGGTACTAGATATGTTAAATGTTATAATAAGAAAGTAAATCCACAAGAATATGGAATAATGAAACCTTTATCTCCAGAAGAAAAAGAAAAAATATTAGAAATTTTTCGAACGAAACGAGAAGGAGTAGAACGTGAAAATGCAATTGATGAATTCATGAGAGAAAACTATTTGTTATATTATGATTTTAATAGCTTATATTCTTCTTGCATGATACAAGAATTACCAACAGGTGAGATGGAATGGTGTAATATTCGTACGTCATCAGAGATGTCTACTAGGGCTTCGCCCGTTCTTGATTATCAAAAAACATATGATGGTGAAAATAATTTTGGTTATGTATATGAAGTTGATCTAGCATATCCTGATGAAATAAAATATAAAACAAAATATTTTCCTTTCTGTCCCGAAAACAAAATTCCCAATATAGAAGATTTTTCAGATTATCAAAAATCTATAATTCCTAAGAAATACAGACCAACAAAAAAACTTATGTTAACACAAAGTAATAAAGGAAAGTATGTTGTTGAAGGAAGAATGCTAGATTGGTATTTAGATCATGGAATGATTCTCACAAAAATTCACCGGAAACTAGTGTATAGAAAATCTAGGTGGTTAAAAGATTATATAGAGTTCAATATTGAAAAACGTAAAATAGCTAAAAGAAATAAAGATGATTTTGGAAACGTGTTCTTCAAATTAATGAATAATGCATTTTATGGTAAGACTTTAGAAAATGTGCGTAATAGACAAAATATTGAAATAGTTTATGATAAAGATAGGTTTCAAAATTTAACAAGGAAACCTACATATAAAAGAACTACTAGATTTAGTGATGAACTATGTGCTGTACATTTACGTCGAATCAGCGTGAAACATGATAAGTTTAATTTTATAGGATTCACTATATTAGAATTAGCTAAACTATTTATGTATAGATTTATATATGATTATTTAGCACCTGCTTATGGCAAAAACTATAAATTACACTTTACAGATACGGATTCGGTTTTCTTAGAATTAACAATACCGTATAATTCTACACTTGTTAAAGAAATAGATAAAATAAAAGATATCATTCATTCTTCTGATTTATGTAAAGTAAAAGATGAATTAGAAGGAAATGAAGATTTCATAACAGAAGCTATATTTTTAAAATCTAAATGTTACTGTTATGATACAACTAATAATATTAAAACACATAAAACATTAAAAGGAATTTCAAAGGCATCAGTGGCTAACCAAATAACATTTCAAGATTATAAAAATGCATTATTTAATAATGAAATAAAAACAGCATATAATGATAGACTTAATTCAAAGAAACATAAAATGTATTTAAAAGAGGAACATAAATTAGCATTAGATCCATTTGATGATAAAAGAAAAATTTTACCTGATGGAATAACTACTTCACCTTTTTAAAGTTTATTTATTATTATTTAAATCCGTCTAGAAAAAAATTTTTATTATTTAAATCAGTCTAGAAAAAAATTTTTTATTATTTAAATCAGTCTAGAAAAAAATTTATTACTCAGTATAAAAATTTTATTATTTATTGCTCAGTAAACAAATCTTCTATAACTCTATCATGAATTTTTTTATCAATATTAATTGTGATAAATCCATAATCTTTTGACCAAGCATTGTTACACGATTGTTTAAATTCATCTTTATTTCTTACGCATAAATCTCTTAACAAATCACTTAAGTTTCTTGCATTTATTTCAAATAGTATAAATATATTTGCATTCTTTCTAATAACACTTCCGTCTAATGAATACATACTTTGTGTTAAATAAAATACACTACAGTTATTATGTCTACCTCTTGTGAAATAATTTCTCTGAACTGACTGATTTCTGTCATTAACACAATCATCAAAAATTACAAAATGTTTCATTGTTTTATCTAGTTTACTAGGATCTTGCATATTACCACTATCATCTATTAATTGTATCTTTATATGCTTATTTTTATTGGTTTCTACTAACTGATTATTTTTTGCTGCTTCTTCACACCACGAACTTATTTCTTCATCTTCAGATTTTTCATATTCTTTGAATAATGAAGCAATTGCTGTTTTTTAAGATTATTTTCAAATCCATATTTTAAAAATTGATAGACGGGTTGTTCTGCTGTTGTTGTATAAATTATAAGATTGTTATAATCCAAAAAATTTGGAGTCGTTAAAATTTTAAATAATAAATATGTTTTTCCACATCCTGATCTTCCGCAAATAACTGACAAAACTTTATTAGATAAATTTGCATGATGATTAAATTTAAGTTTTTTTTAATTTAATGGTTGTACTTCACTCATTTTTTAATAAAAAATTTTATTTTTATTTTAAAAGAAGAAGAAGAAGAAAATTAAACTTCTCTAGCTTCGCGTGGGAGTTTATACCTCCCGAACCAAAAGATCTATCATAATCTCTTCACCTCCAAAATTTATTTCTTGTCCTTTTTCATCAGTGATTCTAATGTTAATGTTGTTAATAGTTTTTCTTGTAATAGGGAAATATATTAATGTTTGTGGAAATACATTTAATCTATAACCAATGGGTGCAGTAAAAGCTGGAAAACTGAATATTAAATTTGACAATTTACCATTATATATCCTCCGTCAATAATGTCACAATGTACAACAATTGAATTTATTTCAGTTATTTTTGGAATCTTCTCACCTAAATGATAACCTTGACTATAGGTTTGTTTATTAAATCCTAAAAGCTTTGACAATGATCTATCATGATTAAAATCAACTTGATGATTTTCGTCTAAAGTAAGAGAAAATTTATTAACTGCTGGTTCAACTGCAAAATGTAATTGTTTCTTATCTTTAAATGGTATACCTAAATGTCTCTTAATTTCATTTGATATTGATTCAACTTCGTAAGAACCAGGAAGAAAAGTTAGTACTTTCCACGTTTTGCCTTTATCAGTAGAATATCTAAATTGGTCATTCACATCTTTGATAACGTTTTGAATAGTGTTAAATGTGGAGAAACTAGTCAATGCAATTTGATAATTTTTATTTTGTTCTAAATGAAGAATGGGTTCTAAATTACAAGTGTGTGATGAAGCAGTTGTTATAATTTTTAACGTCGTACTAAATTTTGATGAACCCAAAATCTCTGTTAAATTTTCTAAATGATTATTAATTTTGTCAAAATCTACTGATGATAATTCTCTCGAAGACATTTTTAAACTAAAAAAATTAAACAGATATTTATTTATGAAACATTTTTTATGAAAAAAATCGTAGATAAAAACTAGAAACAACTTATTTCAGCTACGGGCGAAGCCCTTAAAGACATCAGAGATGTCCGGTTATACTTTTATAATCCTCTTCATTTAGAATCTTCTTTTCTAACAGTCTTTTCAATATAGCATGAATTTCATTGAAACTAGAATTATGTCCTTCTTTTATTGCAGATATTAAAATATTTAATCTATTTAGTAATTCTTGTGGATCATCTGGTAAGAATACAATTGTTTCTGTTTTCTGTTTTTCAGATAAACCTTTTCCTACTTTAACTCCCGTTGATAATAAATTTTCTAATTGTTTATAACGTCTAAGAGATTTTACTGCACCAACTCTATCTAACATAGCTTTATATTTTATGAGATCTTCTAATGCATAATTATTTAAAGCTGCTCCTCTTAAAAGATCAACAAAATTTCTATCTAAATTAAAAGGAGATTTATCTGGTGAAAAAATTAAACCTCGAAAAGGTTGTGGAAATATTTCTTTTTGTCCGAGATAAAATCTAGGTATTGTTTTTCCATCTATAAATGAGATAGAATGTTCAAATTGCATAGATTTTGGTAATTTCTTATTAATGTTTGATTCTAGTAATCCATAGTCATCTAATATAGTTTTGTGCTCTGGATCTGTTATATCAATGTGTTTATCATTATTTGTAAGTTCTTTTTCATGAGTTTTAAATGGTTTCATAGTTTTTTCAAAATCAGTTTTTACTTGCTCGGTTTGCTGCATTTTTTCAAACATATCAGATTGAATACCAGCTTTAATCATTCTATGTTGAAGATGATTTTCTTTCATAATATTTCTTTGTTTTATTAACTCTTCTAATTGTTTAATTCTTTCAAAATTATCAGCTCTAATTTTATCCATTTTTAAAATATAATATTTGAATTTTGTGGTAACATTGGAATACAACAAAAACATTTTACTGAACAAATTATTTTTTTATTGCTTTGTTGTCTGACATCTTTTCGTTTAAAATTTTCTCGTTTTAAGTTTTGTTTAATAAAGTTTTGCTTAAATTTTCGCTTAAAGACTTTAGCTCTTCTAAAAAATTTTTATCATTTTCTTCATTAGAAATTTTACCATCACTAAAAGTTTTACCATCACTAGAAATTTTGCCACCCTGTTTATTCTTATCATCAACTTTTTCTGACTGTAATTGAAAGGATATTTGATTTACTTCATTAGCTATTTGATCAAATTTTTCAATCTCATCTAACGTAATAACATTATCATCACATACTCTTTGAAAGTAGTAATGTAGTTTATCATAGACTTCTTTAATATATAAATGCTTAGTTTTTAATGATTTTCGTTTCTTAGTTATTAAAGATTTATCTAACATTGTAACAAGTGAAGTTGCAAAAACACCCGTACCTGTTAAAGCTGTAGCAACTACTGGAATTACTAAAACACCTGAAGATATAACAATTGTTAAAGCACCTAAACTTATTGTTAAGAATATGCCAATTCCTTGTGTTACATTCTTAACTTTAGTCCATCTCTTTCTTAATTTTTTATAATGCTCTAATCTTAATAATAATTGAGATTCCTTATCTTTCATATAGCGTACTCTATCTTTGTGTTTTTCTTTATTCATTTTTTCAATGTTAATCTTTTCAATGTCCATTAAAGTAGAACTACGTTCATATGATAACGAAGGATATATTCTTGCGGTTTCTTCCATTTTTTAAAGAAATATTTTGAATAAATATTTTGAATAAATATTTTGAATTTCGATTTAAATAGAATTTCGTAGTTGTTTGTTTGCCGTATAATTTTAAAAACTCAGTCATGTTATTAACCTGAGGTAATATATCACCTATATTACTCAGTATAACTGTCGGATTTTCATCATTCATTTTAAATGAAATAAATTCCAATAGCTGTAATAATGTCTACTTCTGGTACAGAAAAATGAAAACAACGGCAGTGTATTTTGCATCAAATATAATAATACAACAATCAATCTTATCATACAATTGTACAATGTCAGTCTACTACCATTAGACTGGAGAACAAAAGAAAATTTCATTACATTTCAAAATAATCCAAAACGTGTTACTACTAAGTTCCATGAATCATTCTTAAATACCAAATATAATAATACAACAATCAATCTTATCATACAATTGTACAATGTCAGTCTACTGCCATTAGACTGGAGAACGAAAGAAAATTTAATTACATTTCAAAATAATCCAAAATGTGTTACTACTAAGTTCCATGAATCATTCTTAAATACCAAATATAATAATACAACAATCAATCTTATCATACAATATAATAACAATATATATATATAATATATAATATATAATATTTAATATAATATACAATATGATAACCGTTGACCGCCGTGGTGGTCGGTTGTATGAATAGCGTGCTCTTGCTGACTTCTTCGTAGACCTCTCCAGCGTCTGAACTACGAATCGCTTCGACTCCAAGTTTTTACCACCTGATGATTTAAGTCTCGTTATCATTCGTCTCGATTTTCTAATCAAACTGCTCAGCGGAGCGAATCCTGCAACTGCTCCAACTTGTGCTCATCTTTTCACTCCTCTCCGTTTTTCCTGTGTTTTGATTGGATATTACGCCGACTTCCCTTACTCGCGCGGTACTCGCAGGAACTACCTCACTCAGACGTCTCCCTCAACGCCGATATTCGCATCTCCGTACGTTGGACTGCACCGCCTTTGTCTCCGTCACTGAGCAACGCCACTGCTTGCCGGTGAGTCCGCTGCTGCTGCTACCCAAGGCACGCGTCATTCAACCGGACAGCTGACGCAGAGGATTTCCGCTGTCAGAGATTAACTTACAGCGCACGCCTCCGACCACTTGTCAGCGCAGCAGCCGTGAGGCTACGGTGTAGGAGTTGATCTCCTTGAGCACTGAGGTCAATTCCTTGGCGAAACAATCTTTTGCTCCAAAATCAATTAATTGATTGACAGGCAGTACCAGAGAAAGTGAATAAGACAAGAAGTGACATGTGAAGGAAACTGGTGATGGCGAGATAGAGAGAACGATAAAATCAGCGATCAATCTCGCGTGCAAGCCGGTCGTGTCTCTGGCAGCTCTGTCATTCTTGTGGTTTCTTTGAATTTTGGTGTGTCACATTTATCCTCTGCGGTAATTTTTACATCGTTCGACTCGTCATCATATCGCCGTTCATATCATCGAGCTCATTCATTTGGAATTTATCTGGTTTCGTCGTGTTTGAGGAAAATTCCCACTGCATCGCTCTCTGACGTGAATAGTGTTCTCTTCGCTTCTTTCTCGCTGTGTTGCGTGGTGCTGTGTTGTGGAAAGCAATCTCAACGCAATCGGATGCGTGCTGCAGACGAATTCCTGATTCCCCGATAAAGAACATTTTGTGCCGACCATCAACGTCATTCGCTCACGCAGTGTAAGGGTACAGTTCTAGCCTTGCATTCTCAAGTTCTGTTTTCAAATCTGGACTGGGCAACCAACATCTTTCTATCAGTCCACCAAATCTATCATCAATATGCATGATGAGGTCAACTAACATGAGGCAAACACAACTTGAAGGAAAGACAGAATGTAAAAGCTGCAATCGACAAATTCACATTACCTCCACTGGAGCCCTAAGGCCACATGGTCCACGGACCCAGCGATGCCCAGGAAATGATTCAGTGCTCCCCAACGTTCATCAAAGCCAAGACCAATCACATAATGACATGCACGCAAGACAAAGACCTATCCAGAAACATGATTCAGCAACTTCAATTACCGGCAATCAACATGACACAGCCGAAGCTGGAGATGATAACAATCATGTGGTCGCAACTGATACAATGCCGGAAAACAACATTGTGCAGTTGAATGTCGTACATTCGGAAACAAATGCAAGAGAGAAATCTACACGTGCTACCAATTTTGTATGGGGTTCAATTGATGGCGAAAGGTTTACTGAATTAGTGGAAAGTGCATATGCTGAAGTGACAAAATGGCGACCCAGTCTGTTTCCTATTCCTCGCACCAATGCAGGCAAACAATTCATTTCATGCCTTAGGGAACTCTTCGCGGCATTTGCAGAACGGTCTGCGTTGGAATCCATTGCCTTTAAAGCTGCGACTCTTCTCCCTCATCTCCTTCTCCAGTCAACATGTCGATCAGCGTCAACCGAGTCCTTGAGCACAACCTTGAAGAAACGGATAGATCAATGGAAAGCAGGAGAAATAGAAGAATTGTTAGCAGAATGCAGAGCTCTACAAATTAGGAAATTCAGCGCGAAGAAACAACGATGCTTGACCAAAGAAGAATCATTGAGACGAGCATTTGTACATAAAATGTGTCAAGGACAAATAAGCTCTGCGGTGAGAATCCTTGGGGATCAGAATACAGGAAGAGTATTAGATATGAATGAAAAAATTGATGGAAAGTCAGTTGAAGAAATATTGAATGAAAAGCATCCGCATCCTGGACCGATAAACTCTGACCTGATTTGTGACAGCTGGCCCGGAGCACCAATGTTTCACCAAGTTATTTTCGATTCGATTGATTCAGAAAGCATCTTTTCAGCAGCAATGCACACAAAGGGTGCTAGTGGGCCCTCTGGACTAGACGCAGAATTGTGGAGAAGAATATTAACCTCTTTCGGACGCCATTCCTCAGACATGCGCAATGCTTTCGCTTCTGTTGCAAGACGTATTGCAAGCCAATGTGTAGATGCAGACACACTCACTGCTTACAATGCTTGTCGACTTGTTCCGCTGGACAAAGATCCAGGAGTGAAACCTATTGGAATAGGTGAAGTCCCCAGGAGAATAATTGGTCGCGCCATACTGGCATGTGTGAGATCTGACATTCTATCAGTGGCCGGAAATATGCAGCTATGCTGCGGTCAGATCGCCGGAATTGAACATGCTATCCATGTTCTCCGAGAGGAGTTTCAATCTGAAAATAGTGAGGCTATTCTATTGGTTGACGCCTCAAATGCATTTAATTCATTGAACCGACAGATAGCACTAAAAAATATCTCAACCATTTGTCCATCTCTCACTACTGCTTTGAAGAATTTATTATCAAGAGCCCTGTCAACTTTTCGCAGGCAACAGAACATTATGGTCACTTGAAGGAACAACGCAAGGAGATCCACTCGCAATGGCCATGTACGGAATAGGGGTGTTGCCATTGATAAAGAAGCTTCAAGAAATGAATAGTGGATTGCTTCAGAAGTGGTATGCAGATGATTTATCTGTAGTTGGGCGACTTTCGGAACTAAGAGCGTTTTGGAATCATCTGAATGAGTTGGGGCCTGGATATGGATATTTTCCAAATGCCATCAAATGTCATCTCGTTGTCAAATATGATCATGTCACAGCAGCGCAGACTGTATTTCAAGACACAAATGTTCAAATTACAGATGGGCACACAATACTTGGATCCACAATTGGCTCAAAGACCTCATGTGATGATTTTCTCAGGCGAAAGATGCAGAAATTTGACAAATTATTGACTAATCTCTCCAAATTTGCAGCATCTGCTCCTCACCCATCCTATAGCTGTCTGATTAGAGGCATATTGCCGAAATTGAACTACATCATGCGCACAACGCCCAACGCTTGGATACTCAGCCATTTGGAGGGCAAGATATCGAGCACATTGATTCCAGCAATAACAGGGAGACAAGCACCTGGAGATCTTGAGCGGGCTTTATTGAGCTTACCTGTAAGAGATGGTGGACTGGCGATCACTGATTTACGAAATTTCTCCGAACATTTCAATGAATCAATCAGATTGTGTGCGCCTCTCAGCCATGACAACCCAACTCAAGCATACGAAGAACAAATGCGAGTGAAAACACTAATACGAAGCGAAAAAAGGAAAGGGGCAGTTATCCGAGCCAAAGAACTCCACTCCCAGTTGTCTGAGCATCAGAAATATCTAAGAGCTCTTGCCAGTGAAACCGGAGCGTCTTCTTGGTTGCTTTCTCTTCCGATCGAAAGGTATGGATTCTCCCTCGACAAAACCTCATTTCGGGATGCCTTATGCCTACGATACGGATGGCAACCAATCCGACTCCCATCGAAGTGCGTGTGTGGATCAGGGTTCAACGTAGAACATGCACTGTCCTGCCATGTTGGAGGTTTCATTAACCTCAGGCACAATAGCCTTCGAGATCTTTTCGCTACCATGCTTCGGGAAGTGACACATGACGTTGCGGTTGAGCCTGCCCTTGAACCACTCGACAACGAGCTCTTCGATTATAGAACAGCGATCACCGGCGATGAAGCCAGACTAGACATTTGCGCATCAGGCCTTTACGGGGATCGGTATCATCGAACATACCTAGATATTAGAGTGTTCTCCCCGTTCGGTCGCAGCAATAAAATGGAACCGAGGAAGTCATATGCCCGCCATGAGAATGAGAAGAGGAGACAATATGGTGAGCGAGCTCGCGAAGTGGAGCATGCGAGCTTTATCCCGATGGTGTTCTGCTCATCAGAGGGATGTGGGCCAGCTGCTCGAGCAGCTATCAAACGTGTTGCTCACTTGTTATCATTGAAGCGAAACACGAACTATTCGCATGAAGTGACACTGCTGCGAACAAGGATCAGCTTCTCATTAATTCGATCGATGGAGATGTGTTTGCGAGGACATCGTGCATACAAAGACTGTCCAGATAATCATGAGATCCACCATCTGTCATCGCGAATGGTGAACTCGGTGACGGGCATGAGAACGTAGCCTACTCTTGTGAACTTGCTTCCCTTTTTTTATTTGGATACACCAATTTTGTATCTGTGACTTCGACATAATTTTGCATGACTTTGTTTCTACTTAAACGTTTTACAATGAAATATACGTTTCCTAAAATCTTATCATACAATTGTACAATGTCAGTCTACTACCATTAGACTGGAGAACAAAAGAAAATTTAATTACATTTCAAAATAATCCAAAATGTGTTACTACTTATAAAGAAGTCTTCATAAATATGTATACATCAAATATGTACGCGTATGTACATTGCACATATCTTAAAAAGTGAAACAACACAGTTAATGTTCATTCATCTTGGGAACCAAACCTCATTTCTTCTATAGTTGTCGGTTGATTCAATTTTTCTATATAAATTTTGATTTCTTTAAAATGTTTTCTAACAAAACTAATGGGCATTGATGAATTTAAAAATAATACGTGTGGTAGAATTAGATCTGATAAGTTCATCAAGAAATAACAATAACTTACGTTATAGGAAATTCTAAATAGTTCCAAGTTTGCCACAAATCTGTTTTTTTTATTGTCACTCAATTCCAGAATTCTTTTAAATCCATAACCTTGATAAGCAGCACTTCTCAGCAACGACCCATGGTGCACTTTATCACTTGCAATCAGTTTTGAAATCATAGTAGCACTATCTTCGATGGTAATGAAATGTTCTTTTGTAACATTGAACTGAGGAATTGTAGTAGTGGTCAAATACTGTTCTATTTTTACTGTAATATCCTCCACTTGTTTTTGAGAGTCCAATTTGTTCTTCTTTCTCGATTGAATTTCTAACTTCTACTCTTCAAAGTATTTATTCGCAGTTTCCTTGTGCTCTTCTTTAATTAAGTTTAGTAAAATCGGCATGTAAAACGAAAAAGCTTCCGCGGTAGTACGTTTTGGCATTTTGCAATGAAGAAAGAAAACAGTCACTAGTTATGATTAATGGAATTGTAAATGAAGTCTTACTTCCTACATGCTGCAATATATTCCACGTCATTTTTGATCCTTAATTTTAATACGGGTAACAGCTGCTTACTCTGTAATTCAATGGCTCAGGAATGCGATAAGCAGCTGCAATTATATCATGTATGCGGGAGCAGCTGTTCCCTACAATTGGGAGGTTCTTCAGAGTACAAAGCAGTAACAATAACAGGCATTGTGAGAGATTGTGTTACATTCTTAAAGAAATATTATTAGTCACATGATATATTTTAAAAACCTGAAAGATGGATAAAATTCATGAATTTGAAATTCTCAACTTTTATGATTTTCGGTGTCCTGGAACGGTCATGATTTTCAAAGTAAAATGTCATAATCACAAATTTGAGATTCTTAACTTTTCTGATTTTTTCGGTGTCCTGGAACGGTCATGATTTTCAAGGTAAAAATTATAATTCTCAAATTTGAGATTTTGAAAAATTTGAAAATTGGGTATTTTTAAAAACGCCCAAATTTATGAATTTAGGTCTTCATAACCTGAAAAAGGGTTCAAATTCATGAATTTATGTCGTTTTTAAAAATGCCATTTTTTGAAAAAATGGTACTTTTTGAATGGACTAAATTCATGTATTTAGGTCTTAAAAACCTGAAAAAGGGTCTAAATTCATGAATTTATGTCGTTTTTAAAGATACTATTTTTTTGAATTTTATGGTGTCCTGGAACGGTCTTTTGCCCATTACTCGACCAGTCTCTTGCTGTCGCACGACTTCTCATGGTCTCCTGTAGTCGCATCTGAATTTTGTGCATGAACAAAATTCAGCCGCGACCACTTTCGGGATTCTAGCTCGCGCGATCGCTCATGCAACGGTCGCGTATAGTCGTGCAACAGTATCAGAAGTCGCACGACCATCTTGCGACTACTTGTTTGCTTTCTTTCCAAAAGTATGCTTTGATGTGACCATCGTACGACTGAGACCATTGTGCAACAGTCTCTTGTACACGTCAGACTGGTCTCACGACTTCACGCCAATATATATGCTGCACATGTGCTATCAGCTTCATATCATTGTATGATGTCCTCTGTTCGCCCCCGTGACGTGCTGCACTCACCTGATAGAGACATTGCTGCGTTGGTGCTTCTTATTCGACTTCGACGACGTAATAGAAGACGCAGAAGACGTTGGTGGGTCAAGCCTTGGATTGCGAAGCGTGAGGGGTTTGGCCAGTACCACACTCTGATGGCAGAATTAGAGCTGCAATCCCCAGAGGACTTCGTCAACTACTTGAGAATGCCTCCGGAGATGTTCTACGAGATACTGACGCGCATATCCTCAAGAATCGAGAAGGTCTGAAGTTCGCTATCACTCTTAGATACATGGCTACTGGTGCAAGCTACAAGACACTCCAGTATTCGTTCCGTGTTGCCCACAACAGTATAGCACTGTTCATTCCGGAGGTCTGTCAGGCCATAGTTGACGAGTACGAAGATCAGGTGTTTGCCTACCCTAGGAACCCTGATGACTGGAGAGACATTGCAAGGATTGCTTTTCATTAAAAGCTACGGCATTGCCGCCTCGTGACTTTTAATTTCTACGTATAGGGATGACTTTAACGTCTTCAACACTAGTCTAGCGTTTGCTGGCATTCCTCCAGGACTCATGTGTTAGGTTGAGCGTGTGCAGTAATCAGGCATGCATCATATTAGGCCTGCATCATGAAAAAGTACCCGTAGTAATGAGTAGTAGTAGTAATAATTTACTTAATAGGAGGTGTGGTTTTAAAACAGCTAGTTTTCTGTCCACCCTGTTAGAAAAAACAAAGTCTGATATATAGAAAAATTAAACATGATAATTTTTTTAACCATGATAGCGTACAACACCGTAGCAGTCAAGAGTCTAGGCTACCGATTGACGATGACAAGGTGGCGACTGCTCGTGCAACAGTCACATAGTCTTGCGATCGGTTGTACGATTGACTCAGCCATCGAACAATGCAATTGCTAGGTCGTGCAACTATCGCACGACCATGCGAGAGGTCGCACGACTGATCGTACAACAGTCTCCTTCGAGCATACGACTGTTGTGCGACTAGATTTTTCACTGCGACTATTTGTGAGACTGACATTGGATCGCTTCTGAGCGCACGGTCGCAAGGTCGCATCTGTCGCACGACTATTGTGAAAGCCCCTTTAAGAGCAACGCATGAAGGAGCAGCGTGCATGATTCGGTTGTCGGAAACATCACCAGTGATGACTGAGAAGTTTCTATTGCGTTGTCTACATTGCGGATTATTTCATACTGTACAGAAATCAATTCATGCTATTCAATGTTTATACTGCTTTCTCAGGAACATTGATACGGACTTTGGCTGATGTTGTCCTGAGTTTCATCAAATTTCTCATCGTCGCTGAAGGAATTTAAGGACGCGAGGAACTGATGAAATTGCCACTCACATGATTCCTTGCAATAGAAATGTGGAGTCAAAGCTGAATTTCATCTGTGGTAAATTGAATCATCCAATTCCAGATCAAAGGTAAGAACATTTCACTGTGTCATAATTTACGCGTCCAATCTAGGCCCTATGACAGATCCATAAATTAAGAGCTGTCTTGAAGTCTCAACTACAACGGAATTGTAAATCAAATGCTATTTAGATTTTATGACTCTGACTGCGATAGGTAGAATGCCATACTTTGCTTCATACAAAAATACAGCCACGTCGTCCCCTTGAACTTGATGACTCGAAGAATGAATTGTCATTTTTCAACCGTTTCCCATCATAGATGCGTTCGAAAATTAGGTGGACCCCGTAAATTTAAGGCTAAAGTAAGATAAAGTTGAGGATATTATCAATCTTCCTATTGAGGGCCCATATTTGGCTGGTGACAATATATGAACAGATCGACAATGAAAATTTGGTGCTTACGGGTTATCTCCCCCTCATGATTTCAAATTTGTTTGAAATCTGTAAAAATGAATCAATCATCACAAAACTTAAAGTGTGCGTAGGTGAGGACATTTCCTACCCATATAGGCCTACCAAAATTTATGCAATTCGGACAAATACTTTTTGAATTAGGAACGATAACTTGAGGTGTAGCGATGTCAGAAGTTTGATCCGACTTCTCCTGACCTCATCGTGAATACAAAGCACTTGAAGTCAACAAAGTCATTTCGTGACAACTCGTGAAGTGATAATGACCAGGTCGCATCCCTTACACTAATATAGAAATAGAAACATATTTTCGCCAATTCAATCACTGTACAAGATTCATGTACAAAAAGCGTAAGCATTTGTGCATATTATATTCAAGAGAAGTACATTAGATATATTGTACGAGCGTACCAGCCGACTGTAGAGGTGAACGGTACTAGAGCAGTGTAGTCAGTAGAAACCTAGTCCCGCTGAGAGAAGTCCGATGTCAATCCACATTTCACACAAACGTCGGAAGAATATATCGCAATAAAAGTATGAGTCATGTATGCATGAACCCTAAATGCAGGGTCTAAACTAATTTATGCATTTGTAGAGTACATGAAGATCAGTTTAGAACAGTAAAAAGCACAGTATATCGCATAATATCCCAGAAAATAGTGGGCCAGAGTGAATACTATCGGTTGAGAGAGGCCACATATTGGCTAAATGCGAATTTCTATTAGGCAAGGCCTTTCAACCGGCCCAGCCGGTCATCGTCAGGCAAGTGACTCCAGACAACAGCCTGTTGTCTGGAGTCACTTGCCTGACGATGACCGGCTGGGCCGGTTAAAAGGCCTTGCCTAATAGAAATTCGCATTTAGCCAATACCTGGTTTTGTGGCCTCTCTCAATGGATAGTATCGCATAATATGCAGTTGGATCGATTCGGGGTATCAGGCAATTAAGGTAAAATTTGTAAATAATGGTGGGCAATTTGAAATCCTTTCGAGTACTTTACCCAGTGAGCATATTTCTAACATTCTTACTAACTTTTCTGATATATTTCGGTAATGTATTTCACTCTGTGGCACCGGAAAAGTCAAAATTTTTTTGACCTACGCAAGTTCTGTAATTGTATAGAAACATTGATAGCATTTCTTTCCGTGCATATTCCATCAAATTTATATTACAAATACTTTTCAAAGATAAGAAGATACTTTTCTTGGTTTTCTGTAAATATCAACATGGTTTGTATTGTTTTCATTTTTGAGCAAATAATAATGAATATGCATGCAGGTAGAGGTAATAAGGTAATTAGGGCCCAAGTTGGAATTTACGATAGGTTCCTTTAGAACCTCATGCTAGAATTAAAGCATTAATTAGGTTACAAATAACATTTACATTAAGTTTTCAAAATTCTAAAATACAAATGTTCAGTCCACTTTCTGCACATTTTGCAGGGGAAAAAAGAAGAAATGGAAAAGAAGACAGGAACATTGGAGGGGAAGCTAGATGACAACGACGACACTATTAGGAGCTTCGGCTTCCTCGATTCCTCGGGGGAACAACTATCCGAACCAGAAATAGATGCACAGTCTCTTGGAACAGATGAGGAGCCACTAAGAAATCCTGATACAGAGGTAGGTCCTATGTCTTAGTCATAGAAAAAAGATAATTAGACTATGGTGAAGGGACATCAATTCATTTTCAGCGAAATTAAATCTGCTCCTGATGCCTACTTTTTAAAAATAAAAGTTGAGAAACTTGTATGCCGGCATATTCTTGAACTATGGAAAATCTAGGTTTATTTGTTTGCGATAGAGTAGGGCTGTGAGGTAAGTTAAGTGAGGTTAGGGGGTACCGGGTAATTTATTCTGATATTTATGTTTTCTCTGAAAATAATTGTTTGTAATATGTTTTGCTGAAAAAACAATTCATAATGAACTCTGCTGAATTTTTGCTTTAATGCAAGTGTAATTTCGCATCATAAGTAACTATGGTTTCAGAGAAAATTGTTTTTAAAGAAAAAAAGTTTTTAATGACCTGGGTTATAAATTACCTATAAAATACTGTTAAATCATGATCTCAGAAAATTATCAAGATATATAAATTTCTTTTCGGTATCCTTTTCCCAAGCGTGTTCCGGAAATTCTAAGGCCTAGAGCAGATACTCCTTTTCTCCACTTCTCAGCCTTCTAAGCATTTTCGTCGACGAAGGGCTATGTACTGAGCGGTCAAACCTTGCCAGTATTACGAAAAATTCTTGCTATTTCCTTCGTCGTGATTGATTCAGGTAAAACTACACACATTTCGTCAAGGGAATCATCAGCACGTCACCTTTTCTCAAATCGCTACAGCAGCCGACATAAGTTCAACCATTTACTGCACATCACCCGCTCATTCCTCCAACTCCGTTAACGAGCCACGTCACTAGCCTGCAGCTTCGAATCCAAGGCCCGTATGCATAAAAAGTAACTTTTGAAAGTAAATACTTCCTAGTTCTTACTTGCAAGTATATACTCTGTCTAGTATCTACTTCCAATATGTATGCATAAAAAGTAACTTCACAAAGTAGGCACTTGCTAGTAGGAACTTCTTGTATAAAAGTGTCGCAGTGAGATATCTATGGTCGTCACATGATTAACCTTGCGGAAATACTTGGCAACGCTGGTAATCGGTGCACTTTTATCGATACATTACTATAGAACACGCCTGCCTCACGATCACAGCATTTACTCAGCAATCACAAGACAACAACAACCGAACAGAATGGATACTTCAACTGAAACAACTTTTTTGGAGATATTAGAGATGAAGAAGTATGTGATTAATTCTAAAGATAACACGAAGAATGGCCGTAACAAAAGAGCGGAAGCTTGGAGTTGGTTGCAGCAGGAATTGGTGGTAAGAACGGGAAAGTCGCTTGCAATTGAGCAATTACAAAAAAAGTGGAACAATGTCCAGCAACGCTTGAAGGAGAAGTTAAAGGATGTCAAGAAGACTGGAGGGGGCCCATCGAAAGAGTTGAGTGAGAACGATAGATTGGTGTGGAGAATTCTAGGTGAGCAAAATCCTAAAATTACCAAGGTTGTCGGAGCTATGGAGAACGGAGTGGATCTGGAGAACTTAGAGCTTCCACCAGATGATGAGCAGTCTCTAAAAAGTAAGTTATTTTATCCTTCTTTTAACTCATTAATATAATCCGGATTTATACTTAGGCCTACATGTATTTACATTAAAGTTTGGGTACCTCCATAGTACCCACATACCTGGCCGCGGATTTCAGCGGGCCGCGGAAATTATCTATCTGATTTATCCCCATGGCAAATTATTCGGTTTGCACACCGTTATCTTTGCAATAATAATTCTATGGATAGAAATTATTTGAGATGTCTAACCAACTAGAATCTCCGTCTTTAAGAAATTTCAAATAAGCTTACTGAAAACTGCTAGCTGTTTAAAGCAGGAATATCTGACCGACTTGGCCAAACATCTATGTACGAGTAGGCCTAATTGCAACTTTTACTATTGCAATCACGCGATATAGCTCAAAACGACTCAGTAATATGATGTAGAAACTGAATTTCATTGATAACTTCTACAACAATGGATCATGTTTGAAATTGAAAAGATTATCTGAAGCCTTGTTGTAAGCGGAAAACAACTGCAGTTTTAGATTTTACATTTTCAACATAATGACTGATAAAAGCCGAAAATGCATCCAACTTTGTACTCTATTACAATATGTGGATGATAATGGGAACCAACGAAATAAATGCATGTAGCCTATACATGTACAATTTGTGGATCAAAACAAATACTAAAGTTTGTTTTAGTAATTAAAGAATAAATCATATAGGAATATATACATATACTGATGATATACACTATATAATTACATGTATAAAAAGGCTCCGTTCATTATATTTATCAACCTATCTCCACTTTCCAGACATTGAAAATCGAGGGGAAGAGGATATCGAGCAAAGGTCTACAAAGAGAAAGGCCGTCGAACCTATCGACGATCTACATCGCGAGGTACTGATTCTTCAGCGGGAGAAACTTCGACTGAAGATAGAACTGCTTCGAAGTCAAGTGAAAGGAAAGGTGGACGCATCAACGCAAACTATTGTATCACAAGAATATTCTTATCTGCGAGATATTTACGACGAAAACACTCCTTTTTGACTCGTGAATGTATGAGTAACTGTTTCTGTACCGTAACAATATTATTGATATTTTATAAAGGTCATTGTTTTCATTCGGTAGTCTTTTTAGTTAGCTGATTTTATGCTCGGGTTATCTAATATCGATCAGTACGAATAAATAGATGGAATATCAATTTTATCGTATTTTATTTTTTTCTGTAGTCTTTGACGAATACTCAAACTATGTTAAATTAAGATAATAAGTCTAAGTTAATTATTGGTTCATTTCTTCTATCACATGATCTTTGTCTTAAAAATATAGTTCAAGAAACAACAAGGTACCGGTACTTTATGTTAAAAAAATAACTGTAATTTAAACAAGGAAGCGTACATAACGACGACAAATTTCTTAGTTCTCATATATAACATGATTATATTCACAGCAACAGAAACTCCATTATCTCACGGCGTTTAGCTTCTCCCAAGCGACGAATATGGGCATCATTACTTGTCGATAGATTTTCGTCAGACTCGGCATCCTCTTCCTCTAAATGAAGTTCTTCTGAGTCGTCCAGATCAATTTCATGAAAACGTTTTGCAAGATTGTGCAGTATAAAACAAGCAGTGATGACCGATGTCACACGATCTGTCTTGCATCGCAAGATGCTTCCCATGCAATGGAATCTTCGCTTTAATTGGCCAAATGCACGTTCTATTGTACAACGCGCTTTCTTGTGGACCTTGTTAAAATGCTCCTCTCCTGATGTTTGAGGTGTTGAGAATGGGGTTAAAAGAAATGGAGAAAGAGCATAACCACTGTCACCAAGTAGGAGTCCTTTGGTTTCACCAGTGATCAGTTTGTCGTACAAAGTGGAGTTCTTAAAAATCCTGCTGTCATGGACACTTCCAGGCCACGCAACAACGATATCCGTAAAAATACAATCACTATCACAGACTGATTGTACGTTTATAGAATAGCAATTCTTTCTGTTCAGATATTCTTCAGGATGATAGTAATCTTGGGGCCGTTGTATCCTAATATGAGTACAATCGATGACACCAAATGTATTAGGTATTCCAAACTTTTCAAAAAATCTAACTTTGTTTTGCTCACAGTCGGTGACAAAAGTATCCGGATAACTACTGATAATTGCACGAGTGACTTTCCATAATACACGACTTACTGTACATTGTTCGACATGTATCCATGCTCCCAAACTTAGTTGCATTGAACCAGTCGCGAAAAAACGAAGAGCAATACACACCTGATGTAAACATGAAAGAGAATAATTTCGTCCAGTGCTATTCTCAATTTTGTCTTTCAGAACACGAGTTATTAAAAGGATATTGGTTCGATTAAAACGAAATAATTTCTGCAATTCACAGTCAGTGTAATATTCCAAAGGATTCAGTTATAGTCACGAGATCCATACCGCTTTCACGAATAGAATTATCACTTATGTGAGTTTTCAAAGAACAGATCAATTTAGGTGCATTTCCTTTCATTAAAATGACACAATTAGCCAATGGTGTGCAATTCTCGTCTTGCTAGGTTGCTATTTGGCTTACTAGGAAAATGAGGTAGTAAATACTCGTTCTGATCTAGTACATACTTTCATTTGAGAAGTAACTTCTAGAAATTACTTTTTATGCATACGAATTTGTCTAGTTTATACTTACGAGTATTTACTAGGAAGTACGGACTTGGAAGTTACTTCTTATGCATAAGAAAATGCATCGGAGTATATACTTGCTAGTACAAACTTGGTGAAATGGAAGTTACTTCTACTAGTTACTTTTTATGCATACGGGCCCAAGTCGTTAATGATGACTAATTAATTACGTAATCCAAGTCTAACCTATGATTGTCATCGAGCAAAATGAGGCGTCCACTGATGTTGCCGCTATACATTCATCGACAGCATCGACCTCTCATGCATGCTGTTTTTGATCTTTCCGATCCAGTTTGCTCTTCCCTCCCCGACATTCCATCGTTACAACAGCCGTGTGGTTAGGGTCGCCGATTTCAGTTTCCTCACGACTGAAGGCTCAAATCCTTCCGCGAACGCAACAGTAGCGCATGGGTATTAACTTTTTTTAGCCCTTTTAACGATGCTGCGTTGTACATGTAAATGGTACCCCTAAACTTGTTCCACTGATGTAAGGCTTACTCGTCACTAAAATGCGTGCGGTGACAATTCTTCAGAGACCACTCTAACTCCACTGGCTCGTCGATGATCAGATTGATTCATATATGAACATTTCTTCACTTTTGAACGGTGCATGATCCTGTAGCTTGCATTGTAAGTAAATATAACCACCTATATTCATGAGATCCATACTAATTTTTGCTACGATTGCCTTGCTAAAAAATGAATTATTTTGTTACCCAACACTTCTGTTATATACATTTTGTTAACATCTTTGCTATCGGCGCTGTTCGTGCTGATTAATCGAATTTTTTGTTGTCTTCTTGTGTGCGCATCTTCGCATGTTTTGCACCATCTATCTCCAATCGTATTGATTTACTGGTATAATCATATTTTGTATGCAATTTTTACTTTTATAAACACCGATGTATGCAAGTCCGAATAGATGAAGATTTCATTTTATGTACGGTATACAATCATTTAACGGTCTCTGAACTGAGATTATATCGAGTTTCACAACAATTTGTTAACTAAAAGAGAAATATTTTTTACCCAAAATTTTTGTTATATTTTTTCAATTTGCTGCAGTATGTTAAAAGCATGTTTTTATCAAAATAAGTCTCATAAGCCAATTTTGGTGAAAGTCTTGGGCACTGTAGCCCTGTGTCTACATATAGCTGTTTCATTAAGAAATTAAGACACGCGAATAGAACAGGTTTACAATGGATTTAATAAAATAATGAAAATCGAATTTATTCCAACTTCCAACTTCAAGACCAAATTACACTATATGGCTATTGGCTGCAAAAAGCAAATTTTGCAAAATTGAGCCAACTAACCTCAGGGGACGAAGTTGACAAATAAAGACTCAAATGGGGCGTTATGATTCTAGGTAGTCTTGTAGTGTCAAATAGTCTTCTAATAATACATACTTGAATTGCTTGGGTGAGCCGGGCGCGCTGCTACTATATTTTTCATAAATTGCCGTAACTTGCCGCATAAATTACGGCAATTTTCGGTAAGTTACCGCCTTGGGAATGTTACGGTAATTTATACAGACAGCCCTACGATAGAGTAACTAGGAACATGCTACAATTCCGTGCACGTTACTTTAAAGTATGGATGTCTGTTTGAGACTATGAATACATCAATTTTCAATTATTTGTACAACTGATGCGTTATAATTAATTGTTTCTTGTTATACTGCTATATTGTGATGTTACTTGAAACTTGATAAATGTTAAATGCACACTCCTGCTGGCGTATTTTGCAGGCACTATGTACTAACAATCAAATTCTTGAAATAAGGGAAATGAAGACCTTTTTGGAGGACATGAATAAGCGGATGGCTTCATTGGAGAAAGAAAATAAGAGAGTAAGTAGTTAGTGTGAGCTGTATAACTACAGTGTAATTTAGTCACATGAGTTACGGTATACACATGTGCATGTAATTTCTCAAAACACCAGTTTTTTATGTACTTTTATTACGTACGATAGAAATAATTAAATACATTACTTTCTCTCGATGGTTGACTTAAATTAATCACGTACAATTGATCTTATCCTACAGAACCGAAAGGAAGCATCAAGACACTTGGTTCAAGTTCAAGACGAGACATCAAGTTCTTCAGCGGAGCCTGTTGTAAGTTAAAAGCCGTACTGAATGAAACTAGCCTCTTCGTTCATAACTGCAGACTTCGCTCATTATTTAAAACTTAAAAGTGCATCACATGCAATATTTCATCTTTCAGATTTTTAATGGAAAGGATTTGATGTCCATCAGGGCGAGTAGGCCCAGCATATTCGCCCTCCGAATGGCGGAGGAAATGTTCAGGGAGGATGAGCTAAAGACCAAGATAATATCTCCTCAAAGAAAGAGCCATGATGGGAGGCAGCCATTTGAGGACGATAACAGACTGGAAATTATGAAAAGTAAGGGATTTATCTTTCTAAACGCGGTAACGTGCCATCCATGTGGAATTTCCCATGTGTTTGTTCACGTGTTTCCATTGTGTGATAATTCGTATTTGCATGTCCCATTCATACTATTTGAGGAACAATCGGGATCGTCGCTCTGAAAGATGCCGATATCATGGTATATATGGTGCAATTCATATAAACACAGATTTCGATAAAAATCATTAGGACCATTTATTCCATTTAGGGCACTAGATCTCTTGTCAATCGATGAGACACTGTGCATCAATGTTTACTTACGCAATAGAAATCAGAGAACGGTAAAAATGAATATGTCGCTTATCTCTGTATCGTGGCGGCGAAGAATAGAATCTCGTCAGAGGATTTTGAAATTTCCTGTCGAATGTGGATATTTCACCGAAATTCGTGCATGCATCCTCAGGGCAAAGGGAAGATATATATCATAGAACGATTTTGGTGTGGCCATGCTCAAGATTTGATTAGAACATGATTCATATTATCATCGGACATATGTACTGTGAGACCGTGGGAACTTAAATTAATTACTGAGAGATATCTCACTTGTATGCATGTATGGTACGTGATATCACAATATAGATACAATAATAAATTAAAGTCTTCTCATTGCCTCCTAAAGTTAGATCAAATTGTCTCCAATTCAGTGTTTTTCATTCCATCAAAAACAATCCCATGCATGTGTATAGAAGAAAAAATTCGTACCACTGTAGCCTTGGCAAATCTGAAAATGACGATGCGATCAATGCTTGCATCATCTTTCTTGCGTTTGTTAAAAAGCACTTAGTTCAACCATTTAAGAATGAAAATTTTCTTCACAATCGAAGCAAAGTCACTCTCCTTTGATACGATTCGTTATAAATCTCATACTGCTCATCTATCCTATACGCATGGTAAGTCTTACATTTTTTCACCTATAAATTATTTCCTGATTATCTTTTTCAGAGGCCATAACTTAAAGATTTCGCAATGGAACCACCTGGGAAGAGACAAAGTCTGCCGTAAATCAACGAGGCTTGAATCTTAGGAGAAAAGAAAAGCCAGAGAGACGATCTTGATTAATCACATATTCTGACATGCCTGTCAAATATATGTTTTCAATACAAGCACCTATGTGTTACCTGCCATTCCTTTTGATTTTATAGCCAAGCAACTGGTGCATTCACAGTTTTATCTCTGTATGTATACATTTGGCCAGTTGATTTTTTTGTATTATGGAAGATATCAATAATCTTTCGTCTACAAGAGCAGCAAGAAGGATTTCTAAATTTACGGTACATGCATAAAGGCATGCTTGCTTATTGCTGAGTCATTTTTGAAATTCTTCATGTTGCTGTTGTAGACGAAACATTGATATTTTTCATGATATACAGCTAGGCAATCAACAGACCAATCTTCCAAGATAGCAAACTAATCTTCCAAGATAACAGACCTATCTTCCAAGTTTCCTATTAAGTCTTGCGGCAGCAAATCTTAAAAGAAACTTAGAAGATTTGTAAGTTTCGATTCAATGGGTTAACTTTTCAATTTGTTTGACCATCAGCAGGGGAGGCTCCAGTGAAAGCCACATCATTTTTGATTGAGATCACTGATTTATCAATTAATTTTTTCCAATATTTATTCTTCGACATGCTGCTTTTTTCGAAAATATATTACAATGCACAAAAACGAATACCATAACTGCTCAAATATTTCTAAATAGTGAATTTGATAGCATTTGCCGACCAATTCGTAGCATAATCACATGTCAAACTTATAAATCACCTACTGATATTCCGTCTAAAAGAATCCCTACGATAAGATTCCGTCTACGAGTTCCCTCAAAAATTGAGAATCGAAGTGGGACACAATGAACCATGTTCAAAGTTCCCCATCTTGGATAGTTGTTCCCCACATCCTTAACTTTTCAAAAACATGCTCGTGTGCGTTAACTAATAGATCAATGAAACTTCCATCTTTCTTTCTTGACACTTACATAGATTGTTTTCATCGCCAAATCTCGGGAAGTAGGGGAACACGGGGCATAGCGGATCACCTAAGGTTTAAGCCCATCTACCAACCAAACTAGTCATATTAGAGTAACATATTTAGGTCTAAAACAGAGCCCAGAGACCACAGATTCGTAAAAAAGTGTTGATCGGCAGAGATATCAAATATATTTATCACCACAGACAAAAATGTAAAATTACAAATTGATCCACTATGCCCCACCACCCCGGGGCAAAGTGGATCAGATAAGTTGATCGAAAAAGATAAGCTTTTCCGAGTAAAATATCTCAATCATATCAGCAGAAGTCACAGACAAAGTACTCATTCGTGTTCTCGTATCCTGTGCACAGCATGTGAGCCCACTGCTCGCACTTCTTGCACTGAATCCACACTTCTCGATCCCGCGATTCGGACCACGGTTCGTCGCAGTACAAGCACAGACAATCCTCCTGTGGCATCGTCTCCTCCGCATTCTTGTGGACAGCACGCTTCTGTCGTTTCATTCCCCTCTTCAAGCGAACCTCCTCTCCTCCAGCAACGGTCGAGCATTGATCTATGAAAAAGAAAACAGCATTTTTTAAAGTACCGTAAGCTTACCGGTGGGCTTCTGTATCGATTGGTACAAAACATGGCATCAATCAATAAAGTGATTTCATTTCATTCAAGTGACTTACCTTTCTCCATGCGAGTCAGATTCACTCTAGCATCTGTCGGAAATTGATCTGAAAAGATAAGCGACTCAGAGTACCGATAGGCCTGCATGTAGGCAACAGGATGACATGGATGAACAATGATGTTATTATTTTACCGTTAGTGATATCCGTAATCACTTGCAGCCCGTTGAACCTTTCGCTTTCTTTTGTGACTTGAATCACATGTCCTTTGAGGCAGCGGAGACTTTTCCAGAACAGTTTCCATGAATGCATTGCATGTTGATGTGGAATGGTCGATGTCAGGCTTAGTAGGCCTATCATCAGAAGTGACAGCTAACGATCTGGAGCTGGGTCCTTCCACGTAAGTCATATCATCAGGAATGACGTTGCTTTGATCTGACTTTTCTTGTTCGCTTTGATTTTCTTTTGATTTAACGTTAATAGTTGGAGTGGAAAGGACGACATTGGAGGGAGAGAAGTCTGAGTCAGCAAATAGATCTGCGTTGTAAGGAAATATCCCAGTGGATTCGAAGCCTTTGATACACTTTAACATCGTCGCAGTGGCAATGTAGGCCTTTGCGAACAACTCCGAAATGTCATTGAAAGTTATCCTTTTCCCCGGATTTTGCATCATGTACTGGTCAGAAAATTTGTTGTAGCTGTTCTTCAGTGGTCCGAAAAAGACACGGTCCAGAGGCTGAAGCCTGTATGTGGTATGCGGGGGTAAGATCAAGATGTCAACGTAATTTGCCTTAGCTTTTTCTATGAGCTCCATGGACCTATGACTGATGTGCCCATCAAGAATCAGAAGTTGCCTGTTACTTTTGGAAGGGTTCGTCATTTTGATGAAGTGCTCAAACCACTTCAAGAAAAGTTCCTGGGTCATCCACCCATTATCACTGTTTGTAACTAGACTGTTAGGTGGGGCACCTTTCGCAAGTGCCTCGCACATGCGTTTGCGAGGGAAGATTATCATGGGGGGAACAAATCTGTCTGCGGCATTCATGCAACATAAAACAGTCACGTTCTGACCTCTCTCGGCGCTTGTTATCTTTCCTACTTGCTTCTGACCTTTTTTGGCAAGAATTTTAGGAGGCTTGTGAACAACAGAAATGCCACTTTCGTCCGCATTCCAAACCTGGGAAGCAGTGTACTTATGGAGTAACAACTTCTCATGCAAAAGCTGATAGAAAAGATCAAACTGGTGTTTGCTAAATCCAGCAGCCCGACCTAGACTGGTCGACTCAGGCTGACGAACGCTTACTTCCGGATTTCGTCTCAAGAACCCTATCAGCCAGTCTATGCCCGCACGTTTAGTCTTCTTATTGAATGTATTATCAATACCTATAACGACTCAGCAACACCAAATGCCAGCGTTTGGATATCATCTTTAGTCAATCCGTAGAAATGCTCTTGCATCTTAAAAATATGAGACTTGAGATCATTTTCTTGTTCAGGTGTAAAGACTGGTCTAAAGCTACCAAGACAACCAGGGTTTTTCACAAGCTTTTTGTGATGCCTTCTTAAAGTAGTGAATGGGATGTTATAGAAAGAAGAAGCTTTCCTCAATGACATTGTTCTACTATCAACCTCAATGCATACAGAACGTATCAAGTCCGATTCAATGCCTTGACCAGTTGTTTTTTTGGTAATTTCGCACCATCTCTACAATAAATAAGATATGCTTTTATATAGTCTAGTCGTCTATTGCTAAGGCTGTGCACGCTAATATAGGCTTCTAAGTCTACAGACCCTATTTGTGTGAAACTAAAATAGCTTTCATTAGATATTTATACTTAATGCATTTATACTTGGATGTAAATAGACTAAGGCTAAGTGTGTTATTCAACTCACCGGATCACCGCTTCCTACAGCGCGCTCGAAGCAACTGAGTAACTGGCGAATTCACTCACACACACTGCAGGCGCGTGATGCGTTACCATGACATCAGAATGACGAGTTGCTCCCATGAGAATGTTCTACTGTGGATGTAAGTACACATGCACTTCACGTGAACGCCTTGGGGCATAGCGGATCGCCCGAACCACTTTGCCCCAATAGCTATAGGTACGAAAATTGCCTCTTGCATTTAGTAAAAACAAATTATGTTGACAATTATCGATGCCATATGAAACACCATTCCCATAGCTTTCATTTGATACAAAATTTGTCCATCTGTTGCCACTTTAAGGCTGAGAAAAATGCGTTGCAATCTCACCATTTCTTATAACGAGCTCGAAAAAACTGAGTAAAAGTATAGTTCACACAGAACTGAAGGTGAGCGCTGTTCAACGACTATACCAGAATGAGGGGATACTTCCATGTAAACGTCCTAGTGAGTTAGATATTTGATAACTTCAGTAGTTTAAGAAATATTCAGGTGATCCTCTTTGCCCCGGTGAGCCGCTATGCCCCGTGTTCCCCTACTCGTCCGATTTTGTTGAAATTTAAGTGATTAGTTTACCATACTTTCATCAACATCTGGTAGAAATTTCGAATCGGGCATGTTTTGTTGAATTATATTTTTAGGGTACTGAAGTATACTACTTATTGCGAGAAAAGTTGACTACCTCAAGAACTACTCGTACGAATGAATCCAAATTGAATCTTTAGGCATTCAGGTTCATCATTATCACGTACTTTTGATTAGAGCTTCGGCATATTTTTTTAAGTTATGTTTTGAGCTCATCATACTATTTATTAGAAAAAAACATTTATTTTTTATTAAAAAGCTTCTTGTGCAGAAACTACTCGACCGATTTCCTTCAAATTTGAAATTCAAACATTTGAATGCAGTGAATAAAAAATATTTTTTGTCATGGTCCGACAAAAAGTGCAAAAAAGAAGCATTCAAAAAAGTGGTTTTTTGCATTTTTCACAAAAACTACCCGTCGGATTTTGGAAATATTTCACATGGTTATTTACATGCCTAAACCCTGTCTCAAGTCGGGCATATTTTTTTCGATTATTTTTGATTTTGGCCACCTGTGATCTGTGAAATTTATTTTATCATTTCTATGATAAGTTGCGTGAGATTGCTTTTGTCTTCTAGATTCCATCACTTGGTCTAAATTTGATGAAATGAACAAAGTGACTCGGAATGTTGTATTTTCAATTTCAACTTCCATGTCAACACTTCAACAGTGACAGTAAACAACCAAAAGCTCAAAATGCTATTTATTTCATTCTTAACAAAAAAATAGCAACAAAAGTTTGATGACGTCGATGTCTCCATGACATTAATTCTCCAATACTTTAGCATCAGTCGACAAATTCTGAACATCCCAGGATGAACGACATTGAGAGATTCAAATGTACAGATTCAACACAGAGAAAAATGTATCCAAACCTGTCTGATTTCGTCTTGTAAAAAACAGCAATACTGTTATCAAAGTCCATTATCAAAAATGTTTAAAAGAAGGGATTTTTTCTCAAGCTCTCTAATCCAGAGCATTTCGCGTAGGCATCCATTATCGAATTGTGCTGAAAAGCAAAAAAGTTGAAATGGAAATTGATGTTGTCATTTCCAGTGGACAAGTTAGAATGCGATAAAACCTGGATACTGTTGAAGTTAGTGGACAATAGCCAGAGCCATGTAGATATTTCTTACCATTTTCGTAAGCAATCAAAGTATCGCATACAATAACGATTTTTTGAAAAAATATTTCGGCCAAGTGTCATTGTACTTATTAGTAGTTCGAAAGAGCCGATTCTATTAGGTGTTATAGATAAGTATATTTTTGAGCAGCGACATATTTCAGCTAATCCGTAGCTATCACTAGCCTAGGGAGAAAAATTGCAAAATTTTTTTTATCATCAATGCAAAAAATTTGAAAATTCATACACGACATAACATTCATACGAGACATAGAAAAATAGCAATGATAATGCGGCAGGTAGTATTGGGTCACATCTTACCAATAGCAAGAGTGAGCTTGACCTGAATACAGATATTTTGTATATAATGTATGATAAAGAATGTCATAGAAGTGTGAATAAAAATTCCTGTAGAGATAGATAACATGCAGATGGTTAAAAGTATATGAATTATTCAATAAAATAAAAAATCTTTATAACTGTTAAGTTCAATGTTGTTGATCTTCTGTTTGAAATATATCGCAGCTCAAAATTATCTAAAACACCTGGGGCGACCGCACAGAAACACTGTTAGGCTAACAAATCTCCAACAATAAGAATCACCCCCTGAAATCACATTGGCACTCATTACCTAACACTGTTTCTGTGCGGTCGCCCATAATCGGCTCATTACAACCATGTAATAATCTATTTTATTGAAACTATTTTTTATTTTCTAATTCATGGCAATACAAACATTATACCGATAATTCCAGAAAATGTCTGATGGTGATCAGTAAAGATCTGATTCGCGGAAATAATGACTAACCCACGTCAACAGCACTCACTAATCAATCTAGCACGTCGCCAACATCAAAAATGAATCCAACACGTCAACAACACAAAGGTATGACTCCCTCACGTCATCAGCACAAAGGGAGTGAATCCCCCACGTCATCAGCACAAAGGAATGACTCAAACACTTCACCAGCAGAAAGATATGATTCACGCACGTCATCAGCACACCAATCAATCAATCAATCCAGTACGTCACCAGCACATAGGAATGAATCACAAACGTTATCAGTACAAACGAATGACTCACACACGTCACCATCACAAAGGAATGACTCACACACTTCACCAACACCAAGGAATGACTCACCCACGTCACCAGCACTCGATAGAGACTTAGCTCCTCCGCATACGTCCGTCGCACCTTGGCGGATCTTTCATCAAAGATTTTCCCCACCAGACGTTTGAAGGTCGTCGCATCTTCCTCCGCATCTTCTAATTCCTTGTCAGCCTCTGACAGGCCATACGCAGAGCTGTAAGAGGAGGAGAAGTTGCATTTCCGGTCGACAGTCTGATTCATGCACACTCACCGATCCACCAACCACGTGAGATGCCGGAATTCTGGGTAGTCTACAGGAAGGCGCACACACAGGCCCGGCAATGGACATGGGAGCCGTTCTTCCTCATACTCCACCACAAGATGGACACTGGAGTTCCACTCGCCGACGTCCAGGCAAGTGTCTTCCGTCTCCATCGCCTCCATGGCTGGCGGGGAAGCGTTCATGCGCACACGGAAGGGTGCGGGAAGTGCGCGGATCTCACACCAAACCTCCGTCGTCACACGCTCCGTCATCTCCTTCACGCAGAAGCTGGTCTTTGGCGGAATCGATTCCTCCTCGTCATCCTCACTTTCAACTCCACGCATCGGAGCCTCGTCCTGGGCCACAGACGAAAGCAATAAAGAACGCGGCTGTCCAGAGCTGATCTCCATGTCTGCTCGCTCTTCTTCCTCCTGCTCCTCTGTTCCTGGCTGATCTTCATCGCTGAGGACGTCGTCCTCTGGCTCCACCAACGAGTTGAGAGCAGGAACAGGAGCTGGTGTCCGGTCTAAAATTCAATGAGGAAGAATTTCATTACTTCGAGAATTAAGATATAATATTATTCTACTGAATATGCACATAGCAGTAGTTTGATTGTTGATCGGATGAAGAAAAAGAACGAAAAATGATTTCTATGTGTGAAGAGAATCATGACTCTGAGAAGTGTTTTCACATTTGTCGATATTTGATATATTTCAGCTCATCACATCTTCTTTTCCCACTTGAAACAGCAAAGGGGTCAGTCCTTTCCCATTTCAGTCACTCTGACGTTGATGACAAACTTTTACTCAATATCCAAATTTCATTACTTGGTATCTTATATATTACTTCATCACAGCGATCTTGTGATATGCATGCACATGCAGACGAAGTCCATTTATAGTCACATTATATCAATAATAGTCACATTATGACTATTAGCTATTGATAGCTGCACTAATCTCGCAACTATTGTTGAATTGTCTTATCGTCTCAGTCATTTAAAAACTCCAAGATCGTGCAGAAAACACGCTTTAGATAAAAATTAGTGGCTGCGAATCAATGATGCACCTGTTTGTGTCCGGTCTAAAATGAGATTTAGACGTCCATTTGATCACATGTCCACATTTCACACGTTTTAGTCCTCATCTAGCTAACAGAAAATGTGACGTACAACGGATATTTGAGAGTCGCTTCTGTGAACGTGAAGTCACCCATATCAAACTTGATAACAATGTATAAATATTCAGTCACTATGAAATCATAGCAAACATAAGAGTCCCGCACAAACGTATGTCCTTAAGTTATAATTCCTTTGTTTTGCTCAACGTGTGGCAGTTTGCAACAGCTGCAACGATGACTTCATATCAGCTCAGAAACGCCTTGAAAATCTCAGTGTGGCTGAGGCCTAATGCACTTGAGTTAGAGTTCGCTGGTATTTGGTATTACTTAGGAATAAAGTCAATGTGTTTAGGAGGTTTCATCAAAATTTTCAGTTCTTGACAGGTTTCGCTCCTATCTCGATTTTCCAGCATTATTCTTGATGTGATCAATACAGAGCACGTCGAAATATATTTCGTCAACCACAAGTGAAGACAGCAAACAGAACTGACAGAACTGGCTGCGGCTTTATGTGACAAGCTTCTTCAATAAGGTGCGTTGTAATACATTCGTGAAAGCTCATCAGACTCAGCTCGGGCATTTCCACTCTACTGTTTGAAGAAGAAGGCACTAGCGATGGAATTTATATAGAATTAATATAATAGATTAATCGCATTTGATCATTATGCAGGTATTCGCTTTTCTGGTGCCCATTTGTATATATGATCTTGGCGATATACAGAAAAAGAACTCATTCAATTTGCATCTCTTATGACTTCCAACTACCTGATATCTATTGTGTCAAGGGTCAGTGAATGCTTATTGCGTAGTAGTCCTTTTTATCGATTGTTAGCTTGGTTTGCTTTGTATTTCTTAAAACAGCAATCACAGTGCTCAACGATGCATTGATTTTAATTCACGTTGGTCTATTTCAAACCGATTATATAGTCTCAATTGCTTCGCATGTTAACGACGACAGAGATGGGACGCGGCCATGGTCATAAGCATATCGCCAAGAAAGATTTTTTTGTTTGTTAGTCACATGCATCCCAAACGCTGTGAATAAAATCGCAATTGTAATTGAATTGAATGCTTTGAGAATTATGATATGATGCCATCGTACTACATATTCCAGCAGTAGTATCTTATGCATATAATCAAGAAAGGGAATTGAAACTTACTATTCTCGTTCTCCTCCCAAAGATTCTCTGCTCGCTTTCTCTTCTCGGCATCTGCTTCACCTTCAGAAGTTGTTTCCCTCTTTGGCGCACGGCTGGTTGAGGCAGCGGTGACATGAGACGGCAATCCAACCACTCCATCTAGCTGTAGGCTCTTGTGGATAGCCAGTCGAGCTTGATCCAACTTCCGTCTTCCATCATCACTGACACCGAGTCGTTCCAACAAATGGAACAGCTCGTTTCCGAAGAGATAAGGGCCCCTCACTTCGGATTCACTGCAGCTGCTGACTGAGCCTTGAGGAGGAGTAGGAGCTACCATCTGGCCTGGTGTCACACTCGTACCTGGACCGCCCGCAGAGCTGACTGACCCTGCACTGGGCGGTGCTGAAACAGTGGCGATGCCTGAAGCAACTCCTGAAATCAAATTCAACATCCTTTGTGATGTCAGCGTGAGATAAGGAGAGGATGCACTCAACAGGGACATCGAAGCTTGGAACTACTTTTGTCTTTAGGACTTTATGAAAATGATTCGTAAAATTGAAGCCTAACTGTATTTTGACATTCCAAAAGAAAGTATAGCATGTATCTTAACCATTTCATGTGCACATTCTTTCTGTTAAGCAAAAGTTTGACCGCGATCTTTAGATACAACATTGTGCAACAATGTTGATTCCACAACTGCAAAAAGTTTGTAACTGAACGAATGAGGAGATCAATGCGATTCTAATACCACCATTCCCAACCTCGATGCCTAGAACGTCCGTAAACTGCAATTGAAAACTTATATTTCTTAAAAAACTATAATTTTGAAAATTAATTCATGCATAAATGGGTTAAGAAATACTTGCCACATTTCAATAAATTTGCGCTATTCGGGTGGATTGGTTGCTTCTCATAATTTAAACTGATGGTCAAGATGTTTAATCTTTGACAAAGATGGACCACGGGATGTGGTAACATGACATTTTTGTCACATTCGGGAAACTTGCAAAAATCCCGAGTGAGTTGCTATATTTCTGACATCAATGTACCCAGCGACACGGAAAAGGTTCGTATGCAGTGAAGATAGAGCATTTAGGTCTATTTTGAAACAACTTTGTTTATGCATAGTGACGAATGCGGTGAGATAGCTTTGCAGATATTATTTTAGACGTCTAAAATTTTCACTATTTTTTGCCAAATGTACTTCGAACTGAACAAATGTTTAACTACCTTATCTTGAAAAATTGTAAACCAAACCTGGAATTATCAATAAATCAAATATTGCATTATCTACATGCATTCTATGATGTGTGAAATAAGAAGCCGCATGAGTGAAAAATACATTAAAATGCAAATCATAACAAGAGCAGACATATCGCAACAACATGAATAATCTAATAAAATTCACTATGTAAACAAGAGCAGGAATAATTCAATTACTCAACGGAAGCTTCCATTGCTTTGATGGACATAATGGATTTGCGCCACAATTTTCGGTTATGTAATGTAGGTGCAATGCTTTTGCGCCACAGATTCATTTTCCTCGTAATGCATTGTTTTGTCACAATCTTGCATTGCGCCAATTTCTTCTTATCAAGACAGCGGGTCACATTTCTTGTTTACATCTGCATGGACAAAAGCGAGATAAAGGTGTTGTAATCAGAGAAGGTGTGTGGTTTGCTTCATTGGTCTGGAACATATCTGTTTTATTTTTCTTAATGAAATGGGCTGAATTCGTGTAACCACCCGGTGACCGATGGTTCGTAACAAAATCGAAAAATGTGTGGCAATAAATACAAATAAGGAGTATAAATAACATTAGTTTGCAACATAATACCAGCAGCTGCCAAATTTAGTTTGCAACATTGGTGTTTTCAAACCCTTATAAGGAAAGAGTTTCGAAGCAATTTTTTATGTGGAAGTATTATTATGGAAGCGAACACGTCTGAAAACTATTTTTATCCACGACAATTACAAGTGAAAGTGGGAATTACCATCGAAAGCGGTACAACCCGATGGAGATGCTGTAAGAAGAATTGTTATTGGTTTCTCTAATACTAAAACGTCGAGAAAGTAATATACATTACTGGTCCACATTGCAATGAAGCAACCAAATGACAGGCAGATGTTTTGCGACGTACATGCAAGAGACAAGCGCTCGACGATCTGAGGAGTAAAACCGAGCAAAAATTATAAAGACTAACACTTCAAAATTGTGACATTCAAATTGAAGAGAAGCCGGTCTTACAAAACGCATCCGCGAAGCTTATTTACCGTGAACGACGAAAAAAAAATATCCCGTTCTTACAAAATAACAACGGAAGAGGGTGTTTCAAATAAAACTGAATAAATTCCACTAAAACTGCCAAGAGGTGAAGATTCATACTTGAATTGGACGCAGGCAACTCCACTTGAATATTCTCAATGTAAAGAGAATCTGGAATTTCTATCTTCTTGCGAAAATATTCTCTTGCGATGGGACATTTAAATGTGTGCCCAAACACATCGAAACAAATGTATGTTATTGTCGACACTCGCCAAGGATGGTCGGACATCGCCAACTTCGTCTTGCTGACAGAGCGAACTGATGAGAATACAACTGCATGTGGTCCAACAACTGCATCCATGTGTGGAGAGTGCTGATCGGATCTGCGGACCATTCCATTATTTTATGATGGATTGTTGAGAAGCGGTAATGAATACTGCAGACTCCGCATTTCCTCATGCCAAGCTTCACGATGCCGATTCCATCTCGCTCAGCATGGTTTCGAAAAATTCTCGCTCCGGACTATATCTCAGTACTAACGCCAAAGGAAATTGAGTGTCGAAATGGCTATCAGGGAAACTTTGGACTCCATTCTTGCGACAGGTAGAAGTTGGGCTTACATTCAGCGGATGACTTATTTGCCAATCACTCCCATATGATGAAGATGCGATCAGTTTCGTCCGACGATGTGCTGGTCAATTCTTGAATAGCACCAGCAAATTTCCCCCGTCCCTTGGGCATTTGATGACGCCTCTTCAACGAACAATGGGTGCGAATCCTTCATGGATCATTTCAATAAAGAATTTATTCAACCCACCCGAACATTTATTCCTTCAAAGACGTGCTTTTGAAATATCAAACCGCTTCTCTGCGAAAATGGCGAAGTGCTGTGCTTGGGAAGGTGTCATACAAAGATAATCCAGGAAAGAACTGCATGAATCGGACTATGGACCTCATCACATCGTCGTTAATGCTGGTGAGATAGAAACTTTGCATACGTGAAGATTATTAGGTTATACCCACAGCAGTGTAGTCCAGTCCTTCACAACCATTTTCAGATTTTTTTAGTCGGAGTGTTGTCTGTACGGGCGTGTTTTCAAGGTTAATATTCTGTAATACAATGTATTTTTTCTTCGCTAGTATATGGATAAATAGGTCTCTAAAAAATACTATGTTATTAGTGATTTGATAGATGTTTTCAATACATGCATGTACAATTAGATAGATATGTAATTCTATAGATTACCAACAACTATAATCCAAAGAAATTACTGGTTGCCAAATATAATTTAGATACATTTTCGTGACAAAAATATCTTTTTAATACATTTTAATGTGAGCGATTTCATCTGCTTATCATTTTATCATTTTTCACAAGCGAATTACAAGACAGAGATCACATAACTTATGAATAGATAACACATTTGGCGCAAATGCATTATTTTTTTGGCGCAAATGCCATGCAAAAAGTTTGGCGCAAAAGGCAATCTATAAAATTACCTAACCGGCGCGCTTTGATAGGTGTTCACGGAAAAGAATATGCTTGATCGCGATAATTGGAGAACTACCAATTGACGAAATATCACAGTAGAACGTCAAGATCACACAAAAATAATCAGAAGTAAAAATATTTGCTTTCATAATAGACAACAACTGGTACCGTACATATGCAAATCTTCGTAGAATTCTCATACGATGATGAAAATCATCCCAGCAGCCATTTATAATAGAATATAATGCTTACTAATTTAAATTTTTAATTGAAGTAGTCCTGATGAGGACTGATGACGTTCTCCAATCCACAAGTGTACAAATGCAATGCTGTTGTAACCATTGGATTAATCAGTTCTTAAAAGAATTCAATGGAGCTTTCTCGTGGCAACGAATTAAAATTGATCAGCTTTGGCCAAATAACTGGTAAAAATGGAAATCTTAAGACTTGTGACATAACTCATTCTTACTGTTAACATGCTACTACCATAGATTCCTAACACTGCCGCATACACGTTCAAAACAGACGTCTAATGTACTGTGCCGACTACAGATGCTGGTAGTGGAAATAGAATAGGACAATGGTCACCATAGGTTAAGAAAATTAAAAATGGATATTATAAAACAATAGGAAAACGATGGATGAAAACTGGAAAAGTGGAGGTAAATCATAGAACTACAATGATACACCGATTTCAAGTGAACTAATGCTGCGCTATAGCTGAGACTACATGTGTTGGATAATGGAAAGTGGACAATGGTAATAGTGGACAAGTGGAAAGTGGATAATCGACGTAAACAATAGCCCTGACACTACTTCACCGAAAACAATCGAACTATACACACAATACCTAAGACTACACGTGGAAAATACTATTTCTTCACTTGAATTTGTTATCACCAGTTTCTTAATCCGTCTATAATACTTCATGTAATCCCACATTTCTTCATTTGTCTTCATCCGCAATGATATGATTTCAGATACAATGCCTCGAACACTACTTCAGCTACCGATTAAGGGATATAAAACATTATACTGCAGTCCGTCAGTCATCAGCAGGTACTCGTCTAGTTGTGTTTCGACACCTAACCTGAACACTCAAACCCAGACGAGCGGGGTCCCACACGTAAACTCATCCTGTCATTAAATTCATCCCATCAATAAACACAGCATGCTTTTTGCGATCCACATAATGTAAACAAATACTGTACATCAATTTGTGCCTTTTTCGATTCCCACAAGTAAGCAGATCCTGTTCATCTGTCATTTATGTGCTCACTTGTATCACTTGTGATGTAACAAATTCTCGGCATTCTTCATTTCCAGAACCACGTTTGAGATATCTCCTTTCCGACTCCTAGGAATTTCAGACTCCGCCATCTTTAACTTTTTCATTGCCATTTTCTGAGCTTCAATTCGGCTTCCGTAAATGGCCATAGCATTAATCATTGCATTTCGAAGTGATGATGTCAAAGGCATGTTCGTTGGCTTCCTCGCGTAATTGCTCACAAACGAGCAAGTTGCAGGGAAACCATTCAATGTTACGACTGAAATTCTGTTGGCGTGGGAAATAATTTATTTTCGCTAAATGATCGCTCGACATCTGAGAGTCAGACACAATTTCACCAGCTTTGATAAATTAGGATATCTCAGTAATCCACTTGATGTCTTAGTTTTGAATACATCACTTCAATATGTACCAATACGCTGTTCATTGACTGCTTTCTCAATTTCCGACACCAAATCCAGATCTTCGTCGGAAGAACATCCATCCTGAGCATCAGAACTTGGATTCCACCCTGATGTCACTGACGGATCGGCCTTTACAGACTTCCATTCATCTACCACAGCATCAACTTGGTCTCGCGGGAACAGTTTGATAGCAGAAACAAGTCGGCGAATTGCATCAGAAGGCCAATCGACAATTGGATGGACAAACTTTCCTATCTCCAAAGACGTTTTCCAGAAGAATTCGACTATGGAAGGTTCTTCATGGAGGATATGAATGAGAGGGCCTTCAGTATGAAGCAGTCTCGTCACCCTAGTGAGGATCGACATCACTGATTTCGAAAACATCATTTCAGGCACGATAAAATTGTTGTTCAGAAGAGTCATAATTGTTTTGCCTTTCTTTCTCTTATCAGGTTGGAACGGAGAATATATTATACCAGCACCGGTTACTGCTCCAACAACCGACGTCACATCCTGGAGAAGACAGGTCTCTCTTCGATCAAACTGAGGATAAACTCCTATTGGTGAATATTGGCCTGCGCCCTAAGCGTCATTAAATAGACCTTAAGTTATGAAGATAAGGAAAATTGGGATATTATAGCTTCATTGACGCTAAGTTGATTTCTTGAGTCATCAATGTCTATTTGCAGTTTGAAAGAGTCAAATACAATTTCATAAAGGACTTCGTGGATACCATATTTCAGATAGAAAGTTGTGGAATGCATACAGCAGACAGGTGTACCATTCTTGCGTGAAATTGGCACTTTTCGTCATTCTTTTTGACATTTTCGTGAAGGATGGTGAAGTGCGCAAAACGATGAATTTTGTCGCCCGGCCAGATGCAAAATTCATCCGAAAAAAGCGGCCCGGTTCCAGTTCTGCAGAACATAATGAAGTTTGATTCCGGGTTCAATCCGCTTGAATTAGCACAAGAGCTGTCAACATTGGAATCAACTCCGCTATATCCTTCATCATCTTTAAAGATCAAAAATAACGAATGTTGTGAATGCAACATATTCACGGAATTCATTAATTATATGTGTTCATTTTAGATATGAAATGTTTTGATTCATCATATGTATTCTGATCCGTCTGTCCTGACAAGAAGACATTCGATTACCAACAAAGGATAAAAAAAGCATTATTCTTGTTCTCATTTAAGAACTGCGGAGGCGAAAACAGCTCCACCACGGCTTCTGATAACTCATTATTGGGTCGCATTTAGTCCTGAAATCGTAAAAATCTCCTCTTTCATAAATGTCAACATCAGTGATATTTTCGTCATTTACCCCGTAGAACACCGTCAAGTTTATCTGGCATCTCTTTCCCAGGAAAAATCGACAAGGATGTGAATTGAGGTGATGAGGGGCCTTAGGAAATATCGTGCAGTGATGGCAAAACGGACCAAATGCTGCTCCAACCTTTCCCTACACATTTGAATGATCTGAAAGCGCCTATTGGCTAGGAATGCGTCTTTGCCTGTCTCTTGAACTTTTCGTTTTTGAAAATCATTACTCCATGGAGCAATCATGCATGATTAGTGCTCACGCATCATCAGACGTACGCGCTATATCAACAAAAGTTTGGTGTGGTCACATCAGTGTGACAAAAAGAATAAGAACTAGACGCAAAAATTGACTGAAAGCAAAATTTGTATGAAAAAAGTTACGAAATTACATGAATACCTTTATGAAAATAAATCATTAGAAAACACGAAAAATGACTTCTATCGCAGGAAAATCATTCGATGGCTCACGGGCTACAAGCCACTGAATAAAGGCCTGATAATCTGTACTCGCTTAAAAAAATAGCTGACCGGCTAAATGCGTGATTAAATGTGTAGGCCTAATGAAGTTCATTCTTTTATGGTTCTGATTATTTTCAAAAGCTTGGTAATATAAATGTCATCAAATTTTTAATAGGCTGTCAGTCGATGCACATTCTTGAAATATGTTTTTCTTTTGCTCGTCGGTTAGCAATGCGGTGCAATTTGTCAAGAAATACATACGTGTATATCGCGGTTAACCGGTAGAACACAGATACTCAGGTCTGAGATAGCTGGGCCTATTTTTCTAGGCAAACGGTATAGGTTAGCAAAATTTATTACCTAGAGCGGTATTTATTGACTTATTTTTCGCATTTCTGGTATAGTCGGGACCGGAAGAGAGAAAAAATTCTCTACTGCCATCAGAAGCTCCAGACGGTTCCATATACAGTTTTAGCGACCACATTTCAGGTCGCGACCCCGATATTTGGAAGCAGTGGTCTATAGATAATCCCCATTGGTTTGGGTGGCTTTCTTGCCACGATTTACTGTGAGGTTTTCGAACTCATCATTTAGCTTGGCCAATGTCTCCTACTCGAAAAATCAACGAAAACTTTTTGTCAGTGGCAGCGTTGGTAGAATATTGGACTGATTGATATCTTCCTCGACTTGGTGTGGATGTAGGCGTATAAGTAACCTACAGTATTGATTCTTACTTGAATTTTTTATTGCTCAAGAAGCTGTGTACTTGTAAAATATCTTTCAACTGATGAAATTGATAACGTGAAGATAAACAAATCATTTAGAAATAACTTCTTTCATCATGTATTTAGAAGCCGCATGATTTGCCGGCCATATTACGAGTCTGCTACAAAATTGCATGTAAGCACGATAAGAAACACAAAAATCAAAACGACTTTTAGCGACCCCTGTCAATTGATTGCGACTTTATAATTGTATGTACGAATTATAATCAACCCAATTACCTACACGACTTCGATGTGAATAGCAAGAAATTGCTTTTATAGAATGCAAGAATCACTTATTTGGAAAACATCTAGCGATTTCATTAAAAGCGACACGTCAACGACACAACCATCGCCTAGCAGACATCAGTGACACCGCAGAATTAAATATTCTGTGATTGACACAGTCATATGGAAACGAAGCAAATTTATGAAGTCATGAATATTCCATTCAGATATTGTACATATTTACTTGATTGCATCAATTATGATTCGAGGAAATTTAATAGAAATAGTGGGTTTAATAATAGTCAAATCAAAAGCAGTTGAAATTAAGAAATTAATATTGAACTTAGAGATAAAAATCGCAAAATAGCATTCCCGGGATATTTAAGGGATAATTGGCTGTTTCGCAATAATTCCCATTCCCGGGCTCGGCGGTCACCCTGAAAGAGGATATCTTTTAAATTTAACTAGTCAACTAAATACTTTATTGCTTCACTTTACGAGTTCAGTGAACACTGTAATTTGCGATGATTGCTGATATATGTGACCGCGCTTTATTTGAGGGCTTTGAAAGGACTTTTGAGCCGGCTGTCAGGATCTGACCAATGTCTTTTATGGAGCTATCAGGTTAATTCAGACATAGTCGAAGTACTGTGTTACTGATCATATAGATTTAGATAACGATTTTCATTTATGTAGATCAAGTTCACATGAAGTATTAATGCAGTAATTGAGATAAGGTTTGAGAATAATTGGAAATGAAAATGGAAACAATGTAATATTAAGTATAGATTTAGAGACATTCATAGACATGATTCATTTTACAACAGAGATGTCAACCGAACTCGATGCAATAAGAAATGTTTGTAAACAACATTTTGTCTGTGCATTATTGGATAACTTGTGTGAATAATGAGGTTTGTGCATGCGAGCAGTTGGCATATTTTCCTATATCACAGTAAAAAGGGTGTTTCGCACTTCTGTGACTGAAAACAAGTGCGATAAGAACATTTTGGGAGGTGAAAAGGTATGTACAAAAAGTAGTAATTGTTGTAGTCATAGACATTGAATGAATTTCGAAGCTGAGGAACGATTGAGAAATTCAGTTAATATTTCCTCCAAACAAATATCAACTTTTTTTCTCATTCAGTTCGAATTTCACCGCAGCAAGAAGCTACAGCGGATCCATTTAATCTCGAAATTTCAGACAAATTTTTGCAGTTGCACTGTTGAAAACAATCAAATTTTTACTTGGTAAAACCTTTTAAAACAATGAGTAGGATCTTACTTAGAACTAGAAATTTCGAATGTTGGAAAAGGCATTAGGGTAACTCGCGAGGTAATTCGAGTAACACTGATGAAAAATTGATATTCATGCCCATCGTGAATAGTTCTGACCGTGACCATCAGTGCTGATAAATGATATCTCTAGACTGAAATACGCAGACAAGGCCATTTATCTCTGTGATTTGCAGACACTTTCTTCAAGTGAAAATGCTTCCTGCAACACATACAGACCATACGATCACTGTCGATGCCAGAAAGACAATAGAAGCAATTTCGCTGCTTTTGCCTTGCAAATGTGGAATGTATTCAGAGAAACGTTGGAAAGAAAAAATCTAATCAAAAAGCACGGCGAGCTTGTTGAGATGGACAGCATGAGCAAAATTATCCGACGAGCAAAATGACATTTGATTTACAAAAGGAGCATGACTACATCACATAGAGATTGTGATGAAGGTGTTCACCAGTTGGAGAGCGAGGACACGTCCGACCATGACAATAAATTTGATAGAATCAAGACTTTGATCCTGTCAGAACAAAAATTTCAAAAGCAGGTTAATGTTGATCTACTGAAACCAGCGTTGAAGAAACACGAGCAATAGTAAGCAGTCATTCATATTAAGAAGACCGTGATGCATGTGACCATTTGAGGAGTAACTCCTCATATGCTCCTTATGTTGCAAATCCTCAAAGATGAAGACGACCGAATCGTTAATGGGCTTCCTATCATTTACCATATATCTTAGTTTAAAATAATATAAATGTTAGGCCTATGATTTGATTTTGAAAATGGCGACATTCAATTACCCTCATTTACTTACTTACTTACTTACCTCATTTGCCGCTATCAATTTTAAAGAGGATGTCTGCAAGTTGGCTGTAGACTTGATTTTGTTGCATTTACATTCAATATTATGCAAGAAATTTAATGTCCATGTTATGAAGTGTTTCAGGCAGTTTGTCTTTGAAACTGTTACCAAAGAAACAAAACATCGACAATGAGCGAACGTCGGTTAGAGGAAGAAATCCCAAAGGAATGAATTTAGCAGAGCATTCACCGCATCTGAACCTGCATTATAAGGCAAAGTGATGTATCATTCACACGATCACAGCTTTATCATCGTTTATATTAACAATCTAACCAGATTTGTCTCTCTTTTAAAAACGCCAACTAGCAAAAATGTAATTTTGAAAATCAGTATATCAGAGAAAGCGATAGAAACCAATCCTGGACTTAACTGCTGAAGTTAGAGCGAATGTTCACCACAAATTCGCACTCTCTAGGAAATAAAGAATAAAAAATCGGTGGCGAAATCAATGAACAGCTGTCATTCTCTTTGGACATTCAAAATAAAAAGTGAGGCGTTGAATAAACACGCAGTTGTAAAGTATAAGTATTAACTAAAAATAAGGAAGTCTGACATCAGAAAACCTATTTCTGTTGTCAAAGGCTGGCTGTAGTCAACTATTAACAACAAACGTCTCGTCTGTCCGAAGCTTTCATAATTCTAGCGCGGCGTTTATTGCGCCACATCTAAATTCTCACATTCGTTATGTAGAAATTCAATCCGACACAGTATTCAATAAATTGCTGACACGGAACAATACGAAGTTGGAATCGACTCCTACAGCAATTATCCTTTTCCTATTCATTACAGGCATGCTGGCCGCCCCGCATACAGCTCCGGGCAGGGATATAACCTCGCTGCGGTCAGTCGGATGCAAGAAGAACTTCTGTTTTCCGAATACTCACAAGAAACCATCCCTGTCATTATTCACTTACCCGTGGAAGTAGCAGTACTCGGTGTACTCGGTCGCAGACCTGCCTGATTCCTCAGTGCATTCTCAATACTATGAAGAGATTCGAGGGATAATTTCAGATTCAGAGCGCGCGCTGTTTCTGGTGTAGGATTGGCCAACAACGTCGACACGTTAGTGAAAGTTTTGCGCGCCTCTGGATATGCGGCCATATAGCTGCGAAGCGGTTCCAGATACGATGCAGAAATCTGCCGAAGTTTCTCTTTTATCTGCTCCTCCTGTTGCTGTTGATGCTGTTGTTGTTGTGCGAAATTGGAATCTGTTGGAGAGAAGGATTCTGAACAATTGCACTTCTAAATAGTGCGAATTTCACCTGCACTTGGTGATAACTAGTCCAACACGCATGAAATGTATTGAAATTTAGTATACTTGTACATTGAAGAATTCTTCAAAACTAGAAAGCACTTTATATCAAACAGTGAGCCTGGGTTTGTCATTACTGCTAGTAGGTGGTGGAACTCAGTAAGGTTGATAGAAGCCCAAAAAGGCAAAACCTCTGTTTATCATAGAAAGCTTAGTTCATCGTCAGAGGAGCCTGCTCTGGACGGCAGTGCCGGTCGAAAGAACTAAGCTTTCTATGATAAACGAAGGTTTTGCTTTTTTGGGCTTCTATCAGCTTTACTGGATTTCCACCACCTACTACTGGCACTTTACATATTACACAATGCCCTCATATACACTGAAGACTTAATCTTCAAAAGACAAAACAACTGAATTACTCCATGTATTCTTATTCTTCTTCACCATGGAATAATAGTCAAGTAGGCCATTCCTGATAAGATTGTGAAAATTCACAGTTGTGAAATCGAACGTCCAAAAACTGCCACCATTTGTACATGAATCCTACACTTGAATATTGACATATCTAATGCATTCCTGAGAAGCAAGAGGCCATTTTGAATTCTCACGTTGTAACCATGCGATTTAGTGGCATAATTGGAGAAATTTGAGTCAACTCGTAAACAATAAAAAATCTCTGACCGTGAACACGTGTCATTAACTCTTTCAGTAGTTGATCTGGATGAATTTTCAATTTGCTTGCTGCGATTTTTTAGAAATTTCTTCGTCCTTTGTGGCTATATAAATCCGTGTCTTTATAAGCTGATTTGTGACTCTGTGTGAGTATACCAGCATTCTTAAAAAACTGTGGTTTTGAAGCAAATATTCAAGCACGATATCGCGCGCGTATGAGCCCAACAGCGGCTTACACAAGCAAGTGAGGAGGCAAACTTATTCAAATAACCGTTGTCATTTGTGATTATAGTCGTCATTTATCATTAAAGCAACTGACTGATGCTGTGACAGTATGCAAAGATTAAAACCTTTTTTAAGAGAGGGCGCATATTTCTGCAAATTTAACTAAGTTAACTCTTATCTTTTTCATAATTCATAAACATTGTCAGTTGTATTATCATAAAAGTGGTCATTTTATGCGATGTAATTTAGCGTTTTCGATACTGATCTTGCTAAATTACACATCTCTCAATGAGTATGACGAGTAACTACCTAGCTTTTCAATTAAAACATAAACCATGTAGCACGGAGACTACCAAAGATCGGCAATAATAAAATGATATCATCAAAAAATTTTGTTCCATTATATTTTCTAATAATAGATTCTTCGCATTGTGTATTGAAGCAAATTTAGTTTAATTAGTACTAAAACCAACTGCATTTTGTAGACATTCGTGTAATTCGAGTGCAAAAGCTTAAATCAAGACTTGCGATGTCTAGTGTATAGGTCATAGGCCCTACCTAACTTTTGATATACCAGAAGCATGACTAAGCTGCTTCGACGTTCCATTATTTAGAATATATACATGTAGATGCTGCATGCAACCTAATTTTAATTTCATTGCTGAAATCAGTGAAAGTAGCATGGTAGAAGTGTAAATCGAAAAATTAGTATGACTAGATCTATTTACGGTGTAGGTCTACGCATGTTTCACTAAAAAATGGTATATTTTCATCATAAAAGTTGAAATGATATCATTGCCGATCATAAGAGACTACAATCACGGTAAATGTACCTAAAATGAATATAGAAACAGTAAATTACTTGTGCTCAAAACATTATTTTCGTTTGGAGCTTCTATATGTCTCATTATGAAGCTTCAGTAATCGAGAGCGCAAAATTTCCAGAATTAGATCTATTCGGAACTTACTGCCAGAAACCGTGATGGTGGATTGCTGTGCCGGTATCGTGTATACTTGGCCTTGCGACATCGTCTGTGTAGAGTTGATCGGTGTAGCGATTTTAGCTGCTGTACCACTGCTGGCGGTCGCTGGATATCCTCTGAAGAATGACGAAACATAGAAAGCGACAACTAGAATTAGTGATTGATTTTGGCTCACTGAATTGTGTTATAAAAAAGTGCACCGGATTTTGAAATTCAGAAATTAAACCGGAATCGGTTTCACCGGATGCTCAGAACTCAGTTTCATCCTTAATTCATCAAGTTAAAAAACCACTGATTCAGAAGTCATCATCAGTCCAATCCTCGGTATCACACAGACTTCTGATCTCGAAGTGGAACTCGCATTTTGCATTTGTGTCTCCAACGTCTTCTAGGAGTTCCTCGGCTTGTCTTCGACTGTCACTTTCAGGTGTGTTTATTGTGACCTAATATCAATCATTTTAGAAGAATTATTTGCTTCCTTTTCTACAAGAAAATTCTTGATAGTATACGACATCGAGACCACAGATGATCGATGACTTTTTGTTATTGCACTTGTGACTCTTCAATTTCACACCTGGTCGCGTTGTTGTTGGATTATTGTATATAATCCAACCCAACCCAGAACGTTCACTTCATTCTACGTGACCACCTGCCTCAACTCAATTCGGCAGATTCATCATGCAAGTAGTCAGAAGTTCTCGTCGACGGAATTCATTTTCTCGTCATCTTTCATTTAATAAACTCATTAAAATCATATGATCATCAAACGATGATATCTGAACATTGATTGCAATGTTTCAATATCAGATGAAAATATCTGAATATGAATTGCACGAAAATGGTGCAATAACAATGGTGCAATCCAGCTGTCAGAGACAATACTTCCAAGGAACGAGAGAGAAAATGGGACTTTCACGATGTGATGAACACCCAATGAATAATGCGAATATGTACGTCTACCGACTTCTACCTGCTTCCTGTTCTTATCATACCGGATCAAGGAAGAAAGCATGTAAATCCAATGGGAAACAAATTGAAGCTTTCGGTAAGAATGAGATTTTCTATGTTTTCTTTGATTGAGAGAATACTACCAACTCTAGCTAGAGCTATAATCATCAGCATGGAAAGTCTTCAGGACTCAGCTCATTTCCAATCATATGTCTGTCATTAGCAGGCTTCTGATCGGTGATGTATGCGAGAATGAGGCAAATTATGGCTAAAATTGGCAAACTGCTGTTTGCCGACATTAGGGGGCTTGCTATGTTTGATTGTGCTCAGCTTCATAGATAAAGGTACACGAACATGACATAAAACGATTTGAAGACATTCCATGCCAGAGTCATGGCTATTGTCTTAGCACCGTTACCATAATCAGAAAACATAGAATACTTATTTTTACAGAAACCTTCATTCTGCTTTTTTTGTATTTGGATTTACATATGTTTTTCTCTGATCCTGTTTAATAATTAGAGGAACCGGGTAGAACTCGGCAGAATATCAGATTCGCTGTAACCTTAGAGTGCACATCATGCTGTGACAGTCTCATTTTCGACCTCGCTCCCTGTAGAGACTCGTTCTGGATGCCAGAGTGCATTGGCAAACCGATTCATACAGTCTGTTCCACCTGCATAACAGCGACAGAAAAACATCAGCAACATCATAAAATGTAAGTAGATTTTTGTACGGCTTGAGGAAAAGGTCGGATTTGAAATCAGGTGCCCCGTTATCGATGACGCTTGTCTAGCTGTTCTTAAGATAGAAATGGGAAACTTACGCAATACGTGTAAATCCTTCCGGCGTGTGCTGAGAAGATCCGCCTCTGTTGGAAGGGTCATAGTTCAATACTGTCGGCTGAAACAAAAATGACATCAAGATATTGAAATGCATCAACATTTGATTCATAAAGAATACTAGGAATTCAACATGTATTTCGCTGCTTTCAACGATCAAACTTCTTCGAATTTCCAGTTGTTTCAAATTCATTGTTGACAAAGAATCAAATTAAAGTTCCAATAAACTTCCGGTCACTGTCAATTTACAATGTAGAACTGCGAGCATATTTAAGAGGACAGCAATGACCATGTAAAGCCGAGGCTGATAGTCATCGCTGTCCGAATTCAAACAATACATGCTCATTGCTCACATAGACATTGCAATATGATATCTGTGTTTTGTATACTACCTTTCAGAAACTTTTCAGGATCTACGCCTGCTGAAGGATGTGGAATATTGCGGTACATTAGAACTTATCGGTAAGCTCTTGTAGATCACTGCAACCCTCTGCTCGGAAATGCTCTTTGTAAGTTTCTGCCATTTCTGCCGATGGAATAGTCGTTCTCACTCACAATAGCAGCTGGAATACCTTCTTGAGCAAAAGTTCTCTGTTGACGTTTATTGGTTTCACCCGTAGTTATCCTTCGCACGATGTAGATTTCCGGCCACTTATTGCATCAACCATCGCGAAGGCACATTGTTTATTATTGAATGGGCGGGCGGAATCAATGTGTACCCTTTTACAAGGTTCCTTTTCAAAACGCTTTTCAATGTAATCCTGACCGCAATGATTTTACCATAGACTCATGCTGCAATGCCTCTGAGCATGTCTGAATTCGGACAACGATGAACATCAGCCTCGTCATTGCTGTCCTCTCAAACATGCTCGCAGTTGCATTGTAGCACGATTCTATTGTATAATCATTGCGGTCAGGATTAAATGAGGCAGAGAGCATACAATACACAGATATCATATTACAATGAAATTTCCACTTTCATATTCTTGAATTTTTAAAGAAAGCTTGCAGAATTAGCGAATATGTGAAATATTCAATACAGCTAATAAGATATCTGACAACGTAAATCAAAGTTCTTGCATTTAATTACGTAGAGAATCACGGCTGATTCGATGTGATTGTGAAAGTATTGTAACACTCAATTGCGAGTTATTGTAAGGTAGCACTAATACTCAACCTTAAGATTCCATCTCTACTGAACTCATAGTTCTTAATTCTTTAAATATAAAGATAGAAAATACAATAGCTCTAAATAACGTAAATTTCTGGTGAATCCATGCATCATACTTCAACATGTGAAGCCATGGATTAAAAAAGAAACGGTGCATGGAAAATATCATCCTGCTAGGTTAGAAGCGCTCTACATAAACACTATCACAAGGAGGCAACGGAAATTGCTTTATGCAAGCCAACCGCGAACTCGTAGATTTTGAGTGTCACTTTCTCTTCCGATTATATAAATACCACTTCGAACGCTTAATTCTGTGCTACGAACAATGAAAACAAATTATAGTGCCACAGAGGAAGATTCATCGACATGCGTTCCAATCTTAGTACTCCGGACAAAATTCGTATTTGATTTTATTCTCTTTAAAAAAGTTTATGCATCAGACCTCAGGTCTCAGAGGGTGTGGAAATTTCCATAACAAAACTTTTACTATCAAATGAAAAAATATTTTGTGCATGCCCTCGATGGTGCATAATGAGTGAAATCTCGTGCATGTGCGTTATGCTAGAAGATCGCGAAATGTGAATATTTTGTTTTTGGACATGATCGTCCATGACTGGTTAGCCTACATGAACAACTCAGCATAAATCACTGTCAAAATGAAAGCTGTCATTATATTCAGAGTTCAACACTAAAAGCAGACTGTTGGCAAAGTTTTAAGAGCAGTAATTGATGAGTTTGACATCTCCACAGCTGTTCTGAGGGTCTTAAAATGCAGCCATTATAGCTCATTTTAGGCCTATTTCCGATTTATATGGATAATTTTAAAAAACAGGCCAAATGAAGGGTTACGCTGAATGTAATAAATCAGTTTCATTAAAATCAACTACCTGAGGTTACATGACGACAGCAAACATCCTAAAACCGACTCTTAGTACAACTGATGCTGTGCTAAATGTCGTTGGATTACACGACACTATACTTCTCACAATCTGTACACTCTTGCTTGTACACTACACCACCTCGATCTTATCCATCAATCTTGTCAAGTTTCTCCCTGATGATCATATCTCCCAAACTCCTTCGAATCAATATCCGACCACCATCTTCTTATTCAAAATTGCGCAAAATGCCCTCGAGAATGGATATTTGGTAATCCAACAATCAAAAACATTTTCACTACCATGAGAAGTGAATATAATTGATGAACATTTATTCAAATGACAGACGCAACGTCATAAGTGGACAAAAATAATCTTTAGAATTTCTGTTTACCTTTCTCTGTAGGTAAATGATCAAGTTATCAAAAATAATTACCACACTTTCGAGTACACCTTAAATTATCGAACCAGAATTGAATTGCTTGAATTAATTAGAAATGCAACGCGTGGTTGATAGCCGGCGGCAGACGTCTCTTTGGCCACCATTTTTCAAGCACGAAAATATGGCTGTTCCAATTTCTCTGTTTGCTTAATAACTAACTGTTTGTGACTTCAATATCTACACGTAATGAGTTGGGATTCATTTCAAGTGGATATCATTGGCTGGATCTGAATGAGACAGAAATTAACTTCCAGAATAACCCGCGGAGATGGTCATTGTAGGAACCCAGCTCGGCCGGTACCATCCTTTTTAATGCCCGGTCCGTTCTGCCCACGACACGTTTTATTTAAATAAGTAACCATTTGAATACATTTATCATATTTCAAGATTCATTCTAAATGTTCTCATGCTCAAATAATGGGGAATGTGAGAATTCAAATACACAGCTAAACAAGTGCATGTGTTCATTTGCGCAAATATACGCATTCATAATTCGAAATATACAAAAGCGCGCATGCTTTTCAAACCGTAATTGTAACACGTGCACGCAAAGAAAATTGTCTATTCTTAATAACTTATACCGACAATAAAATACTACGAAAATTATGTCATACATCTCACAGGAATTGTTTTTAATAACTTGCTCTCTACAGATCGCGCTTGTCTTTGAATCTATTTATTGTGTGATTCTTCAGGAAAAGATCATGCGAGTTTGTCAGGAAAGCTCACATCCTCGTCATGATGCACATGACTGCAAGCCGAACAATTTAAACACCTGTGCATCAATGTAATATAAAAGGAAGTGTCAAGTTGAAGTGGGTTGAAATCGAGGAGAACTATCTTGGAAGTCACCGACCCGGTTGTCATTCTGGGCATGGTAACGTGACACATTTTTGTCACAGTATATCGCCACAGGGCTAAATAAGCTATTAAATAATCTATCATTAAAAAAAAAGAAGTACCAAACAATGAGGATAAGCGAGGGCAAAACTTCAAAATATGGTGGAATTTTATAAATAAAATATTTCGCTTTTCCTATACTAGGTTTGGTAATACTTATTGGTTAGGGAAGATTTTTTATAATTTTTGCTGCATTATTCGACAACCTCGAAACATTCGTCAAATTTACGACCACCACTGCTTTGAAGCACTTTGCACAAGAGGAGAAGTAGAATAAGTGACTGAATAGTCAGTTCAGTTATTACAATTATCTTCAAGTACTATGTCAGCCTGTACCTTTGTTACTATGGTGTACTCTATGACAAAGGTCACTCAATACGAAACGGTCAGTGATCATTACCCCCTCCTTGACCAATCATAAGAAGGGAAATATTCATCATCAAAGATCAGAGACTGCTAATGCAGGCATGTCGAATTCCGAATTCATTAATGATTTAATATTTTCCTTGCTTGAGTGACTTTACGAATACTCGGCAGCACCTGAGGAGAAGCCCGATGTGGCGGAGAAGTTTGACATGAAAATCTTTATTTCCTGTTTTCTGTTTACAGTGCATGAATAAACATTAACCAACACGTCGGGTAGAAATACACTTGGTGCTTTGAACACGAGGTTGTACAGTTAGTAAAATCTATTTATCTTCAACTCAGAAGTAAATTGAGCCACTTCCCGATTTGTACATTTGGTCAATCATTTAGGAAAATACTTGTATGTAGAAATGGTATGGGAATTGAAAGAATTTCACAGGATCTGTTAAACTTGCATACAATTTCGATTAATGCTTTGTACAAATATAATGTAAAATTCGCTTTCAACATTATGACAGCATTTCTGACCAAATGTCATTGAAATCAGATTTAAAGTTTGCAGGCGGAAACCACCGACTGTGCAATCAAATGCGCACATTTCAATAAATGATTGCCAAATCAAGAGGGAAATGCAACTTTTAACTTCCGTCTTCTGTTAAGTGTGGATCAAAGGTCAACAGCTGATATTTACTTGTAGGGAACAATTGAAATCAGACGTGAAAATCGATAATGTGTAGTTCACACTACCAATTCAGCTGATCTCGTCTGCAAAACAGAAATTCTACAACAGACAGTGAAAGTCTTGTAGACTTATATAAAGTAACAAAAGTAAAACTATATATGTTATTTCCACAGAGACATCGTAAGACCTTCAATGCTTTGTGGCTATTTTTGTATTTGCGGCCAATGCGACAGTACTAGTAAGGCTGTCGTTGACGGCATTTTCACTGGCTGTTGCTTGAAAGTTTACGGAGCATACGACCAGCTGCACTGGTGTTGTCATTCTACGTGTATTTAACTTTCCTATCGGAAAGATGTGGATTGCAGTTTATTCTACTAGATTTTTGTGGGGTCTATGGACACGAGAAGACTTTCTTTTTGATTGGACAGTCAGCGCAGATCGCCTTCTACATAAGTTGAACAAAGGGTCTCTTTAATGCAACGCAATTTACAAAGTGCAATTGAAAGCTGACAATTACAGATTTCAGGGAAGGATCTCTTCAATTCTATTAATTAGTTGTAATTCCGCCCTGTAACCTTCAAACTGCCAATCAGTTAACGTGAATTATATTAGGTTGAATTCCGACCTTGAAGAAGCATCTCATAAGAGTTGTCCTCGAAGGATTGCTGAGCCTATCTCGAAGTAGTTCAATATGCTACACAGTACTCGTCATGCGATAATTCCCTCAACTGATATTTTATTATCTCTGCACGCATCACAATGACGGGTTGAGTTCGTCATTACGACTTCATTAAGTTATCTTTGTTCTTCCCAGTTTACAAAGCAGCAGTCAATTATATGCAAATGGCCTGCTGCGTTATCGGTCAAAGACTAGGTTTGCGCAACGGACTTGAAGACCTAAAATGCAATTTGGTCCAATTCAACTGTTGGAAACGCACGGTGGTCTCCGTGACACAGTGGTTAAGTGCTTGGCCTAGCGATTTTTTGATCCAGAGGTCGAGCCCCGAAGGTGTCATTGGAAGTCGGCAGGAAGGGCATCCTCCGGACTAAAAGTACTACAGCGCTCCATAAGTCTGACTATGTCAGCACCGTCCAAGCCCCAAGTATGGGGAGTAGTGACGTAAAAGCTTCATTTTTTACAAATGCTTCAACTGTGTGTATAGCTATAAGGGTGGCTTTTTACAGAACTTTACGAACCATGAGCGAAATTAAGGGTTCTCACTGAAAAACGATCAAATTAGATTTTTTGAAAAAAAAACTAACAGATCTTCTAATCTGATTAAGGTGTCCCACCAGAAACTTGTTCGCACGCCTCTTGAAAGTGTCAAGATTGCATTGGTCAGGGAAGGTGATCTGCGGAAGCTGATTCCAAAACTGTGACATGAGAATAAAATAGCTTTTCGAACGACAAAATACGTGAGCGCTCTAAACTCACATGATAGCATGTGAGGGTATTAGCTCTGCGTGTGCTTCGTGAGATCCTAGGTTTGGGTACGGACTACTTAACTGCAGAGCTGCTTCTACCAAAAAAGTATCTGCAGAAGAGAATGAGCGAAGCAACATCTGACGGAGAGCAGCTACAATTAGCTAGAGAGCTTCTCACCCGTAATATTCTTGACACGTTTCTCAACACAAGGTTAAGATGTGCTCGTGCGGCGCTGACCCACAGATGACGTGGTAAATGAATTTCATATGAAATCGTACATGACTCAATCCTGCTTCTGATAACAATGCTCTGCTCAGTAGAAGAGTAATGAATAATGGTTCCACATAAAATACCGTCATATAATAACATTTCACACACTGCAAATTCTGGCTCCGAACCGGATTTACAAAAAAGTTTTAAAATCCGACCGGAATCATCCACCCGCTAAGTAAATAATGAGCGTCATGAACCCACAAAACTTCAATTCCCTCTCCACAATGATTTTAACTTTTCTAGCCAACTTGAAGCGATGAAATAGCCATGCGGTGTCATTCTGTGATAATACAATAAATACAATGAAGTATCAATACCATAGCACAGAATTTTCTTTTCCAGTCAATCGGTTGCGTGTGTAATATAATGGCTAAATGGTAATCGCTGCGTCGTATCTTAATTGTTTTAGTGCATTTATGTTGAATAGATGCCAACTTTAATAGTTTCCCGCGAGAAAATAAGTGGGTATGATCATACATATGATTCATACGTATGTTTCATACGTATGATTCATACTATGATCATACGTATGAAAGTGAAACCCTTTTTGCACACAAATCATAGTATGATATTTCCATACACAGAACATAGTATGAATTAATAACAGTATAATCATAGTATGATATTTTCATACGAAAAATATAGTATGATTTCACAACACTATGATCTTAGTATGATCTTTACATACTGTAATTTATCTTACGGCAGGGGGTTCTTTAATCAAATATTGATTTTCGAACATTCCCTTTATTGTTTAATGACAAAGTTGAAGGTCGTAGCCATAACCTTCACAATATTTAGCCCCTATTCAGATAATTAGGCGTACATAAGCCTAAGTATAATTATCGCATTTTCATGGATTATTTCAAAACAATGAAATCTCATACTTAAAATTAAACAACTTATCTTTTCCAAGCATTTCACTTATGTGATTTGTGATTTTCCTTCTTGTGGGTATCTTTTCGCCGCAGATAGATATGCAAAGATTTTCTTGTACCTACATAAAATCGTAATATACTTGTGGCGAGATATTTGGTAGTCCTCAGATTGGGAACACGACTCTCCTGAATATGTTTCGATAAAAGAAGAAAGCTTCGCGTTGTAACATTATCTAGCAGTATTTCTATTTACGAATGAGCAACCATTCAATTACGTAGACCATGGTCCATGGGTCATTATCATTATTATTTCTGCAGTTTCAGTTAAAAATGAAATTATGGAATAAATGTCAATTCCATTATCCACTAACGATCTTCGAGCAATGTCAACAACTCATTCCGGTTGGTCATCTCGTTGGATGATGGTCTTTGGTGCCCTTTTATCTTCCGCTTGGTCCGGCATTCCTGGTTGATCTGCCGCGCCACCTTGTTGACAGTTGCTCTTGTGCAGGTTGTATGTAGGACGTATGTGACAAGTTCTGAAGTGAAGAAATGCAAAAGTTGCATTTTCGAGGTATTATAGCATCATGACAAGAATTGAAAGCTGCAGGATCTATATTCTATGAATTTCCTATGAAAACCATATTTCAAATTTTCATAATTGAATTTTCAAAATGTTTAAAAATTTTATAGAAATAGATTCGATTGAATTTTAAAATCGACTTCATAAATTATTTATGTAAAGCACAAGTAGCTTACCTCGAACGGCCTTAAGTTTAGCATCATCCATTCGATCGCGGTTTTCTCTTCCATGACCTTCTGGAGTCTGCGTACATAACTCCTCCACGGGGAATATGTCCTTAATGGCTTTACGAATTGCTTTGAATGTCGACTGTGGATGTTTGGACATCTGGTCAATCTCGTCCAAACATTTGACTGAGAACGTCACGCCATTGAACATGAAGATGAGTCCTGTTCATCTCATAAAACGAAATTTACAAGAATCACGATCACAAGTACAGTGATTAAGCTTGGGGAAGTTATTCAGCACTAGAGATTTATCAATAAAAACAAGACTAGTCCATATAGTTGAATCGGAATCCAAGCAGGGAATTCAAATTCTAAAATACGAGTGCAAATTTAGTAACTTAACATAATAAATATAACGGTTCATATTCACTAACCTGTAAGCTGATTGATTCACCTGCAAAAGTCAGCGAATAGTAAAGATATTCAACCGCTCTACCGTCAAAAATACAGTAGCCAGAATAAAATAAAATCATCTGTAAATTTCACTTCGTAACAATCGTATCCAGCTTTGCGTAAGAGTTAAGTATGTTAAGTATGTACGAATAACTAGAACAAGAATCGCGAAAAGCAGAAAGCTGAGATTCGGTCATCAAGTAATCATGTAAGTAAGTTGTCTACCCGAAGTTCATATCTTCATCCAAAGTCATAGGTTTTCTGAATAATTGGCATGTCTACCACCCAAAGGCCAAACAATGAATTTCACAGGCATGATTTACCCCTACATAAATTTCACACTAAGGTGGTTCGTATGATTGAAATCTCGTGCAAAGAATCATTAGAAATATTACGAATTATGAATCCTAATGAGAGTGGAAAACGCATATAGGCTACGTTTTTTGGGGTATGTTATTATTATATATAAACTTAAGTTATAATATGATATTGGCACTGAAATTGGACATTTCATACATATTAGAAAATCATATCATTTTTATAGTAAAAACATAGTATGAAAAAACCATATGAAAATCACACTATGAAAAATTCGTACTCATTCTTATAGCATGATTTCCGTATGAAAATTCTGAAATTTCATACGTATGAAAAATTCATAGTAAAATCATACTATGATTCATACCCACTTATTTTCTCGCGGGTTTGAATTAGAATCAATCATTCAGCCGTTCTAGATGTCAAAGAATAACATGAGAGAACGAATCGCTTTATTTTGCACTTTAAACAAGCAACAAAATTTCAAGTTAGCACTTGATTACCCCTGTTTTGGCAATGACAAAGTTCTACACCTTTATGCCTTCTAATTAAAACAGTTTGCGTTCAAATTAAAACACCTTGCACTCTATTTAAAACAGTTTGCATTCAAATAAAACGACTTTTTGAATTATCTTTTAGTCATTCTATGTATGCTTCATATTGCTTTAAGCATAATTCAAGCGTGTACTTCACACATATGAGTAAACTTTAATGCAATACTTTAACGCATGATGTGCACTTAGATATCATTTCTGAAGCTTAGATTTTTATGCCCAAAAAGATAGTCTGATATTCTGAATTATAATTTGTTATTCAAGCTCATAAGTTATTCGTCTTGTCAAAACAATATAAATTTCTCCGGCATTTTTTTCAATATCTAAGTGTAAGGAAATAGTTATTTAGTACATTATAGCACTTACATTAATGTATTACATTATAGTTTACTTATATGTGTGAAGTACACGCTTAACTTATGCTTAAAGCAGTATGATACATACATATAATAACTAAAGGATAATTCAAAAAGTCGTTTAAATTGAAAGGAAACAGTTCTAATTCAATACGAATTGTTTTAATTTGAACGCAAGCTGTTTTAATTAGACCGCAAAAAGGTGTATTTCTCGAATACCGATCGAGATCCAGCATACAAAAGCACTGAGAATCTGGCTTTTCGAGAGTGCTCACTCTAGTTCTCATGATGAATCTTATCATAGCAATACATTTGTTATCCTGTACTTATTCCATTCTGCATACTATTTCATTTCAAGTTGCTTCCTATCTTTTCCTTTCCCTTAAACTTCTATCTGATATTAATCCGCAGTTCTTGGTGCGGGTCATTTTCTCTCCCTAAAACTCTGGCTTATATGCTTCTACGGATTCTCACCATTTCATGCCTTCTTTCAATGCAGCCAATGAAGTCAGATGTTCCCTTAAAGCAGAATTAATTTGAACGCTACTTATGTTGGAAATAATTGCATGTAAGTTTTGCACTGAATGGCTACGTATTTCATAAATAAATTGAGAACAAAAGGGTCACTTCAGGCGAGATATATTTCGCGTTAGAGCACTGCCAATGTCTTCAGAAAGTTTTCCAAAAGAAGAAATTGATTTCGTCACAGAAGCTATCAAATTAACATTCGAGATTATTCCCCGAAAGCTTTAGGCAAATATAAATGACCCAAGTGCAAGTATTCCTCGATTGTTATGTACACGTGGATTTAAGATTTGCAATAATACAATGAGCATGTCAATAATTGATTTAAGAATCAATCTTCGAGTTTTACAAGAACTTTTCAATTTTGAAACACCGCTATCATTTCAAAATTTTAAATTCACTGAAACATTGCGATCGATAGGTATGGGTATCAGAATATGCACGAGACAGTGACTGAGTGTAGCAGTGTTGTTAAGTATATGGAGCAGAGTATATGCTAACTGATTATACCACATAAAGAGTATTTCAATCCCACCTTCGATGTTGATCATCGCTGATTCACATGAAAATAACCCGCGAATATTTAAATTTTACCTGAGCTTTAGTGAAAAGAGATAGAAGATGATATTAATGTTTCCTACATCGTATAAATGCATAAAATAATTTGCGATGTTAAAATCTGACTTGTGTCAATTGCTCATGAAATGTAGCTAATTGCAATTACAAATTACTCCGCTTTTCTTCAATTACATTTCAATTACCTTGCAATTACTTTAGATAATTGCCGTCTTTACACTGTTTGTTCTCCCACCATTTCTTTTTCTGGGTGGTTTTACAAAAGTCAATCACAAATGCTCCCCAGAAAACAGACCACGCTTCTAGTATTGATATGAAATTGCCAACTTCATATCCCCAAGTGTTTTCGCCCACATCTCTACTACATTCAAACTGAAGATGAAGTATTGTGATGTCGAGACTTGTGGTAGACAAGGAAGAACCCATCTTTAGATTTCTCCTCAGATTTGGAACATCTTCTAACAAAAAAATAACAAATATATTTCTTCTCATGCATATAGGAGTTTGCTGGTTGATCTTTGAATTACCTTTTAGTGAAAAAATTATGATCTTATTAATGTAGAACTTTAAGTGAAGAATTTTTGCACCAGGTCTCTACACCAAGTGCATCGGGATCCTGTTTTCAATGGTGTAATCGCTTTCAGAGCATTTGAGCCGCTTTCTCAACATGACTGAAAGAGCAATCTCATGCTTGAAGAGTGATGTCAAGAGGACGATATCGGAACAAAATGCTCAAAACTCTTTCAGTGACCATGATACCGCACATACAGCCCATATGAACTTGCAAAGGTACCGACTGAGCATTCTTCGACGGAAAATTGAGAAGTTATGTCTTCAATAACCGCTATGAAGTGTTTCAGATGGCACAATAAGTTATTATCGTATACCCAACTTTGTATGAATACATTGTATACTTGGGATTGAATGCATGTACTGCAGCTTTGGAAAATAATTCGTTTTGATTTGATAAAACTGCTACAGATGGAGGAATAATGATGACATTAAAAAACAATGTAGAAAAATGACAAAATTTGACGAAATTACGAGATTTTTATAGATTGTCAAGTGTTGTGTAGTTTGTGCCAACGATTTTGCAAATGTGACGCGTATTCGATTACGCAAGTTGATCTACGTACGATTTCTGAAATGTGACAACGATTTTAGAGTTAGAGACAATAGAAGCATGAAAATGTATAGTAGCCGATAACCAAGTAGCTTGAAGAGAAAATATCCTACGTGTGAAGTTAGTGGAACCACCCAGAGGAACCATTATTGGTACTTCAATTCTTCCCCTCCCCACAATTTTCAAATTTCCCAAATTCATCAAACTTAGTCACGTTTGATTTAGAATAGGCTTGATCTGTCACTGACTGATAGCACAACATCACTAAGAAGTCTTACTTGACCCCTGGGAAGAAGGATTGGTCCCTTGGATACCCAGTTAGAATACAAGATACAGCTGTGCTGTGATCATGAACTTCGTGGGATTGTTGTCTACACTGCAGCTACAGTGAATGACAAAGCAAGTGCTGTTAATGTTCTACAAGCCAGAGGAATTTTGCAAACTCTACGCTTTCTCGACGGTGTTGAAACTGCCCTTAGGAGCAAGAGAAGATCGCTGACGATGCAACACTCCCAAGTGTCAACAACAGAAATGTGTGGGGGGGAGAAGAATAGAAGTACCCCATTATTTATTACAGCGAGATTCTCTTCCTAACAGCTTCTATTTTATCAATTTCGGCCTCCTCATCACGAATCTGGACCTAGATTCCACAAATTCTCTGTCGTTATTGAGAAATTCAAGTTTACTGATAAAAGTGGTTCCAGTGCAGGGCTTCAACCGGGTTTTTGAAAAATGAAGCAGAAGAAAGCACCTAAAATTGGCTCAGATTCCGCACATTCACAGCCGTTATTGAGAAATTCAAGTTTAATAATTAATTCAAATCGATGCGTTAATAGAAATTGGTTCCGCTAACTTCACACACGTAAATATCCTGCATGATTTCTGGTAAACAAAATTCACGAATAAACAACAATGCTTGATTTGACTTTCACAGGCCTGTGATTAGCCTATGAAAAAAATTGATGATTTTTTGTGAAAAATTTGAGGAATGGAAACGGAGCCTAATATGATAATTGCAAGAAAAACTACAAATTTTTATCACGGATTTTGGGCCAAACTTCAAATCATGAAAGTCACAACGAAGAAGGTAACTCAAGGAGCAATGTGTGCACTAATTTCACATCAACCTGTGTTCAGCAAATTACGAAAACGATCTATATGTGAATAATTCATTCAGGATAAATGTCGGTCGGCAGACCCTGGAAAATGTAGCTGCAAAAAGACTCATGAGATAGCAGAGCTTCATACGCTTCCAACCCCCGCATGCTAGTGACCAGGAGGCATGTAGACACTAAATTTAGGGACCATCCGCTTTACCCCGTCGGATGTGTTCATGTTCAGCGGAAATAAAATGGAAGAGAGTGAGTGAAACAAACGCTTCAGTTGATAAGAGCACTGAAATCCAAGTGGGCTGGGCTACCTATATGTTATCGTATAATGGATATGGAAGATCGATATCCTTAAATCCTTTAAGAAGTACAGGCATGCATTTAGCAGCCATATAGTCGCAGAAACATATAAAGAAGGTTGTGACAAAGGTCAAGATAATTAATGAAAATAATTGAATGTGCATTTTATTGTTGGAATTCTAGGCAATATTATGAAGCTAGAAGTAAAAAATTGTAGTGTTCAAATATACAATTTCTGTAGGTTGATTGCAGTGTTTCACTCATTAAATACGTGAAAGCATTTAATGAGTGAGTTCGACAGACAATAACTTCTCTGCTTTGCAAAATACGTTCAGACGAACCGGAACATCTGCAGCCCTGTAGCTTGCAGAAATGAAAACGACATTCAACGTATTCAACGCAACAAAGTGCGTCAAGGTAACAAGCTAACGACTGGTTAATTTTTGATGTGCTAAATATGACATGGCTAAAAGAAAATCATTATATCCCTAAATGTCTAGAAATTTAAAAATACTTACTAGAAGGACAAGCAACGGTTCTCCTCTCCTCATGTGGAATCAATTGGTGAGTAAGTCGCTCTTTTTAAAATTATGTTTATCACTTATATATGGAAAAGATTCTCTTTAACAGTCTACCCATTCAGATGATAAAAGGACAGGTCTGTTTCCAATCAAAATATCAGATCTAGCTAGCACAGCGGGATTACGCTATCTAAAATCTACCAAGTGTGTGAGAGAAAAATCATTAAGTTATAAATCATGAGAAAAGAAAAAGAAAAGAAATAAATCATGAGTGATTCATGATTAGCAGCATGGATGTAGGGTACATGTTACAGGATTCTATCTTAGCTTCTTGTTTGGAAGTTTACATATCATCGCCATTCGCCAAAAAAATACATTATCCGACATTTAGTCTGTAGTGTGTCGCATTTGAGGAATTTCTCATAGTTAAGCTACATTTGAGGAATTTTTGAGGATTTGAGGAGTAATAAACAAATTTGAGGAATTTGATGAGTAATCACAGGCCTGCTTTCAAGCTGAAACTGAAAGTTTTATGTTGCACGATATATTCCGGTCATCTCAGGCACCTATCGATTTGAAATTTTGGGTGAAGGTTAAAAGAACGTTATGCAGAAAACATTCGATAATACATGTCAGATTCTTATCTATATAAAACGATGCGTCCACTTAGATTGATAAACTGTTGCCTGCATCAGCTACAATAAATTGGACGTCTGGTGTAATGACAGATGTAGTGAATCTTTCCATTATTGATTATTCTTTTCATTGGCGAATTTGTGTATTACATTCTTGAAAATGGTCTGTATCAGTTTCAATGAGCAGAAATTATTCAGATCGGGGTTAAAGAATCTACAGTGATTAGCCCAGTGGTTCTTAAACCTTTTTAGGTGCGACCCATTTACTGATCTAGTCAACACTTCGCGACCCAACCTTTTCTATAAATTAATTTGTACAGTATATATTAAGTACATGGGCCTTTGTACCTGGGCCCGTAATGTATGTATGAAAAATAAACAAACACTCAATTAAAGCTATTTATTCGCAAGCAAGACAAGCCATTATAAACGACGTGTACCTACATGTAATGTTAGTTAGTGAGACGTGTTCTTCTGCTTCTTTTTTTGTATCTGTGAAGGTACTCGCGACCCAATCCTGACGGCTTTGCGACCCATAGTTTAAGAACCGCTGGACTAGCCGGTTGAACCCTTGCTCTGTAGCCGCAAGCATGGGCTTGTTAATTAATTTGCAAGTATACCGCATAATAATGAAAATTAACACTTTCCCGCTAATTATAATACTTAATAGTAATATGTCAAATCATACAGTAGGATATCTTAATAGTAGGAAAAAAAATAACCGTACTATTCGGTGGACAAAATATTCTCGATAAAAAAGCTGCATGATTCCATTTCAACTGACACATGCTAACATTAGTGCATCGGGCAGAGAATAATTCGTCGTTTTTTGTCTAATTGCCGTTTCATTGCAGTTCAGCATTTAGGAATCTGGAAATGTTACATGCCATTGATTTCATGTTATAATGCTAGATGTTGGCCCTTGATTTTAGTTCTTGACGATGGTTGACTGTCTCATAAATGCATCATAATGTATCATAAATGCATTTGTTTTAATGGAAATCGCACACTGATACTTCACGTTGTTGTAACAGGAAACACAACCAGGAAGATTTTACATTGCTATTCGCGAACTGCTTTTCTACTTCAACATGGATTCCGTGAATAAAATGTCACTAATCATGGCGTGTCGATCACAAATTCAAGACAACTATTAAAGTGTTCATTGCAATGATTACAAGTCCCGTCTGGCGCCTTGAACATCTCAATCGTCGATGAATCCCATGTCTTTAGAAGCGGCTGCTGGGAAGGTCTTTAGAACATATCCAAGTTGAGCGGAATCTCATCCGATTGATGTTCCTCTCATCTATCCGCCAAGGCGTACTATTCTAGAATTTCAAGCGTGAGCGACGTGTCAATGAGGGCTGTCCCTCGGACTGCAGACAGGCGCCGACCGATATGTTCAGCAACCTGTGACAACACAAGGAAACCAATATCAGACAGCAATAATATCTCTCTATCTGAATTGTTTTCAAGAGAGAGTTCTATCGGCCTGCCACTGATCTTGCAGGAATCTCATCTTCCTCGGAATTCCAATATTTATTCCAAGAATAATATACAATAGGCCTAATATATAATTCCAAGGATGAAGCTCAATACTTCACTATTCTGTTTATTTTTTTACATTGTATTTGTACAAAGCAGCATTATTAATTTTTACAGTCGCACCAGCTTTGGCAACATGTCAGCAGTGTGCTAGGGTTGGTAGAATAGTTTCGTTGGTCAAGGGCCGCACTTCGTCAGGGAATTGTGGAAGGTGCAAGGTTCGAGTCTGTGCTCGGTGTAGGAAACTAATCTGGTGAGAGTTGTGAGTGCGTAAAGGCTGTCCCAAGCCTAGCTTGCTCATGCAACTTCGTGCCTTGAGTGGGGCACGAATGTATCGCGTATTCACAGAAATTAAGTTAACATGTTAATTGTGTATCTCAAATTTACTTCGAGCATGGCTGCAGATTTAAACAGACAGCTGTGTCGATGTTGAAAGATGTGAACTTGGCATGCTGATGATTCCTGATATTGTGTGAAATTGCAGCTATTCGGGTCTGCTTCTATTTATCAACTGAGGATGCAACTAAATATCAAATAATCCTATTTTCAAGTTGTTTTGAAATCTCACTGGTTCAGTATTGAGAATTGAATTGAATTTTCATGGGTTCATTGGAACCCAGCAGTGCTTTCCGTGTGTGATATATTTTGGTCATTCTTGGTTATTGTTTTAGTTTCTAGCATTCAGCCATTTCAGCTCGTCAGATCAGCGCTTATTCTAATCTGCAATGAATCGGTTCAATATCTATTCAGCAGGAATTACATTTTTCAATATTTGTTGCAGCAACAATATGGGTTTTTTGACGCTTTCATTATCCTGCAAATTTGTCAAACTACTGTCTGCGAGGAATGTCGCACTTCTGCCTGCTGTTAGAGATTTCTGCCCTAAGAGTGCAATCATAATCATAATAGTGACATCTCATTTTGAGTTGTTAAATGAATGCTGGATCATCACGTTATATTAAGTGTACCAAGCCCGGAAGTACATAGATCTACATTAACAAATGGAATGTTTAACGCTCCGTAACTTGCAAGACGACTGGAATCACAACTTAAGAATTCTCGTTTTCTGATGTTGAGTGACAGTCTACATAATAAAATTAATAAGAGACTCGTGCGCGAAATTGCGGAGAAAATGTCCGTAGGTCTCGAACTAACATGTCAAATGAAAACTACCTTGTTCTTTTGAAAAATGAAAATGCATTCATTCCCATGTACAGCATTATAACAAAACTGCAGGAAATTTGCAATAAGATAATCTAGCCAAAAATTGAAAAATATATAACAAAGAATGAACGAAAACGCTCGATGATGTTTTTTGTTTATTCATAAAAGCTTTTCATTAGAAGGAAAAATGCAACTTACCCCAAACTTTCCCCTAAAGAATTTAATCCACGATTACTGTGATATCGGTCAAATAAATGGACAAACTTAAGTGCAACCAAAACTTTCCCTACGAGTCCGTCAGTGTCAGTCATGAATTGCAATTTAACAAAAAATGCCTCGCCTTGTGCTCGTATGACGACAATAATAAGCGCAAATTGATGAAAAACCATGAAAACAATTCACTCATGTCAGTGGGAGAGGATCAGGGAATCGAGCGGATTAAAGCGAATTCCATTCACTCCATAAATTAGACATTGAACCATTTCATATCATGCTTAGAAGCAAATTCAAAACGTTTTGCCAGAAAATCAAAGCAATTATCTCAACACGTTTTTTCAGAAATCCTAAAGCACAGATTAAAAGCTCAAAAGTATTCAAATACATTAATTCATGCGTGAATCTCAGCAACATTTGTCCAACGATTCCAAGAAATGGTTTCACAACCAATTGAAATTAACGATAAATCAAGACGTTTCTTTTGCGTTCGCAGTGAATTTTCTTAATTACCAATGTATTATCATCATCACCTGCATTGATTGAATTATATTGAGAATCAGGACTATCGGAATCAGGTTCAATGTCATTAAACTCGATTCGTTAAGGAGAAAAGCTTTAGGGCCTATCATATTTGAGAAGTAGACTATACATAATTTTATTGTTGGATGGATCCTATTAGCCTGATGATAGGCCTAATAGCAAAAAAACAAATTATATTCAGACGAGCGCTTTCTGATGGTCGCCGACCACCACAATCATGCCTCGTGGTAGCCTCGCAATGCGGTCTCTCCAACAATCAAATATTGAAAGACCCTCACTTTTCTAAGAAATATACAGAAAGTTAAAATACCAATAATATCCTAAGAAAGTAAAAAATACTTTCATAATAAAATTCAGAATACTAACACTTAAACAAGTATGAGAGCACAATTCAAATGCAAAGTCAAAAGCACTTGCTGTATACCTGCTCTGCACTAGAAAGTGTGCTTTTACACGAGAAGTCCTAAGATTATCTCAATATAGGTAGATTGCAGAACAAGAACTCACCCGTCCAGCGATCTGCTGTTGAATGGTAACACCTTGAGGAGTCTGTGAGGTGAAGATATGAGTTGGTTGTTGACCGGCGACTTGCTGAGCCTGGCCTTGTGTAGTTATCATGTGATATGTCTGTTGACGGGCTGGAAGATAAGAGGGATAGAATAAATAATGATTGAAAAATACAATAAACAATTGTAGATATACAATTTACAACGACTGGATTGAATAAATGCGTGATCAATTGGCAATGCTAAAGATGCGCCACTGACAAGACTCGTTGACTTGCTAAAACGCATCGCTTTTTTATCATGCAGGAAGTTTTCTTGAAAAAGGCGATTTTTGTTTATGAGCTCATGGCCTAATTTGAATATTATCGCAGTGAAAACGAACTATCCCGTTATACATGGGATTTATCAAGATAACACGCATGAAATGAATATATTTGATCTTACTAGTTACTTACACGCTGCTCACATACAAAAATAGTAGGCATTGCGCCACACAATATCATCATATGGGTACGTCGCAATGACGTGTTGTCTTCGGATGTATCAGCAATACAAATATTGAGCGCAAAAATATTAGCTTCCATACCTAGATTCACAACAAAAGCTTCCTTATTCATAAAATGGTGTGGAAGCATAGGACGGAAAGACTTTATACTGGTAATAAACATAGCAATTAGCAAGTTAGTGAAATTTCGATGGTCATATGTTAAATATCACTTTAAAGACACTACTGGCAAATCCCGTAAGTTAGTGCGCCTGCAATAATTAAAAAATGCTGCTTTTTGCGATTTGCCAGTAGCGTGTTTAAAGTGATATTTAATGAATGCCCGTCGAAATTTCACTAACTTGATAATTGTAAATCTCAAATTGACACGGGCATGGCTGCAACTTTAAATAGGGAGTTGTGTTGATGTTGAGAGATGTAAATTAGGCCTGCTGATGATTCCTGATATTAGATGAAATGGTAGCTATTCAGATCTGTTTCCATTTTTCAACTGAGGAACCACTTCGCCGAAGTCGACAAGACAAAGAATCTGCAATATGTTATGTTGTCTGACCAATACCGAATATGTCAGCCTCAAATTCGTTTACAATCAGCCGCGATCCCCTGTCTCAAAATGATTTCAATGATTGACTTTTTCTCGAAATGACTTCTATCTCAAAATGATCTCAAGTCAATGATTTCGCATGAGAATATTATTCAAGAGTTCCTTCAGAAAAACTTCAAATGAGAACCCTCGTGATGCAACGAAATACTCGTATCATCTTCATTTCAGAGATAATATTACCAATTATGTGCTTAGAACCGGCATATCATGTTTGTTCATGTGACTCCATAAATTGTCAGTGGATTCAGATAACACTTCTCCCACTGAGAACCTTGCATAAAAAGAAGTAAGCTAGTTGCAAAACTAATCTGATGAATCTAGCTAATTGCTATACATGCACATTAATTTCTTTCTCGAAAAGCATGTCCAGTGGTGGGCAACCAAGTTGGGATAGCGGGTCACCAATTTTAAAAAGCAGCATTATATGCTTTATTTTCTTTTGCTCCGTACTTTTAAGTGCACACATGGGCTGCTGTACCGTACGTGCATAGTGGTCGTATAACATAACTTTTTACATGTAAATGCATGCAGCAGTATTGTACGCAACTAGATGTAATTTGTTTAATATTAAGGAATGATTATTTACTTTCTACAATTCATGCGAGTGCTGAGGAGCAAACAGGCGTTTAAAAAAAACGAAAAGCTTTCTTTTGTGTAAATAAACGGTAATTTTGACTTTTTTTTGGATGTGACTGACATTACCTCATTACCGTAGAGAAACAAATCAGGCAGGGCAATAAACATCGAGGCTGCATATATATACGCAGCATATACTATGACCATTTAGCGCTTGTGCGAGAAGAGATTCATTATGAAAGGAGCATGGTTGGATAATTCGAATGTAGATTTCTGTTTGTTTGTGCCATCACATTGCTCACTTAGTTGTAAATTAATGGTTTTACAAATTCTAAAGAGGATCCTTCACCCTTAGATGCACCTCACAAAGGTCGAAATCGGAGTGAATCATTTTCACATCATTGATTCAAATAATGTCCGTGGGCCACTTGAGATATGAGAAGCGGTGGCGGGCCACCCAACATGTCCCGGTGGGCCACCAAGTGGCCCGCGTTGCCCACTACTGAGCACGAGAAAACAATCGATCACTTTCCGTAACTTCTTATTGACGATTCTTGAAACCACCGCTTCATCGCATAGCAGCTTCAGTCAACGACTGGTAGCGGTCGTAGGAAGGTTATTGTTAATTCATTCTCATTGGGAAGATCACCATGACGTCATCAGGAACTTTTGCATCGCTTTTGCGCTTTGGCGATTCGGTTTGAGCGACTTTGAGTGAACTGATTTAAGCAGATGGAGTTCAACCTTCGATTATACACAATAAGATAGACATCGAAAAGCCAGCACAGCAGTACATCTTTACTTTGAGTTACAAATTTCAACAATGTACAGTTTCCTCAACAAACTAACAAGCTGCTTACTTCAAATAATAGCTGACAAGATCAAATTAATTATCAAAAATAGGACATGCTTTATTTTGCGAGCATGAATCCCCTACCATTAGGTATGTATGACTTTACACTTCTAGGGCATTGTAGGCAAGATCACAGATAAGTTCATCACAAACATGGTAGATCTCGGGTATTCTACTTGAAAAAAAGTCAAAAAGCTATCAATATGATTTCGCTGCTCTTATGTAATCAACTAGTCAGAAAGATCACATTCAGTCTACATGGACTTCAAAAAGTCAGTCTGATAGCATCTGATTATTTTTACTGCTAGTATTAGTACTGTGAAGTTTTGATCAACCGGTTAAAGCAAGCAATCAAGCTTATCTGGTTGCTTCAATTAAATATTACTTTCCACATTTCAGCAAGGTTGCTAAGACAAATTTTGCAATACGCAGAAGTTATGTAAGCGAAAAATTGTATCATACTCGTAAATGCGCGGTAACTAAGCAGTCAATAGGCAGGTATTACTGCTATATTCACAGAATTAAATATATTGTTTATCTGCTTCGAAGCGCGCGGGTGAATCTAATTCTGTGGCCCTTATTAATGCACCACTTTTACATTTGGATTTAATTATCGATTCGCCTTGCGATCATTTTCCTCAGTCAACTCAATTCCCGTATCCTTCTTCGTTCCAATAGCTAGGAATAAAGAGTACGATGATCCGAGATTCTTGGTACACTAATTCAAATTCAAGAGATAAAAATATTCATTAATGAATAATTCACAAGCCGACATTCTCGATCAACGATTTCGCAATAAATAAAAAATTCATGAAAGGAACTGCTATGCTATTTACTATGTTTGACTGCGTTGTTATTAGTTTTGTCCTATTTTACAACTTGAATTCCTTTAATGTCTGGGAATCGAAATCGTTCACTTGTTTCCTAGGATTCGGATTAATTGAACCAAGTCTAGACAACATTTGATTTCCTTGTCCAGACTTATTATGCGCAATAGTCATTTCGAAATATTATATTTAAACTAACAAAAATCTGATAAAGGATTTAATAACAAAAGTAGAGCTCATGAAAACACGCTGGTTCGTCTAATGCAGAATTTCGAAAGTAAGAATGGATTGACAACACTATGTTTCAATGTCTGTCCAAACTGCGTCCTCAGACGAGAATGACAGCGGACGATAAAAGAAATTCATCATGTAAAATCAGTGACACTGACAAGTAGATGGCTAATGAGATCGATTCAGACGGTCTGAAGAAAATTCATCCGTTTCAGATGGAAGAAAGACAATGATGAATAACAGGAACGGCAACACATTTTAAAAACACGGCCAATTAATATACAAAATGTTCATACAAGATATGCAGATGAATATCAAAAAATCACATGAAAATAATGTACAAAAATAACTGAGGCTAGGAAAGAAAAGAGAAAAAATAATCAGATATGTTGACAAAGGCACGGTACATGCAGTTCGCAACGATTGAGACAAGGCAGTTACATTGAGTGCCAAGTCTCTAGCTTCTCGGCAAAGGATTTCAGCAGATGACCAATCGATGCGGTGGACTTCTTCGAAGGCATGTCCTGACAAGGCTGATTTGTCCGGCTGGATTAAGCGCAAGGCCGATTTATGCTGCTTCAAGCGGGTTTCTGATTTAACTCTCGTTCATTTGCAAATTAGCTCCATATTCAAATTGACAGTATCTTTCATGCAGTTATACACTAGAAAGTTTGGAATTATAAGTACGAGTAAGTTCGCCTATTTTATGCAAACACGCCGTGTATTCAGCTTTGAATGAATAGATCATTTTTCTGCTAGCTGTCCTTCATGCGTCAGCCAGGAAAGTGATCTGTATGAGTCAGATGAGAATATTGAGAGAATATCAAAATAAAAATAAAAGCGCAAAATCAGTGCAACTGCTTTGATCATTCAAGCTTTGCCGATCACAATTTCCGACACTTCGTCGCCTAGAAACTTCATACCGGTACTTCATCTTGAGAATGATATGAATCTTAGCGTGATGAAATGCCGATCAAACCTTTGTTCATTTATTAATAACAGCAGCTACAGCAATAAGCCAATTACAGCCGTCGATAAAAGAATGAAAAGAAAGAAAGAAAGAAAAGGTATAAAACACAAGTTCTAAAGTTCAGGTCATTCGACAAGGCAGAATACGCTTAAAGGAAGCGGCGCTACTCACAAAGAGGTCTTCATTACACATACAATTTGCTAAATCACAATATCTTGGTATGAAGTCTTTCATGCGCAAAAACAATCTGCCCTTTTTCTGTGGAGCAAATAACACAATATGTCTTGTGCGCCTCATTGGAATGTTCTAAAATATAGATGAAACGAGATACCAACAATTTTCTGGAAAGCAACATATCCGTAATTTTGTGTCCCGTTACTAGAGAGGCCAAATCTAATTTTGTACACGAACTTTCATAATTGTCTGAACAGTAATACATATTACTCACGAACCAACGGTGTTTCACAAATCGCTTTTGAACACCTTCCAGCTTACTGGCAAAACATCTGAAGTCAGTAAACCAAACTGATGAACAATAATCAATGTGAGGACGAATATGCACATTGAATAAGACTTTAAGGACATGTACATCAGTTCAGGATTTCATGATTCTTTTGACAAATCCTAACATCCGATATGCTCTCTCTACAATCATATTTGTATGAGCATTAAATGACAAATTAGAGGAAAAAATCCCTCCACGATCTTTTAACTCCTTAACATGACGCAGAAAATTATTGCTGAGCACATAATCAAAACTGATATGGCGGCTACGTTTCAATGAAAAATCCATGAAGTAACACTTTCGTAATGATTTTAAGTGTTTGGCATTTCCTGGAGTAATGGTGTGTTTTTTGTAAAATGAATTGCGTGATCGCTTTAACTAGGAAAATAAAAACCACTAGGGTTGTCTGACGTTTCGAATATCTTTTACGAGGACGAATTACACAATGGCCAACATTGCCTTATATATCGAACTTGGAACAAGTCAAAATTTGAAAAAAGGTACAAATTATACAGAAGTGTGAAGATTATAGTGAAAATGCATACAAGTCAAAATTATGTTGGGAAATCATGGATAGAAAAAATGTTCAGACAAGATATCTGATGCTGGCTACATCATGTAATGAAAATAGAAACCTGATGGGAATTTATCCCTACTGGTATCAAAATTTCCAAACTGAAATCTACTATAGACTGAAAAAATGCATGAAAATGATGTTTAAAACGTAATTAAATTTATCTAAAATATGACAGACTAGACATGTTATCCTTTGCAACTCTGCTTCAAGTAACAGACCCTTTTGTCAACTAGAATAAAAAAAAAGAATCCCGGGTCACGAACTAATATTATTGCGAAAATGTGACTTCATGTCATGAGTGAATGTGGTTTCTATTTTCGTTTCTGTAGACTTTCAAGGAGAGAGAATTTCCCAAATTTCCTTCAATTTCAGGACTGCATCGTGTTGTCTTGCACCGTTCTATTCTGAGAGATGTACATTCAGGTAATGAGCAACAAGCAAACACGTGTTAAAGAAGTTCATAGCATATCCGATCTAAAAAGATGTCCTCTAATCCCTGAGGATATAATTCTACACATCTTGACAGATAACTGCATTAGGCATGACATAATAAATTTTGCAGGTGAGAATGACTCAAGTTAATGAGAATCGATGAATTTCCAGAATAATAGTGGATGAGTGCTAAAATGAGAGCGAGATTATTATGCTTTATGGATAGTTAATATTAAGTGAACACTATTTTCTGGAATTTAGGAGAAGAATATACAGGCTTTCCCGGGCAAATTCAATTCTATGTCATTCAACCTCAAGATAAGGCATGCAATTTCAAAGAGACGTCACAGATTTTAATGTTAGATTGCACATGCTCATGATAAGTTATACAGCATCGTGGTAGCGCATGCGAATTAGTGAGTAGGAAGACAAGTTCAATTATCAATTATTCCATAGAAAATTGATGTTATCGAAATTGGTTGCATTAACTTGAACTTGAATACCTTAGCACGAACTGGTAGTGTGCTTTGAAAAAGTGAGGATCTTTGACCAGAGTCATCTGATTGTAGGGATGACATGTCCTGATGATGTTAAGTTATTAACCAAAAATCTCTTCAAAATAAAAGTCGGAATTTCTACGCATTGTCAAATATAAATAATTATAGGTGGTAAGAAACTTTAATACTGAACATCCTCCTCTTTCAGACACGCAACATCCTTGTTTTACAATATTTGGTAGAATTGTTATTACTATCATTTTGCTCTTATACATTGCATCACCATTTCAGACTATGACATTCAACTTCATTTGTACATATTTTATCATCGATCATATCATCTTGTCATTTGGTAACGTTATCCTGTTTTGGAAATAAAACGTTTTGAATTTTAAGGCAAAGCGTCTATTTTTGTGCGCCAAAAAAGATGTTTTTCCTTAACATCAGGACATGGAATCCCTTCAATGAAATGATAGTATTCCTTTGCATTGAAGCTCAGATGACGAGATTGAAAGTGGTTCCGCTATCTATGGTCTTTGAAATACATGACTTGTCTTGAACTAGGTCAGGAAGACCTGTATTTTGCAACGAGAAATGTAGAGTGCAGAATGTTGTTGAATTGCCGTTCGTCAGTAGTTTAACGACATTTGAATAGCACATGAACTTGCACTGCATGCGAATTTTCAAAATGAGATGCAATGGGGTGCATCGAAGTTTCTCAATCACTAACCGGATTTTAATCAGGAATGGCTTAGTGATGTGTGGTCATCGGTAAACCGCGGCTAAGCAATTACTGCTTATCATGGCTAATTTTTTGCGAGTAACATTCATCAGACCACATTATGTAAGTGTAAGCTATAAGACAGCTATAATTATTATTAGTAGCCTCTATCGTAATAGAAGCGCTTCTTAATTGAAAGAAAGATAAAAAATATGTAACTTAATCACATAATGCACCATAAGCCAATTGGTCATGAGTCTATAAGATGCGTATTTGTAGTCTACAATTACGATAAACTACAGTAACCATGAAATTTACCAAAATAAATCTTTGTATGAACGAATGATTGATAAGGCCGGATCGGTGAAATTTTTTTCAAAGTTCGTCAAAAGATCTTGTTTAACATCCATCTTATAAAACAAAGAACAATTCAATGATTTCGAAATCTTTTTTCACGAAAGCAAAAATAATAAGGGAAGGTAGTACAAACTATCCCACGTCATTTTGTCAAAAAATGAAATTTGTCATATGAGATGTAACCCAATACGATAACCAGCAGATAATTGATTTAGGGAACTGATTCCACGAGTCTTGACGTTCATCCGATGAACAGTAACATTTCTCTGCGGTTAAAAATATACATCGTCGGTTACGGTTGAAAATCAGACAGTTGCGGTTGTTTACGGCTAAACATTCCATGGCTGCGGTTTGTCATGATTAAAGATCTCCCGTTTGGTTTTCTACACAGTCGGTTACGGTTGAGAATTTGACAACATGCGTTACCACGTTTGGCGATAAATAGTGGAATGAGTGAGTGAACATCACCGGGCAGGTACCAGTAAAGTTGACACATATGCAGCTCCATGCTATATCACGCACCTTAAGTGCGAGTAACGTATTTATCCAATTACAACCCGCGGATCTAATAGGGGAGAGCGGGTGTCATGGGCCACCTCCCTGCAAGCAATAATTTCCTTGAAAATCAATTTTCGATTATATGAGAACGAAAACATTGTACATGTATATGAGAAAGCATACGTATGGTGTTTCTGAATACACGTTATTTATTTTTTATTTTTTAATCCCAAATTAGGTTTTTACGGAAGTTTGAGCGCTGCTTCTGAAAATGTGCTTTTTATTACTGAGCAAGTCATGCTGGAGCACCAATTGATATTTTTTGCTGTGGAGATATAGTGTGACTAATCATATTCGGGAAAACAAAAACAGTTGGCTGAAATATATTACACATCTTCTAGTAACAACTGATTTTGTGAGCATACTTATGGTGTAGTGTTAAGAGCCATCGAAAGTGTTGTGTAATTGTCCACCCCTCACAGAAATACCTTATAGCCGTCATAAAAATTGATCTCAAGCTGTGATATTGTCAATCAATAATGGTCAATGTCAATAGTTTATACACCTTTTCCAGATCATGCACGAAGCAAAGATAAAATGTAGCTCGAGTTGGAATTATTAACTAAGAATTGATACATGAGATTGCCTTGAATATGCTCAAAGCAATAAAAGTAAATGCTACATACATGCAGATCCTTTGAAAAGGAAATACACTAAGTCTTAGTTCCTTCAATAATATCATGCATAACGTGTGATTATTCATTTATTATAGATTTACCTATTATTCTACCAAAATTGTTATACATTATACCTGTATATTTCAACTTTTATGCTAGATCCCACAAGAAGCAAAAATGATCCAGATGTATTAATGAAAATGAAATGCATGGTTGATGTCATCACCTGCAATACAGGATGGAGGAAGAGTCAAGTTCATCTTTAAAGTCGACTTGATTGCTATCTTTTGTGAGTGGGTTTCCGGAACAGGCAGTTCATTCTCTGCGGTCAGCTTCTTGAACCCATCTTTCCAGAACTTGAAATTCATCTTCCCCAAGTTTTCAATTTTTCCTTCACCCTTTCACCGCTGCCTTCATCTTTAGTCGAAAGGGTTGAGATCCAAAGAATGCGTTCATGCAGAAGTCAACCCAAATTAAGAAATTTCCTTTTCAATTTTCCAGCGTTGGAAAGATGTGCGAGATTGCTTGCAAGGAGGTGAAATGGTTGATCCATAGAAGTGGATTAGTCGTCATAAAACTTCAGGTACATGCTGCCGAAGATATTTCCTATTCAGTAAACAAACTTTATGCAAATCAGACGAATTTTAGATGATAACTTGAAGTATAGTGATTTCAGCAACTTGATCTGACTTCGTCTGTTCGACGCGTTATTTTTGCTTGCGCATGCAATGTTTTCTCTCCATCTTCGCCTGATTGGCTGCCATCTCATATTCCGCGACCCCTAGTCCAGCACAATGAAAGTATTGGTGCAAGGGAAACGGCCTTGGTAAGGGATGTTCCTTACACTAGCTGTGAAATGAATATGTCGACCTCAAGTGTCATCTGCTCAGAATGGGTCGAACAGACGAAGTTAGATCAAGCTGTAGACATCATCACACTTCAAGTCATCGTCTCCTATTCAAAAAGCACGCTTCCGATTTCCATAATTTGCTGCATGTGGATAGAAAATACCCTCATCTGTACCTGAAGTTTTGCGACGATAGATGCATTTTTACGGATTTTAGACAAATTTCAAACGTGGAGATAACCCACAAGCACCGCAGGGGCAAGTAAAGTCACAGCACTGGATTAAATTGTGTCGCACTGTGAATGAAAATATTGGAATCAATTTGTTCAGTAAGCGAAATGAAGCGACACTGTTTTGATTCACTCGTCAATCTGGAATATCTTGCGTTCGCATCAAATTTTGAGAACGAGTCTCTTGAATATTCATTTCTTACTTGCCAGTACAATAATCAACACGCCCCGCTCCAACATTCTCATTACTTTTGTCTTCAATTGAGGCGATCGACGTCTCCTATAATGGGAAAGGAACCTCAACAACATTGTTCGCCTCTGAATTTATGGCAAATTCAATTCCAAGTGTACAGCAGGCGAGCCATCTGGCAAGTCGAGGTGCTAACGCACATGGGGCGGTTCATACGCGTCACACATGGCCGTTTCTCATACCCAAAGGCGCCGGTGATCACTTTATCGGTAGACTGTGATACCGGCTGTGGATTCTCCCTTAAGTACTTGAGACTTTGAAGAAAATTTATAACTAAAACAAAAGGGAATTCAGATGAAATATTGGCGCCTTCGATCTACAGAGAAATATGGCGAAAACGTACTATCAATGCGTTGACTGGCAGTGTAACAAAACTGAAGAGAGAAAATGAGAGGACTATGTTGTAGCCAACGGATCGTCAAAAATAACTTGCATTGCAATAAGTTGATAACTGTTGTCGAAAGATAGCAATCAACTGATCGCTATTATCGAAAAAAAACAACAACTAATTTATCATTGAAGTCAGATATTTGCATTTATTATTGAATGTCAATCATTTATCACTAATGCAGGTAACGGAATTGTATACTGCACAAGCCCCTGAATGGAAGAAAAAAAATTGGAGCCGAAGTCTTCGAAAAAATTTGAAGGCCCCGCGATCTATCATATACATTTAACTTTTTCCGAAAGAAAAATGCCCTATTACAGGAGCAGTCGCACATCCCCAGGTGAACAGACTTGAACCTTCTGCACTAAGTGTGACATTTAACCAACTATTGTCGTACCACCCAGAAGTAGCGGTTAAACAGCTAAAAAAAAACTCCCTGTTCCGTTAAGGGTCGTTCAAGTATTACGCAGTCGCCAAGGGTGACAGGGGGCGTTGTCGAAATGATTGAGGGGCGGGGGGGTTGAAGGCACTTATTACGCAATCTTTCGAAGAAAAATGATTATTTGTTCATTGTTAACAGTATAACATATAGGTCCAATGCTTTGATTATTGCTTTAGTCCATTGCTAGTTTTCCCGAAGCTATTTTAGACATTTCATTTTCGATTTTCATCAAAAATCGATCTTTTATGGAGGGAGGGGTTCGGACCGGCGACTACGTAATCGGTATCGTTTATGGTAAAGGTCAAATGGCGATTACGGGGGATCAAAATTTCGAAAAGAGTGATTATGAAATTCTTGAACGACTCTTTCTTTACAGGTTCCGAAATGTTATAAAACCGCAATTAAGAATCCCACATGAATGAAATGAGTTACCTTGAGAATTCAATACTGTCTGTCCAGGACCCATTCCACCCTGACGCGGGGCAACAAAGTTCTGCAGTGCATTCAGTGGATCTGTGGTGAATGTCGTCGTGGGCTGCGGGTTGCCAGCAAGCATCCCTGTGACTAAAGAACCTCCTGCCGCAGCAGCGTTGCCGGCGATCTGAGCTCGTCGATCTGAAAATGGATTAACTGACAAAATTTTCAACTGGTCAATTCTGAAATAACAACTTAACGCTCAACAACGAACTTGATGACAGAATATACAAATACAGCTTAATGTGATACAACATCTTTCAAAGTCCTTCCAACAATTCAACAATATATTTATCCATTTATATGTTATATTACCATTACATGAACAGAATTAGCAGAATACCAGCAGTTGAAAAGAAACGATTTCTAAAGTAAGAAATTGTAGCCAACATTTGATAGAAGATTGACGAACACAATCTTTCAGCGTCTATCACAGGTAGCCTGATGAAATTGGTAATTCAAGTAAGTGGATCATATGTAACATTTTATAGAACACGTAATCAAAATCGAATATACAACAGCACATTATGTGTCCCCTGTGTTCTCTCTATTGGGGGAACTTGGAGAAGACAACCGCCGAAGGTTTTGTTTTGACCATCTATCCCGATCGCATCAAGTGACCTCCGACTGGACACCGACACTGATCATCTCGGCACATACGGATAGTCTCCCCATTTGTCTATAATTCGCAAAAACGTACCAAGCGTCACAAAACTTCTGGTGCACGTAGATGAGGGCATTTTCTATCCACATGAATATGGACGCGTACTTTTTGAATAGGAGACGATGACTTGAAGTGTGATGATGTCTACAGCTTGATCTGATTTCGTCTGTTCGACGCCTTCTGAGCGCTTGTGATCAACAAATTCATTTCGCGACAACTAGTCAAATGAACGTCCCTTACACTAATACATCTTTAAGAATGTGTGGCTGTGGTGTGTGTGTGTGTGTGTGTGTGAGAGAGAGAGAAAGCAATGCATGCACGAGGAAAAATAACGCGTCGAACAGACGTAGTCAGATCAAACTGCTGATATCACTTTCCTTCAAGTTATCATCTCTAATTCAAAAAGCACTCGTCGGAGGTAGGAAACATCCTCAACGCTACGTGTATCTGAAGTTTCATGACGATTGACTTATTCTTCGTATTTTAAGCAAATTTAAAAACGTGGGTACTGGGGATATGTAACCAATAAGTACAACTTGGGCTTTCTGAAGCATACAACAGCCACACAAACTCACCCAACCGTCGCCCAACTTTCCGTCCCCCCCTGCCGATCTCCCAAACTATTGCACCAATTTTTCCAAACCACGCATCAATCGAATAGGCATTGAAAGGGGATTCAGAAAAACAGCATCAGTCTTAATTCTAAAGTCCTCCCTGAGTTGAGGTGAAGGTCAAAACCAACGATTCTCAACAAATTTCCATTAGATCACTATTTGAAATGGAAAATGACAAGAAAAACCAATAAGCCGCACAATTGAAAGATCTGGTTAAGATGGATTATATAATGATTATTGGTCGTTATGAGATTACATCATTGTATTAGATGAGGTCAAAGGTCAAATAATTCAAACTTTTAGTTCAGCCCAAATATCACTAAAATCGCACATTTTAGTATTTAGTTTCTGGAGATGAAGAAACAACCCAAGTCGGTGACTTATATCGAGACATTGAAGATAAAAGCAATAAGATTCTGAAAAACTTCAATAATTGCTGATCAGATGCAGAACTAAGTACAAAAATGATGAATTATCACATTTGAAAGTTGAATTTCAAACATGCATACATAATAAGCAGATAATTTCAAATTCAAAAATTTTGCATTCGTGAATATCTCTATATTAATACCAAGAATCCTTTTATATATTATAGGAAGAGTTCCTTATGTAATGTCAACTTATTTCATCAAGAATTGATGCCGCAATATACATTGGAAGTGAATGCATACCGAAATAAGCCAAAATATTCCAAACATTCAAATTTTGAAATAGCTCTCACACCAGAAGTATTGTGCCAAATTTATCATCCTACAGTCAAAAGTTGCATAAAGCGCAAGAAAGTAAGCTACAAGAAATCTGGTGGCCATAACTTGCTTGGTATCAAAGATATTCATAAATTTCGAAATACGCCCCCCCTGAGGCGAGGATTAATACATTCTAAGAACTAATGTTGCAATTCTTCTCTTTACCTTAATCTGTTACAACTAGATGCAAGACGTTACGATAACTGCAAAGTTTTGATAACTGGTAATGAATAGAATGAACATATTAATTCATAATTAGTCTGATTAGTAGTTAGTTTAATAATTCATTTATCCAGTAGATTCCTATTTAGTCCATTAGACAGCGTAAGGTCGTCTAATTGTACGATTGATGATCAAGTTTTCGTAGGACCATGTCCATTTCTTTCGCAGAGAGTTCATTTTTGTCATTATTTTTGCAATTGACCCAACCACTGGTCCCACTATCGCAACCCTAGGGCGTAGGTTCCATTTGTCAAAGAAAATAATGATACTTCTTCGGCAGTATAACTGCACAATTAACGCCTTCATCATAGGAAGAATAATTGATGTTAATATTCGATAGAGGTACCTGAAGAATAAGTAACGCAGCGCTGTTTACATACGCTGTTTAGTTCAAATTATATGGTTTTTCTATTTTGGGGATTTAGTTTCCTTTAATTGGAATTTGCATTTTCCGCCACCATCTACAGGTTATTCTTCTACAGATGTATATTTCTTGAGTTTGTATAGATGTATAACTACGCGAAACATATCTTTTAATGTAATTGCCACGCTCGTTGACGCTCGTTCACGACATGTTTCACGCCTACATTGATGGATTTCTGTAACCCTGAACTTGAAGGTTACAATAACTTATAATGATGCTGATAACTGATGATGTCTGAAGAGGAAGCCAAAAAATAAAAAATCCTCGAATTTCTTCCATTCGCTTCTACACCTCATATTTAAAAAATGAATGAGGCCTTGCAAATGGATGTAATAAATTCAATAACTTAAATAAACAATCATTTCAAGTATCGATTCCGCATTCAGCGCATATGACGCTTGCTCTATTGTAAAGTATATTTTATGCTCGTGTTATTCATTCCAAACATAACGAATTTTGTCTCACCCGGATGTTCATTTTTATTTTATTTTCTCTTTCTCTCATTGCCTGTGGTTGCGCTATTCATTTGTCTTTTGTTCTATAAGTTCGTATTTCATGATGTTATTCTTATTGAAGCATACACAGCAACGGCTCCTTGTCAATTGTCATGTAGAATTGCAAACGACGGAACGTCAACTAAATAGTATGGAGTTATTAAGAAGAGTGTAAATGGTAAGGAATCCAAGGTTACAGGGGGAGTCAAATTAAATGGCCCTATTTTTAAAGTGTTGTAGATCAGGGAAAATCCAACCAATTTTTAAATTAATTGTATCATTTCAAACCCCAGAAAGCCCCAGAGTCTCAGCAGCAACTCTATGGTTGTCAAAACTACATAGATATGTTAACTTTGACGATATCCAACGGTTTTGAATTTGAAAAGTTTTCCTAATTTTACATATTTGTACATGATGTATGCAATAGTTTGAACAGTTGATCTGTGAATTTATGCTAAGATGAAGCTGTCTGTGTCTGCAAAAGATTTCCTGTGGCTCAATTGAGGTGCTAAATGGCCTTCATGGCAGCTGGAGTGGATATATAGTCTCTTGCAAAAGTTTAAGAACACTCATCTTTTCTGATCTTTTTATGTATCTCAACGTATATATTGCAGAATCTTTCAAAGGGGGTTTCTCATATAGCATTGTTATTGGAGACGTTTCACAATAGATATTTTTAGAGAGAAATCGTTTACTATTAACATCGTGGGAAGCCCAGAGTCTATTTTTAGTAACATTATCCGCACATACTAATGCAGTGGAAAGACTCGTTCATTCGAAAGATAATCTGCACGATGGGTCGAAGAAAATCCGTTCTGCCTACAGTGAGAGCTCAACCAGCAATATTAGCAGAAACTGGTATGAGTCAACGTCAAATAGCAGCACAGCTGGGAATTTCTCTATGTTCAGTAAACTTGGCGATTCGGAAATCTGCGACTGACTCATGTAATGATTCTCCCCGAATTGGTTGTCCAGAAGCTCTAACAAGGAGGGATGAACGGATACTGAAGAGAATGGTAATGAAGAAACCTTCAATGTCGCTGCGAGAAATCAAAGCTGAGCTGCATTTAGCTGGAATCAAAGCCTCTTCATCTACTCTTTCCAGAAGACCCTGCAATAATCTTGGTCTTAAAGAGTTGCAGACCTGCGAAAAAGCCAAAGCTCACTCCGAAAATGGCGAAAGCTGGCTTAGAGTTTTCTCGGCGCTATCTTCACTACACAACAGAAGATTGGGAAAAAGTCTTATGGACAGATGAGTCAACATTCGAACAATTTGGTAGTCGCATCAAGCATGTCCGAAGACGTCCGAAGACAAGAAGGCACCATCCACGTTATGTGATCCAGACTATGAAGCATCCTTTGAAGCAGATGGTCTGGGGCTCAATGTCTGCAAAAGGTCGCGCCGGCATATTTTTCCTTCCTACAGGAATGACAATGAACGGCAAAATGTACCTCAACGTTCTAAAAGACAAACTTCGTTTACATATGGATATCCATAATACAGAAACACTGATGCATGATAGCGCTCCATGTCACCGCGCCAAAATCGTATCTGATTGGTTGCGCTCAAATTCCGTCAATGTCCTCAAATAACCTGGAAAGTCTCCGGACTGTAATCCCATCGAGAATTTATGGTCTGTGATGAAGGACCATGTGGCAGCTATGCGACCGAAGAGTGTAATTGACTTGAGAAATTGCATCAAGGCAGTTTGGACAACGAAATTATCAGCAGAATACTGTGCGGAGTTAGTTAAGTCAATGCCTCGTCGTCTGGCAGCCATCATTGAAAGTAAAGGTTATTGGACCCGCTATTAGTTTTTGAAGCAGTTTTATACATTTTGTATTATTTCATTTCATGCATTCTAAAATTTGTATGAATATTATTAATAAGATGGAACTGAAATGAAAATTAGCGTTTTTTTGCAAATATTCTTAAATTTTTGCAAGAGACTGTAAAGTAGCCAAATACTCAAAAGAAATTTAGCACTCTGAAATTAGTGCAATGAGTTTTAACTCAAACAAAGAGGTTGTTTTGCGAGCTCTAAAAAGTATTCGCACATCAGGAGTGGCTGAACGAAGTCACTACCAGTCTGGTAGACTGCGTACTGCAAGGTCCAACGAAATGGCTGAAAAAGTGGTGGCCGCAGTGAAAGACAAGAAAGGACAGTCTACTCGGTCACTAGTGGCATCAGTCTCTGGCACCTCTCAATCATCCGTGTGCAGGACTGAGGACTCATCATAACCGAAAGACAAGTCGTCTTACCGAGCGACATCATGTGACTCGCGTGCGATTTGAAAGACATTTGCTTCATCACTTCGGACGCAACCACCTTCACTCAAGTGGAGAGCGTTTGACTCGAGTTGTAAATACTGACTTTTCCAAGCCGTACCGAGTAACCAGCCCTCCAAACACAAAGAAGGAGATGATTATTAGGTCTTCATCTCGTGGAGATGCGGAAGCGGCTGGCGCCTTAGTTGGAGTTCAAAGTTTTCGCGAGGCGTTATGCTGTGGGGAGCAGTTTCATGGAATAGTTTGATACCAGTGAACGGACCTATCTTTGTAGAAGAGTGGTTGGAGCAGCGCTTTTACTTCCGAAGTGGCGAACACAGAACAATGACTGGACATCGATACGCAATTCTTCTGCGTGAAGTAATCTGTCCAGCGTTAGCGCGCCGGTATACCCGTGAAAATTGCATTTTACAAGATGATGGTGCCTCAATCCACCGAACAAGGGAAGTACTCGAGGAAGTTGATCGACTATTTGGTGATCGAATTCCCGTCGACATTCAGTCCGCGAAGTTTGATGACTGCTGGCCTATTGAAAATGTTTGGGGAATCATCAAAGAGCGGGGGTTTGTCTCACCGAGAATTTGATGATTTCACGTAATTGAAAGCAGAAATCCAAAGCATTTGGCGAAAGCATCCAGAAAAGATGCAGAAAAATTGTAGCGAGGAGTGGAGGTCGTATTAATCGTGATGACTTGATTTAACTTCTTGATCGTAAACGCTTGATTTACTTTCTTTGACTCAACATGCCCCTATTTTTATAATTTGATGTAAATAGTACTTTTTTTGTCGCGTTCACTTTTTAACAGATGATGGTATAATACACTAAAATAGATTTTTGAGCCGTAAATTTGATTTTCAATAGTGATTCTCTATCATTAGATATCTATGAGGTCAACATTTCTATGAACTTCTAATAGTTGCTAAAATGCTGTTCACGCTCATCATCACTGCCTGACGCCGTAGCGAACGGTCGCATCATCTGCTCCTTCGTTCAGGCAACTACGTACTTCGCTTTCTACACGTACAGCTAGTTCACCTTGCCACATGATTTTTATACCTGCGAACTTCTTAGATATTCTGCTTCTCTACTGCTCTATCGCCTGAGCCTTCGTCGTATTTCAAGGCCGATCTGGACTTTTTAGCTGATCGACTTTCATTAATCGTCACCATCGCCCATTACTTCTCTTTGTCCTGTCTGCCTGTTTTCAACCTCTGAGTCATGGCCAACACGCTGATTTCGTCATTCTCGCTGCTAATACTTTAGACATGTACGTCTCTATCCTATTGCGAACATATTCTACAGTCCGCTGACAGTGACCTTCGCTAATTCATGAATCAGGCCATCCCTTCGCCTCATCTGATGCTTTCACATTATGACGTGTATTGGAGCCACAGATCTAATAGTAATAATAATATTAGATCTGTGATTGGAGCTGACTGCTGCCTTGGCTCTCTCCCACTGCGATACTCGCGTGAAGAACTCCTTCGCCTACGCTCGCCCTCTCTTCCCTTGGGAAGGAAAGTGCTCCGGCGTTTATTCTTTCACCGCCTACTATCTAAGCCTGGGCGAGAGCGAACTCCCCAACTCCCCTTTCTCCGAAAAGACCACCTCACTGGCAATGATCCTGACGATTCTCCTTCTGTTTCGACGGATCAACTACGTCACTCATTAACTTCCCATTCACGGCCTCTGACTGCTAATGTTCCTCTCTCACTGACAAAGATGCTAATTACAGCTGCGGAATTCCAGTCAGGATTTCCCGACGCTCAACTCTAATTGTGAAGCGTGGCCATGACCGTAACCATCGTCAACGACATCTCCGTACTCTACCTCGTGTGGACCGTCACCATCTTCACATCGGCTCTTCTGAGAATGTTAACCTACTCAACTTCGGCTCCTTAAATGTTAGATCTCTCCTCCACAAAGATGATGACATTGTGGAAATCTTACGTGATCGACCTTTCATTTCCATGTTCCTTGAGGAGACGTGGCATGACGGAGACTCCGTTTGCATCAGGAGACTCCGTCAACTTGGTTACAATGTTGCCGATCGACCTCGTCATCGTGGATCGACGAATACCATGTCTACCAATCACGGTGGAGTAGCTGTCGTCTCTGTGCCCTTTGTCCATCATAAGATCATCCAAATTGATTTGGAAATAAAAACGTTGGAGTTTATCTGTGTTCGGCTGTCATGCGGCAGCTTCAGCGCTGTTGTTTTGCTGATTTATCGTACAGGTCCGATTTCGTCGTCTTTCTTCAACGAGTTATCACGCATCATCTGTTCCCTAGCAACCTTCTCCGATCCATTTATTCTCGTGGAACGACATGATAATCCTCATACTCGTGAATTTTTTGACCTCATGTCTTCTCATGGATTATTTTCGCGAATCAATTGTCCTACTCATAACTTGGATGGATCCTTGGACGTTCTCTTCACTCAAAACGACTGCTTGCCACTTAAAGTTGAAGTCACAGAAGTCGGCCTCTCCGACCATTCCCTCATTTCCTGGTCATATCCCGACTGTCGTCCTCCACCGCGTTATACGAGCATTACCTATCGACCTTGGTGCCGTCTCAACAAAAAATTACTCTATGAGACCCTAGCTACCTCGTCCTTGTCTGATCAATCCCAATGGCAGGGCCTTGATGTGAACGAACTAACTTCTCTATATGACTACACTCTGACTGCAGCAATTGATCAACAGATACCCTTACGCACTGCAAGAATTCGGCAACGTCCATCTGATCCATGGTACGATACTGAGTGTCGAGACGCCAAACGCCAGGTTCGTCAACTTGAACGCTCCCTACGAAGACCTCACAGTACTGACTCCTCATCCGATCCTCAACATTATTCTAATCTTGAAGCTTTTAAAGCTGCTGTGAGATATTATCGCTCCTTGTTGAAAGAAAAACGTGAATCCTTCTGGTACTCAAAAGTTACATCTGAAGGTTTATAACGTTCTTTCAAGTCCTTAATGGGTCGAAGTTGCCTACCTCATCCTTTTTTCCTCGGTGCTAAAGATATTCATGAGACATTCACTCAGAAGATACAAGGGATACAAGATGCTACGACTGATTTCTCTCCTCCGCACTTCTCTCACAGTGTATCCAATTCAAGTTTTGAGTGTTTTCAAACAATTACAGATGAAGACATCCTAAATGCTGTACATAACTTACCCAACAAATCATCAGCTAGTGATGTAATTCCTACGACTCTTTTGAAAGAACTCATTCCATCTCTGCTGCCTTTTCTGAGCCATCTGTTCAATACGTCGTTGTCTTCAGGTATTTTCCCGCCCCGTTGGAAGCGAATTTTGATTACCCCTGTGGTTAAGAAGGGCTGCAGTGATCCGAATGCCGCGACATCTTACCGTCCTATCTCTAACCTTACTGTCGTCTCCAAACTTTTTGAGCGCCTGGTATCCGCGCAACTTCGTTCATACCTGCATGCAAACAACTTAATTCCTGCGACTCAGTCTGTATATCGACCGCATCACTCGTGTGAGACTGCCATTCTTCGTATAACCTCCAACGTTCTTCTTGCTGCAGACAACGGTAGCTTAAGTCTCCTTACCCTCCTTGTTCTGTCAGCCGCATTTGACACGATCGATCATCACATCCTTCTGGCCCGTTTAGAATCAAATTTTGGCTTTAGTGGTACTGCCTTGCTGTGGATTGAATCACTCATACGTGGACGATCAAGTCGTGTAGCTTTTAATTCTACACTATCTGATTTCAGTCCTGTGATAGCTGGTGTTCCACAGGGCTCCGTGATTTGACCGCTACTGTTTGTTCTCTATACATCCGAACTCTCCAGAATCATACCACAGTTTGACCTGTCCCTACAAATGTATGCCGACGATGTACAGGTGCATGGTCACTGTCATCTTGACGAATCAAGTGACTTGGTCTCTCGCATGGTTAAGTGTGTAGATCAGGTTATTGCGTGGTGCTCATCGAATCGTCTACTATTAAATGCAAGCAAATGCGAGATAATGTGTTCATCTTCCCGTCGTGCTTCATCCCTTCCTAATGACTCCATTCGTGTTGGAAATCATATGGTGAAACCATCTTCGTCTGTTCGCTGTCTTGGTGTTATCATAGACTCGGAGGTCTCTTTTCGTGCTCATGTGACTCATGTTGCATCCTTGTGTTTTGGTGTCTTGCGACAGATACGTTCCATCGGCCGCTCTCTGTCTCGTCCTCTCCTTATCAAACTAATAGAATCACTGGTCTTGCCTCTCCTCGACTTTTGTAAATCTATCCTGTATTCCACGTAAACTCTCTAACAAGTTTCAATCCGTGTTACATGCTAGTGCACGTTTGATTTTTGGAACTTCACGCTTTTCATCTGTAAGTCCTCTACTTCGAGATCTGGGTTGGCTTCCTGCGGACATCCGTCCGCTTTATAGGCTGGCTACGTTGACCCATGCATGTTTTCATGGAAAAGCTCCTTCTTACCTGGCCCACGACTTCAAATACACTTCTTCAAGACGCCCTGGTCTTCGATCCTCAACAACACTATCACTAATTGTTCCTCGGGTAAAGTGCCCAACTATCGGTGGGACGTTCATTTTGTGTGCAAGCCTCTCGTACATGGAACTCATTACCACAGCATATAACGAAAATTTATGAACCGCATATTTTTAAGAAATCAATTAAGCAGCATTTCTTGAAATCATGTTATACGTAATTTTTGTACTAAATGCTTTTACTTACATACTTTTATTATTATTATTTTGATGAAATTTTGTACAGTGGCCTTGAGACGTGTAAACATGTGAAATGTCACTCAAATATAATTCGTTCCTGACTGACTCTGGGGTTTAAAATCGTACATCTTATTTAAAAATTGGTTGGATTTTCACTGATCTAGAACACTTTAAAAATAGGGCCATTTAATTTGACTCACCCTGTACTTGCCGCAAAATAGCAGCTTTCATGCTTTCAACATAAGATTTCTCTAATTCAGTTTTCTAATTTCACTTTCAACAGAATCAAATAATTAACATGTCGCAAATGTGCAAATCGGATATAACTGTAAATAAACTCACATACATGTGTTTGGCTTTCTCACTGTTGACAACAATTTACACATACATTTTCCACCAAAATCCTTTCTAACTTAAGCAAACGTAACTCGCTAGATTATGAGAGTAGTGTAAATAATCCAACTAATTCAGAACAAATTTTTTGTGTTTCAAGTTTACTGTTAGGAAACGTGACAGTCAATTATTCAGAAATTAATTATTTATCATTGTGTCCCACACAGTGATGCATACTCCATTAGATTTTAATTGAGGTTGGCCCCGAAATAAGTTATATAATGTTGATGACCTGACTAGATCATCAAGATCTATTCAGGTCATCATTAAGATGCTATTGGTACTATGTAACCCAATACTACCTGTTCCATAGCCCTTCACCCTTTTGTATTCAGTATTACGTTATTATGACATAGACGTCGTGTGAATTTTACATTTTATACTAGACCATATTTCCCTCCTTTTTACCTAAAGATAGTTAACGGATGTTAAATGAAATTAATTGTAAGAAATAGGAAAAAGAAAATAAAACCACCATCATTCTATATTGGCTCTTTCCAACTACATTCAAATAATGAAAAATAGCCAAGAAAATATATTCAAAACTATGTAATATTGATTGAATTTAGCACCGGGCACTTGCTGTGTTGTCAATCACGTTGCGTGAACACACTGAAAATCTGAATATAATGTATAATAGTTTTAATTAGTAAATTGCTGTATGTACATCATTATGAAACTTCATACATGTACTTATGCTTGAAAACAGAATATGCTCTATGCTAAAAATTGAAGATAAAAAATTAATATTTATCAAATCTCAGCGGATGTAACCACCACGAGACATGTTTCGGCCTCTTGGGCCTCATCAGTCGTGGGTGGGTTTGAACCAGTGACATAGGAGCGAGAGGACGTGCAAGCATACCTTCTAACCACAAGGCCACTGGACCATATGTTGAGAGCGTGAATTAGCCAGGAAGGCACTGCTTTAACGCAGGCACGTGGAGGGTGGACTGCATTCTGCAATCACTTAATACCGCATCCGAGATTGAGGCGCTTCACGCAGGCGCTACTCATTACATCTGTTGAGATTGATAAATTTATCGATTGCCAGGTTACTTGTCTTAAAAAATTAATAATTTTAAACGGATGCGCTCAATCATTACTCAATGCATGACATAAAATCGTTACAAAACAAGTTTCTTTTGTAAATAAAGAGTCACAAAATTCTCGAAATTCTCTGTTGTCATGAGACCTCACGTCCAGTCTCAACAGGTGCTTACTTTGGACACAAGAATCTTGAATACAAATTTAGATATATAGGCCTACTCGTAATAAAATTTGAATGATTGCAAAAAATACCATGGAAAAATAGAAATATGCTAATAGTCCCACCACCATGACGAGCTTCTGCATGGAACGAGACCGAAGATGAGACTTTCGCAGGATGCTCTACACCCTGTGACTAATAAGAGAATGCTTCCGAGTTCTAGCGAATTCCCTTGATCTACAAACAATATCAAGGAAGAAGACATGTGAATTGAAGTTTTCGACCAATATGTTAGTTTAGTGTGTTTACTCCGATTATACGAGATCTATTTACTCTAGCTAGGCATGACATGATAATTTTAGACATGATATGTCTTCATATCATCTTCTATCACGTTCTATCAAGTGCTAGAAACAACTTCGATGTACTATGTTTGCAAGAGTGTGGAATTTGATCAAAATGTTATGTTCACCTTATTAAGATGATTGCTGAATACAAACATGTTTAGGCCTTGTAGGTAAAGATATGTGGTTACATGACTTCATGCCCTGAAAATATATCTTGCCAAAAACCATCACGCTAGAGTTAATAGATCTCTCATTGTCGGAGAAAACACACTGATATTTTGGTCGAGAACTTCAATTTTCCTTCAATTAACATGTCTTATTCATTCTTCTTGTCTATAGATCAAAGAAACTCGGAAGGTGCGCATTTTCGTAAAAGTCATAGGGTGCAGAACATGCTGTGAAAGTCGGTCAAGTTCCATGCAAAAACTCGTCCTGGCGGCGGAACCATAAGTATATTTCTATGTTTCCATTTGCTACAATCATTCAAATTTTATGTGTTTATTCAAGACTCTTGTGTCCGAAGTGTCCGATAAGTAGGAGCGAAGGAGTAAATTAGTATGAAAAACAAGAGAACAAATAAAACATTATGAAATGGTGAAAAATTTCTGTAATTATCTGACTACTGTTCAGTCCGACCTCGACTTCGATTAAAATCTGCTTAATCGAGGTCTAAGAGGTCGAGGTTGCACCTCTAGTCCCATAGCTCGAAGTCATGGAGTATGGATTATGTGGAAAATCTGAATCATGGCTAGAAGAGTGTACGAAGTTTCTTAAAAAGAAATTCATACAATTTGTCTTTGAAAAGTCTGCATGAAATGAAATAATTTCGAATTCCAAAATCCGGGAAGCTAAGAATCCCGTGGCAGTGACTTCATCTATATATTAGCATCTGTCGAAAATGGGCATTAGATCAATATCTGGCGCAAATGTTGAAGCATACATAAGCCTTCCAAAAAAGAAAGGTTGAATTTACACCTTTTCCAGTTCACGTATCGAATCGCTAATTTCTGATGTCATGATTCTCATTTCAAGTATGCAGTTTCTCACTTCTAGTGTTTAATTATTGACGACAGAGAAAATTGCTGTCACATAGTTCAACTCATGAATAATAGCCTATCCGCAATTTATTGATTGGTATCTCTATAAAAACCAATGAAGTTCTGTTTGTCGATTGATTCTTCTGCAAATATGCCAAAAATCGCGAGATGAAGCAAGGAATGTTTGTTTGGATAGAGAACGTCTCTGTGTCTATCACTCAGGAGCATCCTGAGTTCACTTTGGCGCAAATAAATGCTGAGTTGCGACTCCGCATACCAGAAGAGGCGAATATCTGCGACAATTCGGCTGCCAAAGTGTTGGACGGAGTCTGATAGCGTTTAAACTGTTATGTGATGTACCAGAGTAACGAAATTCAGCAATAGTGAAAGCTAGCAGAACACGAATGGCAAACTGGTTACTCAGAAGCAAGCAGATAGAAAAACGTACATTGATGAGAGCGGCCGTCGCTTACGGTAGAGAAAACTATCGAATGAGCTACAAGAGGCCAACCTGCATACGATTTGTTTACGCACCTCTCAGTCTAGCAACCAACTACATGTAATTCTCATTAAATTTGAAACGGGTGCCTTTGACATTCACCATCGAAATCTATGGCCGATAGCTGATCAACATGCGAGATATCACATTTCGAGGTAGGGGGCTTCAAATGCTCATAGTTCTCACTTTGTAGGTCTAAAAATGTAGAGAACGTCAGCAAAGTGTGCATCACTTTCAGAGAACGCTATATTTCGATGACATAGGGGAGGACAATTTGCTGTCTGGCACGGTATAGAGGTACAAAGGTGTAAATGCACATGTACAGATGAATTAAAAAAGGTGTTCGCTGCATCTAAGCAGTAAGATTGACATTTTGATTCTTCTAGAAATATTTCTTGTTTTAATTGCATTTCATAAATTTTTACTGATGTACTTTTAGAAGGCCGTTATTGGCGAAAACTCAAGTGAAATTGATGAAAATATTCCACTAAAGCAGCAAGGCTTAATTCTTAAAAAATAAAATGAATCTATATAAATGCATTGTTGCATTAGAAGGAAATCAGTGAATCTTTCTTTCAAAGACATCCAGCATTTACATCTGTTTTTAATTAATTTCCTGTCGTTTTGACAATGATGCAGTTGAATTGAGGTGAATCTTCAAGGTAATCCTACATCTCAGTTTATTTATGAATAATCAGAAAGCAAATTTTTCTTTGATTTGAGATAATTAGTGATTGAATATCACATTCTTATACATGAATTGGAAAGAAGAATGAGTCACTAAGGTGTGTGTGGGCTTAAAATAATATGATGAATGATGTAAAATATACAATTCAGCGAGATTTCCAAGTTGAGACTTCTTCTGGTACGTCAAACCAATTTTAAATATGTTTGCACCAATCGTTTAGGATTAATAAAAAAAAACACATGAAATGTTGTCAAACTGTTGAACGACGTAAACAAAACACATCTTACTTATCGTTTCCCGATGAAAAGAGCGAAACACCATTTCTGACACAAATATTAAGAATTATAGTGAGGAATAAGAAAACGTTCCATAACACTTAGACTTTTATGATATAGACGGAACATTCATACAACAACACCTTGTTTGTGAACGTACAATATATGAAACTGAACAATGATGATAACACAACACAACACCACAATAAAGGGTGCACTGGATTTTCGCTGATGTTTTATGTAATGCCGCTATTTACTGCTCTTACATTGAGCACAGTAATGTCGCAAGTATTTGGAATTAAACTTAAACTTCTTGTCTAATTTGAGAATAATTTCTACCATCCTTATATCAACAAACACCGTAGTTATCGTCTACATGCATATACATGTATGCAAGATTGGACACGTTAGATCTACATACAACCTATCGCATCTTGTGATCACAGTTCCATGTTCCTACCAAATACCATTACTTTTAGATGGGTCGTTAAGACAAGAGAGGTGAGCCTTGCATTGATAAGTACACTTTTAGCTCTGATTGTTCAATTGAGCCATCATTGAAAATGTCTTATGATATCGCCATCGCAACATAGACATAGCCGGTAGGTCAACTAATGGCAGGTTTTTTCATATTACTTTGATTGTAATTTGAATTACCACCACACATTGTTACTGAGTAAGTAGGGTTGTCCGCCGATATTTCACATGTCATTTTTCTATAAAAGTCGTTCATATATCTCCAAATCCAAATTAGACGACCTTAATTGCATAATTAAGGCCGTCTAATTTGCTATGTAATACCATTGAGGTAGGAGCATTTCACCACCCCTCTTCGCATTCCCAGTGAAAATCACATTGAAGTGATTCCTATGATTCACAATTTGGACTCGCAGATATCTCATGTTTTACATACTTTAATGTTCTGAGCTTTAATATCATTTGAAAGTAATATATCTTCAATCACAAGAGGATATCGGACACATGCATTAGTTGCTAAGAAAGCAGCTTCAGCGGGATGGTATGTAAAGTGGCTAAAACAGCAATTTTTGAATTCTAGAATTTTGGGAACACGAATGAGCCGAGTCAGCGATTTTCAAGATACTATTCACTGACGTCCTCGAAAACATTTGTCAACCTTTGACATTACTTTTGAACCGTGTTGATTCACAATCGAGTCAAAATAGTTCGGTTTGAAATCATGTCCATCACTAGGAACTGTAGTATCATTGGATAAGCACAATCTTCTCACTAAGAGAGATTCTAACACCGTATTTAAAGTCCACTTCACTCTCCACATATCAAATCATGAAGAACTACTCCTGTGAGATATGACATAATTTAGACAGTAGCTTATTGAAGGGATAAGCAGCAGCAACTACGGTTTCAAAAGCAAGCAAGCGATTGCGTATTTCGAATTACAAATACACATATTGACGAATATGGATACATACACGTACCCCACTAATGAAAATTTGCACTTAGTTTGTGGTTATGTAAATTATCTGATGAATACTGTAATGTCTTGCTCTGAAACTGGGGACGGGTCGAAAATCCGATCTGTTGTCGACTCTGGTGTGTCCACGGTAGTAGTTCCTACTACATTTTCTTCTACAGATGAGCATGTATTTCCTTCGACTTTGTAGGGTGGTTGCCTTCTATCATTGGCTAAATGATGATACCGACAGAAGATGGAAATTTTAGGTCGAGTGATTTAGGCGAATCTATCTGAAAGTCCTTTCTATTGCTAACAGTACTTAGTTAAATAGCACGAACTCAAGTAGTATCGATTAACATCAACGCTTCTGCACCATGTAGGAATCGGGCGGAACTATGGTATTAACTGCACTCTTACTTGCTAAATTTTAGAGACGAATATCGCTAAAATCGTTTTAATCACACACGAGAACCTCAAAAGTATGACAAATCTTAACAGAATATCAATTTACGAATTCTAATGCAGAATGGAATTACATCAATATAAAGGCTGTCCAAAAAAAACAAACAATCGACCACCAACAGAGACAAAACGATTCGAGAAATATTCTGAAAAATAACTCAATATGTCGACCCATATAGTAAATCAATGGACAACACGACAGAAGTAGGCATGCTTTGTTCGGAATGACATGCGTCTACTAATTCATAAAGGTGTCACATCTTATGGCAGTTAAATGCAAATCAATCGACAACCATTCGAAGAAATAAAGCTTTCAGAAAAGAAATGAAAGATCTCAGAAGTATGTTCCAATCCATCTTTGGGCATTTTTAGATGCTATGTATAGTCTGACATTGACCACATTAGCATGGTAAATCTGCATGACGTCATCAGGAAATTTGCAATTGTTGCTGTTAGATGTTCGAGCATCGGACAAGCGTTGGAGGGACAGAAATTTGTAACCAAGTGAAAGAGATCGACACGATTGTAATGCCACCATTCACAATCTCAAGCATTGACCAAGGCTCCCGCAAAATTGCGTGTGAAATTTTTGATAAAATTGAAAATGGCTCCAGCATGATAGGGTCATGTTAGTCATACACAAATTGAATACAAAATTACTTTTTACATATCATGAACTCATTACTGCCGAACATTTCAACCCGTTTGAGTCAACGTTGACCCAGACATTCCTAGCCAAATGCAGGTCAACGCAATTCTGACGATACCATTTCCAACCTCGGAAAATGCTTAAACCGCCGGCAAATTGTGTTTTACAAAATCGATAATAACTCCGGCTGAAGGGGTTGATCTAAACTCATATTTTATTCTTGAATACTAAAATTAATTCCCGCATATAATTTGTTTGTCTGACTTAAACATGTGAATTTGCATGTGTAGTATTGCTGTGGTAATTATGTCCTTGTTACAACTTATTTGCGTTTACGTTCAATTAGTTCGATGAATAATCACATCTGTGGAAACCTAAATGAACAAGGTAAGTATCGACAAGACAGCCTTATTTCACTGCACATTAGTGATGGGATAATTTTCCAATAAAGGCAAATCTCTCAAGATTTATACTGCAACTTCGAGGGGGGAGGTATTACATTCAATGGCATAATTTCAAGCCCATTGCTTATCTCACAGCGTCTATCAGTTCAACTGCCTTATAGACAGAGATAGCGTGCTACCTTATAAACACATAATTGGTAGATTTCCAGACTATTGTTGCTTATGGTAAAAATAATGCATGGTAGTTGAGTAGAAAATGATATTTTGTGACTACTTGAACGACATTACACCACAGATAGTCTGCAAAAGCACTGAAGTTCTCTTCAAAGCAATAATGGAATAACAGGCATACTAGAATATTAGCTGTACGAGAAAAGATATATCAGCAGAAACATATAAAATAATACATAAAGATCTACTCACAGTTAGTGTCTGGCATCATAAACAACATTCTAAGGAGTCATCCGCTTAGTGACGGCATAAAAGACGATATGTAATCATCATGTAATAATGCAGCAAAAAAGGACCTTTTACGTCAACTGTCATCGACAACACTCATGCATCTCAGTAAAAATATAAGCTACAGCATGCTACTGTTAGGTCTAGTCGTGGCTAGATATTTAAAGAAGCATGTTTTTGATTAGAAGTTCATTTCAAGTCATCTACGCGAATAAAAATGATTTTGAGGAAAATTATTCAGTATTTGATGAAGTTAAGCGATATAAGCCAAGCTGCTGATATATGTTTGTTTATTAGTTTTCTCAGATTTTCACCGTAAGACGAAATATTACAATAGAGATATTAAATCTTAGGATCTCAAGAAGATGTGCATGACGAATTTAGAATGAAAAAATATTAATTATGATATCATCATAGTTTAGACGATATTTTAAATTATTGACGCACATTATTTTTTTGACGCTTAATATTCTTTTTAAGTAATACTTCGCTTGAGAAGGTCGTCTTGTGGCAAAAATCTGCGCAAACTAATGAACAAGGATCCATCAGTTGCTTAACTTCATCAAACTCCATCAAATAAAAATGAAATTGAAGAAGAACCAATTCGCAAAAAGGTTGTCTATTCCATCAATTTGTTGAATGTTTGATTTGAAGAATTTTCTCAATTTTTACTTCGAGGATTGACCAAATATGAAGTATTGTTTAAGTAACTAACTCATTTCTTTCCCCATCCTTCTCCCTCGAATCACTAGAACTTCATGAGGTGTACCTTTTTCATACCACACAGGAGGTACTGTTTGGACAAAGAAGCTTGGTCACTGGTCAGACGAGTTGCGGACGTGAAGACATGGCCTTGGACTTAACTTATGCTACATCTTTTCTGGTTGAAAGGTCATGAAGAATTGTGATAACAAATTGGGAATGGGCTCAGTAGGGACCTCAGGAGTGTAAAAAAATCGCAAAAATTCAGATAGCTTACATGAATATCCAGAAAATCCTGGGTCGGAATAGCAGCTGTACAAGGACGGCTGATGCCCGAATCGCAGCTGATTATGAAAAGGTTGTTGAGGATACGTCGATCCATTAGAATACTGCCTAGAAAGCAACTGACTTCGGTGATATGGTGCATGCCCGCCCGTTGGGTAGAAGTTCATGTACGGAGACAAGTTGCCACCGGCGGAATAGTTTCCATTATACATGTTTATTGTATAGCTAATCAAGAAGACGAGTTGGAGGAATGACGGGAGATCATCGTGGATGGAAGCCTTGATGATGATGGGATCACAGTTCTGCCTGAGCGCCTTTGTCGACGCAATACTGTTGACTGGCCTGTCAAGACAGTGGTTGTCGCTATAAGTAGCACTTTTCTTTCCTCCTCCTCCTCCTCCTCACCTTCTCCGTTCCTGTTCGTCTGCTTAACTACACTCTTAGTTGGTAGATCAAAGCGACATCAGCGATAAGGAGTCAAACACGCGCGCGCGAGCATTTTGACACATCAGTGACAACAGGTTCGAGAATTCGTACCAAAAAAACAGCAAAAATTGCCGATCAGCGATTGGATAGCATTGTTTTCATAGCTGGTTGGCTGTCCCTACCATGAATGGCTTGTGATCATCAGACAGAAGAAAACAAAAAATGAGGTGAAGACGCTTCATACATGGGCGTGAATGCAGGGAATGTCAAGTGGAGATAGGGCCGAGGACCGCAGCTGTGGGGGGGGGAGGCGCTCTGTTGTCACCTTCTCCGCCTCTGCTGGAATAAATATCTCATTTTATCCATAAGAGGTATCTGAAGGTTTTTCTATAAGTAGGAATGAATAATATTTTGAAATTAGATAAAAGTTTCATGAGCGCGGACACCATGCAAGAGGATGTTTTATGGAAGCATTGTGTACCTGCATATATTGCCACTTGTCGTGGGAGCGAGATTTCCCATGGGATGCGAATAGCAATTCCTGTTATGGCAATCACCACAGAAATGTGACAGCATAGCTGAATAATTTTTTCGTAGCTCTGTGGTGCGCTATCTCAACTGTTTGCTGAAATATCATTCAAGATGTGATACTAATGACTGAGTTATCATTTCTAAGGAAAGTGTATCTGACTTTATACTTATTTTAACCAGCGCGTTACTGCAACATAGGTTTTAAATCTCAAATTAAATGAAGTAATACAACAAAATACCTGATTAACACTTATAAGTAATACGGTGTATTTCTGTGTTTCCCCACTGCAAAGGCGAGGGGGGCAAATCAGGGGCGCGAAAAGGCCCTGATTAACCATGTTGTTTGTTATGATGTTAGAAAGAATCAGGAATGTTTTGAATAAACGATTATAATTCATATTGAATACAAAATTTTCCAGTCAGCATCCACAGACCATCTTTAGGTAAAAAAATGCATCAAAGGGTTAGTAGTGCTATGTGAGCAATTCAAACATAAAACATAGTTTCACTTAATTCGAGTAGGGGCTAGCAAGAAAGGATAGGCAAAATGATTGACGTCAATGAAATATTAAGATGAACAATGATGATGATGATAGTAGTGTAGGTACTACAGTACTATAGTACTACAGGTAGCACTGGGCTACAATTTACCAATAACAATAGAAATTTACCTGACGAGCCCCTACTCGAATTAAGTTAAACAATGTTTTATGTTTGAATTGCTCACATAGCACTGCTATTCTAACCTTTTGATGCATTTTTTACCTGATGATGGTCTGTGGATGCTGACTGAAAAATTTTGTATTCAATATCAATTATAATCGTTTAACATCAAAACATTCCTGATTTTTCTAACATCTTATCAAACAATATTTCAGCCGAAGTAAGTAGCCATCGCACATAACTGTATCATGGAATTGACAAATTTTCAATGTTCCGTCAAAATGGGTTTGCTTGGAAAATACAGAGATAAGCATCATTTTTCCTCATCGTGAATTCTCTCTTCCCAACCAAATCACTGCCTCAGGTTCAATTACAAGAGCTTGGCTGATGGGGAAGGAGAAGAAAGCTGGGTATCGTGTGTAGATTAGACCTCAATTCGGCCGACGGCCTCAATTTTCAAAAAACAGAATCAGAACAACACAAGTTCCCAAGAAAGGAGAGAATACTAACAACAGTTCTCCTTAATTCGTGGCAGACTCTCTATTTATCTGTCTCCTACAGTCAAATGATAATTGTCACTTGAGAAAGAAGCCATGAGGTCAGGAAAAAGGGAATAAATTGAAATGAAATATCAATCATACTTGAGAGAGAATGAGAAAGCACTTCCGGATGAAACCGCAATCTTCAAGATAGAGATTTTTCAACATTTCAGACATTAATGAATTATTATTGATGAATATATGGGCAGTCAATTCAATGACAAAACGGCGGCAGAAAGTGAAACTTTTGTATCAAAGCAACTAGTTGCCTGATTTCCAGTCAATGATATGTGATTACAATATGATTCCTAAATATTCTATTGCTTTGCTAGGATTAAGATAATTTCTTAAATGCTTGATGATCACACATTTCACTAACTATTATAGAGTAATATAACCACTGATATTTTTCCAACATGAAGCTATGTGTAGACCTATATTTGAGAAGAAGCTGCTTGCAGAAATTAAAAATAACCATTCATGTAAAGTTTTAAGAAAACAGGAAATTACAAAAGCTTTAGTTTGTAGAAAACGATCGAGACAACTCGATCATTCTGGAACCATTAGTGCCAATACTGTTGAGCGCATAAGTGTGAGGAATCTTTTTGTTCTCAGACATGATTTTATGACAGAATCAGCGATGCCATGTTTTTTGGTTGATTTCTGCGTAGATTCACCTAGAAAACGTTCTCTGGGCTACATCAACCATTGACTGAAACGATAGGGTGTGAAAGACCAGTGCAAGATTTCCATCACTCTTCTGCAGTAACATCATTCCTTCTCCCTTCACTGTTGGCAAATAATGGCTTCAGGGAATCTTTTTGATGGCAAAAATGACTAGGAGAGAATGGATTGAAAAATCCTCCCACAAATTAGCGATTATCCTCAATGTTCTCTAGAAGCACATGCAAAGGCAGCAAAAACAAAATTTCAATGACTCTTGACATTGCAATAATGCAAATGGTCAGAATACTATAAAACATGTTATTAAGCTGCATTAAATAAATTAGTGAAAGAGCGCATTCTTCATGAAAAACTAGAATGAGAGCTACCTAGTCAATTTAACGATCGCTTCTAAAGTACATTTGTAAGTGCATACCTCAGTGGGAAAAATTAAGTAAGTACAATAAATGCAGGAAGCACATACTAGAGACCCTGGTGTATGTTTGCTTTGATATAAAAAAAATCCGTCATAACGAGGGGAGCGATTCTCATTGTTTACAAGAGCTCGAAAAGATCTTCGCGAAAGACCCTTCAGATATTTGATTGTCATTTTGAAAACACCGACTCACTTATCGGTTCTGTTATCCAAAAATGATGGCAGGGATCCGATCCTGTTGATACATAACGAGCACTAGCTTATTTCAGTACCAATTTTCAACTATTAAAAGTATCATGAAAAAATTCATTGCAATTTCCACGAAGTCGAAGCGAAAATTTGATTTTTAAAAGGACACCAACTTAGAGATGGAGACAATTTGGCAGAGTCGGGCATGGTTACACGAGCTTGGAAAACTATACATAGCCACGATTTATCTCCTGATTGTCTTTTCCATCAATCTGCCGCGAAATTGGGACACTTTGTTTCCGCATTTCTGCTTGGAGAACTAGAGGCGCACTAAGTAATTATTCGGATGTTTTCCCAATTGTACAGATTCCATGCGGATGGCAAATAGGTTACATTTTCAGTTTAGTGAAGATGAAAGTCAGAACTTCGTCCAGCGAATGATCAATTTCATTTTGAAAACAAAGGAAAGTGCAGACATGAAGATGACAATTGAAATGTCATGCTAATTAAGAACTGTGTGAGAATTTAGTCTGACTTCTGTTGGAAAATGGACATGTACTTATAGACAGAACGCGCATCGAAGATCTGTAAAATATGGAATACATTCGTCCTCATTTCTTCTGCTGAGGGACACTTTTGGTCTGAAGAGCTGTTAATCATAAGTCTCAAGAGCTACAATGTCTGTGTACGTCTCCGGAGTGTCAAGGCAAATGATAAAGTCAATGGCAAGCAGTCCTAATTAGGCTATGTCGTGACTATAAAAGTGCAGAATGTTGGTCAGAATAGCAGGTCCCGATGATCTTGGCGAGTTTGAGTGCTACCAGGCGCGGGTTTTTTGCATTACTCCAACGTTTATCTCAATAATTTGAATAATACATTAATAATATAATTTTGTGTATAAAACGCATGAAACGCCAATCAACGGTTATGGTTATACTGCAATCAAACAAAATTATGCTCAGCGAAATTATTGCTAGATACTTGTATGTTTATCAATACGTAAGATGCATAATTTTTCAACTGCAGTTACCAATCTAGCACAACCTCGTATGTGGTAGATTGGTAACTGCAGTTGAGAAATTATATATTACATATTGATAGATTGCATCTTATATTCGATAGATACTCGTACTATCCTGGTGTGTGCGTAAGTAGTTCCCTTCAATAACTTGTTGTCTTAGAAATAACATCAATAGTTAGTAACTTGAAATGTCAAATGCTTGCAAGTAAGCATCGGTTTATCTTTTACCATTCAAGCAAGCTTTCGGAAGTGTCACACACTTTACTCACATAAAAACTAGGCCTAAACAAAACAATTAAAAAAATGATGTAGTCACGATCCAGTGTTTTCAGTGAGAGCCGCGTAGCAGAGAAGTTCCTTAGAGTCACATATCTTCTAGTTCGTCTTTCAAAGATATCCAACTTCTGAAATCATCCCTGAGATCAACTGCACAGGTAGCCGATCTAAGCATGGCTCAATACACCGTCCAAATAACAGACTTTGGGGTACATGTTTGCTCAAAATACAGCATGTGCATTTGCTTATGAAGGTTTGACAGTATGCTCGGTAAGTAATGACCGCTGCAGTTTGTTGTTCACTAAAACTCCCAGTTCTTAGCACAATATGCAGCTTCCTCGGTAGTTCAATTGATTCGGTAGTGCCTACAATTATGCAGCATTTGTATAATAACAACAATACTGTGTATTCTCAACATGTTCTCATAAAAACCCAATGCAGTAATAGCAAGCCGACGTGTGTATCATTAGAATTTAAAACACTTGTAACGTGTATTGTGATTGATCAAATATTACTATTTCCAGTAATGTTCGCCTAAAATTTATCAACATTTGAGTTTTAGTTACAAAAGTTTTAATCAGGCCATCTCGCATTATTTTTCAAAAACATCGACATGTATGAACATGCTAGTATATTTGAAAATGTAGAATCATGTACTTTTAGGAAAACCGTTTTATCTAGGCTATTCAGTTTATACCTAATCAGACAGCAGATTATTTCTTTCTTGAATGAATGTTCGGTGCACACCATTCTTTTGCATCGATCAGAAGTTCGTGAGGCCTTTCGATCTTTAGCACATTTATGGCATCTCTTCCTGGACGATTTCTGGGCGGTTGTCGGTGCTTCATCATTACCGCGTTCATCTCCATCGACACAGATAGCTATTGCAGTTTAAATTGGACGTTTAACATCGGTCAAAGTCTGCATCCTCTGCTCCATATATGGTCCAACCATACTCATTCCCAGTTCAGACAGAAATTTCTTTCTTCTGTTTAAGTCTGAAGCTTTCCATAGTGGATTAGCACTGATGATAATGAAGACGCTGATGCCTATTAGATTGAGCAAGTTGAAAAAATGTGCCAGTGGTCAAGTGAAGGTTTTTTTCTTTCCCGCATCTACTAAATGCTTTGTCTTTCGCTGTACTCTGTATGAATGGCATAGCTGATCGACAGTATCTACTGACCTTTTGGTTTGATTGTAAAACAGAATGATATCAGGCTTACCTGTTTTCTAATCCTCGTTGTCATTATGATACATTGTTGACATCAGAATAACGCTGTTATTTCTATTTGGAACGCAAGATACTTTTGTCGCTTTTTAATCGGCTTTTTATTCGTTTTTGGTTGTTAGTCCTGCTGTTCGTCAGCCATGTTGCCGGCATGATCGCTCTGATTGAATAAAGTCTGCGCATTTCACCCAACTACTGCTCCCAAACAGAGGCTTTAAACTGTCAACCGCCAAAGCAACTACATGCAATATGGGAGGCAAGACACCTTGTGGAACACCACTGTACAGATAGCTACATTCAGAGGTTGTCGATCAACTTTGACAAACTGCTTTGCTTAAGAACAATATGACATTCAAATAGACAATTCTTTCGGAGCATTTGCTGTATTAAATGAACTTAGGTGAGGTAACTTTTCAAAGAATTTCAAATGATCAGTTAGGGGCGTAATAGCTGCGCCAACTGAGTCTAAAAATGACGAAATGCGCTTGATAATGAAGGAAAGAGCGGTGATGGTACATTGTCCATATCTAGGGACAAACGCAAAACTGATCCGTCCCTAGCTTCATCAGAGGAGACTGGTCTGTAATCAGTTGCGGAAGGATTGGCACGCTTGGGATAGGAATGATGAATGAGGCCAGCCATGACTTCTAGGCACAATTCAAGAAGTTACACTTGGTGTGCATTTATGATGGATTGCGGAAGACAGAACTCAGCCAATTAAATTATCCTTCAGTATCCATGGACAATCCAAGACATCGGAGCTGATCGCACATTTAAAATCCACGTAACATTCAAATGCGGATTTCTGTCGAAATACCAAACGACCAATATCCTTTAACATAAATAACTTAGAATGATTGCACTGTTAACATCAGAAGAATTTGATTTTCAATGTCATCAATGAAGCAATCCAAATATTTGAAAGATTTCCCTGCTTGCACTTTTAGCTCGAGAGAAATATTGAATGTCAGTTCACCGGATTCCAGTTGATTTACTGTCATCCGCGTTGACAAGATTTCATCTGATCACATGCACTCTCTGTCTGTGGTTATCCTAACGACAATGGAGAAATGTCTAGTAACAACGATGCATGCACAGAACATGAGCTGCACATGTTACCACTCTACTTTACGACATCGGACAGACAGGGGGCCATTTCCTTAAACTTGTTCTTCTCTATGTGGAAACATCGACCTTTGGGACGCGGTGAGTGGCAGCACAAGTCATTGAGACGGATATCAGCAAACGGTTTTTCTGTCATTCTCACTACATTGTTTGGATTTAGGACTGCATTCAAGTTCGCCTTCTTTCACTGCAATGAAGTTCTAGTAACTTGATAAGTCGGCATAGCTTAAAATAACATATTAACTGGGCTGCACTTTTGCCGCCCAGTCGACCAAATTTGCCGCCCAGTACAGTAAAAATATCCTCACTGGGCGGCATTGGGAAAATTTGAAATATAAATACTCAATTTCAGACTAAGAATACTTGATTCAACATTTGAATATACACCTTAGAAATTTCTATAAATTTCTATCAATTTTGACTGTTGATCAAATTTCCTCTTTCATTCTTCATCCGCAGACGACACAGGGCCCAGGGGCCCAATATTTGATTCTCGGTTGCGATTGATAGAGTAAATTTGCATCATATTATTATCCGTTTTATTCATCCATTTTTACAATATCTATTGAATGCATATAGCCTAATGAATGCATGAGAGATATACATATACCGCTACTATAATATGTATTTACATTCTTTTAATATATTTGGAACGCAGCGTAGGTCTTATTTTAATTTTCTTTTTGAAGGAAATGGAACCTCCTACGAAGAAGAGACGAGTAAGCTCTATCACGAAGCAAAAGTCGATAACATCATTTTTTCAAGCTGCAACGTCTGAATTTAAGAGTAATGGAAATACTACTGAAGCTAGCACTAGCAAAACGACAACCAATAAAGACATCAGTGATTGTGTTTTGAAGAAGTTTCTAATCGAAAATGCGAGCGATGTTCCGGAGAACGCCAATTATTGTCAGTGGTACAGAGGGTGTAAGGTCGATGTGAGCTGGTTTAAATCCCATTTCCCATTGGAATCGGTTAAACTAGGAAAAAAGAAGGGAGTAAAATGTGTCACATGCTTCGACAATCTCGGTGAAGCCCGTAGAGCAGCACGAAATGGACAAGTTCCTATAGCAGATGGGATAAGATGTGATGAAACGAAGGCTGTCCACAGGATAATTGATCATGTTCTCGGAAATGTTCATAGTGCGGCAGTTGCGGCATCAGAATCACAGAAGTCTTGGGATGCTAAATCAGAAAAGCACTCTTGGATCAGGATCATGAAGAAGCATGACTCTGCAATGATTAATAATTTGATAAGAATGGTGATAGATGTATATAACGATTCACTGATGAAAACCTTATCGGCCAGGTCATGGCCTAGTAGATTTTTATCGCATGAACATGCAGAGAATCAAATACAGTATCTCAATATGCAGAACACGGTTTTGACTGTTCTTTTATGCCATTCAAACCAACAGAGAATACATTGATGTATTAAAACCCAACGCTTTATTCTGAGATTCTCGATGTCGTGTCTTCTCTTGAGTTGGATAAGTTAATGAGGCTTCTCAATGAAACGGAATGTATTTCCATTCAAATCGACAAATCGGTCGATAAATTCAATATCCAAAGCCTATTCGTCACATCACGGTATTTGAACAAAGAATACGGAATGATGGTTGCCTTTCTTAGAGAAGCTCATAGTGACTTGCGAGGATCTGAGGGTATGCTGCGTGCATTACTAAAACTATTTGAATCTCGAAATTCATTAACACTTTTGAAAGAAAAGCTTGTTGGTCTAACAACTGACGGCGAAGCATCCAACACAGGGCCCAAAACAGGCCTCTGGAAAAGATTGAGGGACGAACTTGGAAGGGGATTCCTTACGTTTTGGTGCATAGCACATAGGAGCGATTTGGCATTCGAATCGTTGGAAATGGTAGCTGAATTTCGACATTGGATGTCAGATATTACAGGTCTAGCGACATTTTATCGAAGCTCACCTTTTTGTGAAGAATTCCTTGAAAAAAAGCTACACTACAAGGGAATTCAGTACACAAATTCCCAAGGCATCACGAAGTTCGTTTTGCCGAGCACTTGCTCAACCTAGTGAAAGCTGTGCTAAAGAATTTACCGGTGATGCGAGAGCATTGGGAAGAACTCATGGAAAGTAATGAAAGCGAACGCAAAGAGAGACAGCAAGCCCAAGGTTTTAGCAGAAATTGGTATAAAAATTCGACCAACGAAAGGTCGAATGGCCGTCATCGCAGATATTTTGAGACAATTGGAATTATTACAGAAAGAAGCTCAGAAAAATTTCATCACCCACCCGACCTATTAGTGAAAAAGTCCCAAGTCATTGCTTCTTTTCAAATGATGAAAGACGAACCTTTCCCATGAGGTGCGGAAGAAACTCTGCTATCATGCGGATCTTCATCAACAGAAGTACATGTACATGCATGCTCGCAAACTTCCTCGAGAAAAACTCCTAACACCCTGGTTACCAAATCTGGAAGAGATTTCGCTGCGATTCGGCAGGAAGTAATCCTTCCGATTTCAAATTTTCTCGAGGACCGATTGAATGATGAACAAGATGAAAACGTACGAACCATGATTAATGTTGCGAACGCATCAAATCCGAAGAAATTGATAGACGCAGGTAAGTGTTCTGTAACAATGATATTGGTTATATATTATAATAATAAATCGTGTTTCTGTGTATAGAATAATATTCTCAACAAAGGACTGAAAATCGTCTTCAAATCTGCGGTAATGCTTTGACATAATCGCCAAGCCTATTGCCGTATACTAGAATAGCTTAATTGCCGAATGAATTACATCCCTTGTATGAATGATATATTTGACTATATATGTCTTAACTTTGTCCCGACAAAAGCTTGAACCCATGTATCCCAGAAACGGACCGAGCAGTACCACAATGCCACTCCGGTATGAACTATTACACCTATCCTACCAGCCGCACATCTTTTGCATGGCAATTTGATCTATTGTTTATTTAATTTCATTGTTGTTAATCTTTACTATCATGTCTAAGTCAGCAACTTTAACCTATCTTGTGGTCGCAGTACCAGAGTTCCGCATGAAATTGAGGTTGAAGATATACAAGACGGCTGTGCGACCAGTCCTGCTTTGTGGCTGCGAATGTTGCACAACAAGTAAGACGGAAGGGAATTTGCTAAGGAGGACGGAGTTGAAATGGATCCTACGAGTCAGCTTGACGGAGAAGATGACAGGAGAAGAGATAAGATCGAAGACAGGAATTGAGTTTTAGGATCGAGGAAATGGTAAAACGGCACGTAATTCGGCGAGATGAAGGAAATCCAACAAAGACGGCAGTGAATCTGGAGGTGAGAGGCAAGCGGACAAGCAGAAGACCGAGGAAGTGATGGATGGAGAATGTGAAGGACGGGAGAGTTTCGGAGTGGATCTGGAACGGGCTAATGATCGATCGCACAGGCGTCCAGGAGAAAGTTCGACCCCTGACCGAAAAAGGAGGAGAACTAGAGAAGAGTACAGGAGTTCAGTAAATACTACATGTGTAAGTAATAGACTATTCTTACTGCGCATTACAAATTCCACCTTCGTACATCTTTGTGCAAAGGAAATGTGATGATACAAAGATCATAAAATATACATGCCCTACTGTTCCTAAACACTAATTACATGGCGTGTTTTAAGTACTTATTTTCGTGTGAAAATCAGTATTTTCACATGTACATGTACGAGTGTACTCTTAGTAATCAAATGTACTGTAGGTCTATTTGATATATCATATTATCATTTTAAGCTGGTCATTGACTGAAAGAATAGAAAGATGCAAGGATATCCTCAGACTTGAAGAACAATTAAACAAATATTACCTTGGCAGCTGTTATTACCTTGACGCTGCGTTTTTTGTGTATTAACTGTTCAGTCTGACGATACCCTTCCATCTTATACCCCAGTCGAACTGGAACTTTGCAATCTTCAATTATCACTGATTACACAATTTGTACTCCGCTGTTTCATTCTTTGTAATCATTTATTCTCGGTAGCATGCTCGTGTATGTTCACCCTATTGAGTTAGTACATGCTTGTATAGTGTAGACAAATAGATTGAATATACAATGTGACGACTTAGATCTACTTAGAGCATCAAGAAAAAACGACTTGTAGAGCTGGAAACTTTCCACCAGGGTTGGAACCGACCGGGTTTTGGAGGCCGGCATCAAAACCGGGCGGTCGGTGGCCGGCTTATTAAAAACCTTAGCCTTTGATCGTCAGATATTATTTGGTCAACTTATGCCATTAAACATAATTCAATTTCCACATAGCATACATAAAATGCATGAATAGTGGGCCATCCGGTACTCCGATAGAGCTTCCTATTACAGTGCAACATCATGCAATGCAATTATTCGCACATTGATAGCATGTTATGTGCGATAAGCAGTAATACGCGTGATGACTTATTTACTAATCTAATGAGTTGTAGGTCTTCTTTAAAATCTATAATTGTTAACTAGATTTCCGAAGTCTATCAAACACAGGCAAATTGAAAACAGATAATCAAAATAATGACCCAAACGGGTATTGATATAATAATAATAAAAGAGTTCAGATGTTACGAAAATTGTGTGGAACGTGCAAACTTAATTTAGAGTGATTTACTGAAGTGAGATTTACTTCTTCACTTGTAAGGGAATTCCAGTGATTTGCGACGTGAATCAAGAACTCTCTCCACTGCAGTTTAGATTCAGATATTTAGAGTTTACATTGATGAACGCAACCTGACGTACAGGAGTCTGAAACAATAAGCTTGCTAAACTTGCCATCAATCCTTCATTTCAGTGAGTGTCCCTGTACATTGTATTACGACAACCAAAATTTGTCGCGTGCCGTTAACTTATCTTATTATCCACGATCCACTGTCAAATGTTCTGGTTGTAGGACCAAAGCTGCATTGAAATCCATTATTCATTCAATCTCTAAGCTCCACGTGTTATATAAACTATCCCATGCAGTACAATTTTTCAATTTCTGGATTAATCTTCAGTGATGCAAACTCGATTAGATCTTAATCGAGGTGTAGGTTGGATTCGAAAAAAGTTATATAATATTGATTGACTTTGGTACCGGGCACTTGCATGAAAGGAAAACAAAAATATTTGCGGTTATAATGTTATTTATCACGTTGCATCAACACACTGAAAATCTGAAAATAATGTGATAGTTTTAATTAGTGAATTACTACATCATAATGCGCTTTATGCTGATGTTTGAAAACAAAATATGCTTTATGCTAACAATTGAAGATAAAATATGATAAATGTTCACGGATGCGCTCAGAGCATTACTAGTAATACATGACATAAAATCGTTACTAAGCAATTTGCTTTTGTAAATAGTGAGCCACAAAATTCTCGGTTGGCATGAGACCTCACGTCCACTCTCAACAGGTGCCTACTTTGGACACAAGAGTCTTGAGTACAAATTTAGATACGTACATAAAATTTGAATGATTACGACAAATGCTCGCACTATGGAAACATAGAAATATACTTGTTGTGCCGCCACCAGGACGAGCTTCTGCATGGAGCGAGAACGAAGATGAGTCTTTCACATAATGTTCTACACCCTATGACAAATACGAAAATGCGCATCTTCCGAGTTTTATCGAGTTCCTTTGATATACAAAAAAATATAACAGAAGAAGACATATTAATTGAAGTTTTCGACCAATATGTTAGTTTAGTGTGTTTACTCCGACTATGCGAGATCTATTTACTCTAGCTAGGCATGATATGATAATTTTAGGCATAATATGTCTCCAAATCGTCTTCTATCACGTTCTGTCAAAGTGCTAGAAACAACATCGATGTGCGATAATTTCATGTTCACCTTATAAAGATACTTGCTGAATCCAAGTCTAGTGAAGGTGAAGCCATACGGCTACATGACTTCATGTCCTGAAGATATGTTTTGACATTACATGACTTCACAACGATTGGCAATGATAAAATAACATCCTTTTATTCTGAGGAAAAATGATATAAAATGATGTCATCAAAAATTTGCATTCCATTATCTTTTCTAATCATAGATTCTTAGCATTTTGCATTGAAGCAAATTTAGTCTCCTTCGTTTGTTCCACCCAGGTCATTTCCCACTGGTTGATTCATGTAGCGAAAAGCAACAGGCTATTGTCTGTCATTCTTTCTATCACACAGATTGTCAAACAATGCTAGTTTCAAACACTGGTTTTGAATTTGTTTCTTCTGACTTGTATTAGTTTCAAATAAAATAATAATTTACAATACATATTATATCATATAAGCTTATGAATAAATTATTAGTAATATGTAAACGAGGCTTTGAAATTTGGAAATACGAGTACGGTCAAAGCTCGACACTTCGGACTTGGATAATTAAGATTCTGGTTAATAAAGACCGCCGTTTTCTGGGATTAGCTCTATATGTAGTGTATATCTCATATATTGCTGGTTACTTCAGACTTCCAGTAGGCCGATGATTGAACATTGAACTCATGAATAACTTGAAATGTTGACTGTAATCTAAATATTTTTAGCCTTTTTTCGCACTTTAGATACTGTTGGCCTAACCAATTGCATATTGTAGGCATATTTGTAATTCGAGTGTACAAAACTTAAATCAAAACCCGCGATGTCCAATGTATAGGCCATAAGCCCTCCCTTGCTTTTGATATACAGAAAGTTTTTTATGACTAAACTGCTTTCTTTGGCCTTCCATTATTTGGAATATATCGATGCTGCATGCAATCTAATTTTGACTTCATTGCTAAGAGCAGTAAAAGTAGCATGGTAGCAGTGTTAATCGAAAAATTCGTGTGACTGTATCTATTTACAGTGAAGGCCTACGTATATTTCACTAAAAAATTGCATATTTTCATTATATAAAAATTTAATGATATCATGATGATCATTATGATGAATATATCATAGTGACTTCATGACCTGAAGATATATCTTGCCAAAAACCATCGCGCTGGAGTCAATAAATCTCGCATAGTCGGAGTAAACACACCTAACTGATATTTTGGTCGAGAGCTACTTCAATTTTCCTTCAATTGACAAGTATTTTTCTTTCTTCTTGTCTATAGATCAAAGGAACTCGGAAGGTGCGCATTTTCGTATTTGTCATAGGGTGTAGAACATTATGTGAAAGACTCATCTTCGTTCTCGCTCCATGCAGAAGCTCGTCCTGGTGGCGGCACAACAAGTATATTTCTATGTTTCCATAGTGCGAGCATTTGTCGTAATCATTCAAATTTTATGTACGTATCTAAATTTGTACTCAAGACTCTTGTGTCCAAAGTAGGCACCTGTTGAGAGTGGACGTGAGGTCTCATGCCAACAGAGAATTTTGTAATTCTTTATTTATCAAATTTTATGTGTTTATTCAAGATTCTTATGTCCGAAGTGTCCGTTAACAGGGGGTAAAGGAGCAAGTCAGTATGAAAAGCAAGAGAACAACCAAAAAATTATAAAATGACAACTTTCTGTAATTATCCGACTACTGTTCAATCCGACCTTGACATCGATTAAAATCTGCTTCATCGAGGTTGAGGTCGAGGTCTGCGAGGTTGCACTACTGGTAATTTTACAATAGATAGGCAGAAGAATACACAATTCTTCCAAAATACATACAGGCTAGAATATATAGATTCTGGAAGCTACATCAGAGATAAAGTAGGGTCTGAATATATACATGTAGATACTCTCAAATTATGTTGCATTTACACGCTCTTAATGTTGTAATCATTGACTAAGCAATTTATTCTCGACCAAATGTCATCAACGGACGACATGGCTCTAATCAAATAAGTGGCCTGCCAGACTTCAAATTTTGTGACCGGTGCCGCGCCGGCGGCCGACCGGTTCCAACCCTGATTAGCACATATCAATCATCCTGCTTCATATTTCATGTCTTCTGACAGTGACATTGGAGGTCGAGCGGAAGCACATTCGGACTAAAAGCATAACAACGCTCCAGTAAAGTTCCCCAATAGGCAAAAGCTTCAATTCTGAATATGATAACCAAAGGGGAGGCCGAAGAATATGTAGGCCTACAATTGTACCTCAGGTTCCAAATTCACCGTATTATGAATATGGGCTGGTGTTGGGTGTGAATCACTGGTTCCAATAACACCTTCAAAGACAATACTTATTATCCCTTTAACTTCAGCGGAATTCGTTTCATTTGATAAGGCATATGAAGACAAAATCAGAAATGAAAAGAAACGACAGTCAAGTTATTTGACCTCAATGAGTCGATCTATCAAAAAATGGTTCAAGTACAATTCAAAGACTTTTCAACATGCAACAGGTTCACATGAACCAGAGAAGTGAAAATTCATAAAATGTGAATTCAATCTAATGTGAAATGCTGGCGAAGGCGATATGAGACAAAAAATCAGCTGGAAATGTTACGGCGCAGAGAAGAGAGAAACCTTGCTACACAATCAAAGAGCTGGTTCTATTTTCGATCCATTTCAGATGACATAATCAGATCACTCCTGCTCATCACCTACAGAAAGAGAAGCCAAAAAAGTCAGACGGTGAGTATGTCAAGCGGACAAAAGATTCATCTTACATAGACAATTCCTTTATCCAACCCATTGTGCTCTCTGACTATTCATTACAAAACAAGCAATTGACCTTTGTGACTTTTGCTGTACATGTACTTATTCAGTTATCGATACTAATCAGGATGCTTCACAGATACTCAAATTTCACTTCAAATTTTATGTATTTCAACATTTGATGGGCAGAATGCACAGATAGTCTTTAGAAAGTGTCGTTCACAGAAATTTATTGTAGATATCTCATCTCTGTATATGCGACTATGTTCTTGAATATCATTTTTCCATTCAACTACATACAGCAGCATACAGGGTAAGAAATATTTTTTGTCCCGGTTCGCAATATCACACTGGACCGCTGATATGCATAACACCAATGCTTTTGAAGCTTTGCATAATGCACAATACGGATCAATAGTCACAGAGAAGTGGGATTTGCAAGTACTGAACCAGATGTCGATCCGTAATAGACAATAATACTGCAACGGCATCGACAATAGAAGTCAATATTCTTTGCATACATGTACTTGCAGTTGCACCGTGACGTAGGACTATCTGAGCCATCCTCGTGATTCAGCAATAAACGAAATCAGGAATGTCTGTTACAGGCAAATATGTTGTTCAAATACCATTGATATCAAAAACGTGACTTTGAAATTAATTTTACTTGCTTACCCAGCCTGCAGAGCGTTATCATCTGAAATCATCACATTCTGGAAAGTCTACATTTACGCCCAGTATGATGTAAGGATAGACTGACAAACGGATCCACTGTGGTCCAGCATGTGGACAAAATTGAAAAATAGAAATCTTTGAATTTGTCTGCAATTTTTCATTGAGAAAAGATTTTGCGTTTAAGAAAACAAATCTAAATAATGACAGCCTTTGAATTACTCGCAGATACAGACTTAAGGATTGTCGGAAGTTGAGCCCATAATTTTGTGACTGATGGTACAAATTCGCATGGAAAATAGTGCATTAATGCCAAAAAAGTCATACTTGAATGATACTAGAAAGGTATCGTGGGCAGCCATGGGCAGTAACTAGTCAGCATTTTTGTTATCTATGTGATTATTACAGCAAAACATCTGCAGGGCTGCCACTCTTATCAAAAATGAAAAGCGGAACACGTCAAATCGGAATGGGCCCCCTAAATTACGTAGTCGTGGGACCCCTCAAAGAAAGAAACTTACGATCATTCGATATCACACAACTCGGTAAGTTTTGAAAGCGTTCAAACAGAAGTTGGCTCTGTTCTAATAAAGATGCTTCTGAATCTTCACATTTAGCAAGCAAATGTATAAAATTAATACTGATGCTTATTCAATCATCAGTTTCAACAAGGTGCACTAGAATACATGACTCGAACAGCTACTATTTTCAGGAGAACCGTTTTCGAAGGTTAGACAAAGTGTACTACGAATACCCCTCTACCTGCCCCCAATGCAAAATCAGCATGAAGTTATTGAACGATTGACGATTTCAGCTCGATATAAAGACTGCATATCATCGAATAATCTACATGCAGGCCAATGGATGATTTTACTAAACTGTTTCAAAGACAACTTTCTTCATTTCGTTCAAACATTTTACAGCCAAATTTATAATACACTATTCTCGTGCAGCTTTGTCATTTCTATTAATCGTGCCATGACGTCACACGGTGAAAGATCCCGTCTTTATTGTGAAGAATTTTCATGAAACCACTAGGAGATTGCTGTTCAGCTTTTCGACGTTTGGAAGACTGTTTCAGCAGAGCGGTCTGGTCACAGCAAATATATTCATTCAAAATACATGGTCAGCGCGGTCTAATTGATGGGGCAGGTATTTTCATAAGCCATCTTCTTTGGGAGAGCCATTATTCATTCGATAAATCGAGAATGTGTGGCAAAATCTTCCTTTTTATTCTGTATAAAATATGCTGAATGTCATGAAGGATAGGAATATATTCATGCATGATGGAATACCAGCGCACTACTACAGACCTATCGTAAAAATTATTTAAACAGCAATTTTCCTAAATCTTGGATTGACCGTCATGGGAGCCTTTGGAATGGCTTCCGATAGCATCAGATTCAATGCCTTCTGACTTTTCTTTAAGCGCGTTTAAGAAATGGTGCATTAGAGTCATCCTATGCATTTGGATGAACTGGAAAACAAAGCTTTGCACCGTTTTCTGCAGAACGACGAGCGATTGCGTAGAGATACGCTCTTGCGTTGTTGATCGACGAATTAGATTGCGTTCGGACAAATGGTGAGCAAGCAGAAAATAAATGTCAGTGGTACTCGTGTCAGCAACTATTTTTCTTTGAGTCATAATTAACCTACAGAAATTGATCATTGAGCCGCTAATTACTATTGTATCAAAAACTTTGAAATGATCACTGAGAATCCGCCACGTTCGTTAAACAAAATAATTTTGAATCAATGTCACACTGAGAATCCGCCACGTTCGTTAAACAAAATAATTTTGAATCAATGTCACACAGAATAAATTGACGACTAAAAGCTATCGCATTTGCTCAATATGAGAAGTTCTATATTGTGCCAAAATGTTGCACACACAGAATTAAATATTTTGTTAATCTGCTTCGAAGCGCGCGCAGATGAATCTAATTCTGTGATTATACATTACAGAAGCCATGCAAGTTAATATAGTATTTAATCTGCAATGTGATGAGAGCAACATTTGATACAATCCAATACGGGAAATACTAACATTTCTGGATTTTTAACCGGTATCAGTGCAGTATACTTGTAAAGAATCAGTAACTCACATACAAAGAAATCATCATCCGAAATACAGACATCTACAATTAACGAAATACATGCAATTCAAATCTTATTCTGTAGAGTTCGTTTCCAAAATTTGAAATTTGCAAACAGCTAATTCGCGTTTGCACTTCATGCACGAAGGTGAGCTGCCGCATTTCCAAGCACATTCACCAATCGATGGTCTGTGGAATGAGTTGCTGATTTACTGCACTGATGACGGCTAAAAAGTCAAAAACGCTTGACGTTGAGCTTGAAGAAACTTCATCAGTACTTGTAGCTACGGCAATGATTCAAATCAAACCTTGCTCTCATCTCTTGTAATTCAAACATAATAAAAAGCACTTACATCTAAGAACAACTTTTGTCTTTCAAACAAGATGATGACAGCTATTGATAAAGGTTGAGCCGTCATGGCATAAGTAAACGCAAAATCAACACGAAAAGAAATCCTTATCACTTCTGCAGTTGCTTGCGATATTTCAATTTTCAGTGGTGTCCTCGCTGAAATTTAGCCGCTTTTGCAACAAGTGATCATACAAAATATTCCTTCGTCACTCCCTTGTGCTCCTGAAACTTTTAAGTAAATTTCTGTTTCATATTTTTGTGGCAGCCGATTCTTGAAAGACACGTTTTGGAGAGCATCAAAGCGATCAGAACTCAATTCATAATAGACTCAATAATTACGTATTACAACTTTTTCGTCAAGCATTCCCACCTAAATTTATTTCTTATTTCAAAGCCTTGATGACTTGCGTTTCGCCAAGTTGCGTTCTCCAGGACTGACGAAAGGATAACTGACTTCCTTGTAGAAGAATCTTCTCAAGAGTCTCAAGAGTCAAGCGGAGTTTCAGAAAGCATCTGCTTTGAATCGGGTCACCCTTAAAAATTGCAGTATCTTTGAGGTCCCTTAACAATCTGCATAGCCGCGTTCACAATTTTAAAGAGCCCTACATAAAGGCCCCACATACTGTCATCTTTAAGTGTGCCGGTCTCAATCCTATAGACCCTTTAAAATCTCAAGAGGTCTATTCACATCTAAAAAAAAGCTCTTCAAAGACTAAGACAGTTGCCGTAACCAATCTCAAAAGGGCTGTTTCACAAAATCATATACGTTCCTTTCAAAATCTTGACATGGCCCCTCCACGATCTTATAGGGGCCCGTTCAAATTCTGAATAGGACCTGTTCTCGATCTTAAAAGGGCCCTCTGTAGTTTCAAAAGGGGTCCCTCACATCTCAAAAGCCCCCTCACGATCTTGAAGGGGCCCGTTCACGATCTTAAAAGGGCCCCTTCAAAGTCTCATAAGGGCCCCTCACGATCTTGAAGGGGCCAGTTCACGATCTTAAAAGGGCCCCTTCAAAGTCTCATAAGGGCTCCTCACAATTACAAAAGGGCCCCCTCATGATCTTATAAAGTGCCACTGCACAATCTCAAAAGGGCCGCTCGCGATCTTAAAAGGGCCCCGTCGCAGTCTCAGATGGACCCCCTCACGATCTTGAAGTGCCACTGCACAATCTCAAAAGGGCCCCTCACGATCTTAAAAGTCCATTTTACAATTTTAAAGGGCCTCTTTCAAAATCTAAAATAGTTCAAAATCCAACCTATTTGTTCCTTGGCAAAACATTTTCTCACCAGTTTATTCTTCTAGTTTATTGTAAAAAAAACCGGTAGAGTGGCAGCCCTGCATCTGTTAGTAACTATTGCCGCAATTTTCCCCATTTCAACTGGCAAGCCGGATCGCACAAAATTGAGGGACAGTCACATTTTGATAATACGAGTGTGCGCCGCTCAATCCTACTATGTAAACGTTTAATATTATGGAAATACGAATAATAAAAATAGATGACTGTGTTCCATTGACCTGTTAATGGGACTGAGTGCATTGATCATGTCAGTGCAATAAATGTCACTACAGAAAAATGTCCGAATAAAACTGCCACAAACTGTTGTATGAATCATTGAATTAGTTATATTTAGCATAAACCTTGCAATAATTTCAAGGTCAACAAGCACAAGTAATCGATTTGATAATACTGAGATCAAATAATGGAATTGAAATCCGAACTCATTGTTACTTTGCAGACTTTCAATAACATTGAATGCCACGTGAGAGCTGCTCCATAGTGTTGAAATAAAACGCTCAATAAAGCGTAGGTTGAAGAAACATCTGCGAATGATCTCATATCACAATCTTCATGAAGAGAGTAGGTAGGAACTAAACACATTTTTATCTGAAACTTTTGATACACTGATAACGCGAAGATAGTAAAAGCAGATAAAGTTTAAATGCACATAAATTCTAGGAAAATAATAAGCCATTCGTGCAGTTAAGCTCTTTGAGTACAGCATGGTAGTTACAGGTGCTGATCAAGTGCTAGAGTCAACTTGCATGCATGGCGGTCTGCCTAGCTCAGGTGAAATCAATTATTTATGTTCCCATACTGAATCTAGCTTACATCTCTCATTGCACGATAGCATGGTGCCTTATTTCGATAACAACCATGGAGAGAGCGTATCATTGATTTAGTTATCTTAAATTGCATGCCTTGCTAGATTTACAAGTGGAGGACACATCACAAAGTCATACCAGTTTCCGAGACAGGAGATGACACGAATCCAAGGGAATCAACGCCGAAGTATGACGACTCGATGGCTACTATTCAAACGTTGTCATACAAAATAATAAACAAAAATAGCAGCAACATTAGGTGGTACAGCAGCTGAATTGGGCAAGGGTCGTGCTTCTGCACTGAAATGCAAAATGTTCACGATTCGAATCTGTCAGCTTGATGAGGTACTAACCCAGGCCTGACGACAGACTGTGGTCGGTTGTCCAATTCCAAGCCTGCTAGATATGGTTCCTTGACATGGTGAGTATAAATTATTTAAATTATGAACAGGGCGAGTATGCTGGCGATAGTTGCCATGCAACATCAGGGTGACATGTCGCTTTCATTCAAGAGATGTTTCTTATCACATACATTGGTCAAACTTCATCACAGCCATAGATATCCAGACAACTGCTACCATGAACATGGATAATCCGGGAAACAGATCATTACAAAAGCTTGCATAGAAATCTGATTAGTAATATTGAAGACCTTTATGTGGAATCATTAGATAAATGCAAACATCCTGTTGATAGGAAGCTGAGTGAGGCTAGAATATTTCGGCGTCTTACATTAATCACTAACCGTAAGTACGATGACCGAGTTTTGATACGGGAACTGATATAACGGCCTCGTTCAAGTGAAACTAAAAAAATGGGACACCGGTCTATGACTAACTTTCCTTGACAGGGAGCGAATGATTGCGAAACTCCAGGGGTTGTTTTTCTTGCATGTTTTTGGTCATCTATTGCCATTCATCAAAGGAGTTGCTGTAGGCATCAATCATGATCCTTCCGGCAAGTGGAGCCACTACAAGTTTAATTCTATCCCAAATTTATCAGTTATTTAAAGAAGGGAGTGGAGAAAACATTGAAATCCGACTTTTCACATTGTTGGTGGGAATAGAATCTTGAATAGAATAGTTACTGCACTATAGAAGCCTTGTGGAAATTTTGAATTATGACGTTTATTTGCTAGAATTAGCATATTATCGCAATATTTGAAATAGCGCTGCAAACTATTTTGCAGTGCACAGTGTGCATTCTGAAGGAAATAAGGAGATAGTTCCCGATGCGTCGAGGCTCGATGGTGTGACCCCTCAAAAAATCATACGATATCATGAAAAAAACAACAATGGCTCTACTAAAACTAACGTGTGCCGCAAAAGGAAAAAACATTGAAGAAACCAATGTGAATTTGACACTTGATTTCGTTGGTGATAGCTTTTCAGAAAAATCAACAAAAAAAGGATATTCCAATGAGCATCACAAGCAAACCTGGAAAAAACTTGCTTCGAATTTCAAAAATCGGATGAAATAGTTTGTTTTTGCAGTATGTCAAAGTATTGACCCAAAGCATAGCTTTAAACGTAGGTGTTATTTATGAATTTTATCGCAGTATACGTGACAAGCATTACATAGGTCAAAATTGTCGCCCATTTCAAATTAGCTATACAAAACAAGAACGTAGATTGCGGTATGAATACAAGGAGAGTGTACTTAGTAAATATACGATTATAGACAAACAGTGATAAAGTGATGACCACTAACAACTTCGGCTACGAAATTATTGATAAACAGCAAACAGCGATTGAATAAGGTGACTGAATCCCGCTTTATTTCGACGAACATGCCAAAAATAAGCAGACGTCATGAGCAGGACAGATGAGCTGCTTTCACTGATAAATTTGCACACAAAACAAACACCACTTGTACAGCAACCATTGTAACCCTTGAGATAGTCTGTGCAGACGAAACGTGTCGGATGAATTTGCATTTTACAATAAACATAGCTGTCGTAAAATTGGGAGAGAACTCTTTTGACTTCAACATAAGAAATGAAGGTCGGCACAAAAAATGGAGCGATGTTTTTGGCATTTTTGCTACAAAATACTGATGGACGTGCCTTTTCACATGCGAAACATAGAAATCACCTCCCATATCTCAGACGTTAACTAGCTAGTATCTCTTGGGTGGTCATGCTATTTACATGCATCTAACCTTTGCACATATAATTTACTTGATTTTAAAATATTCAGGGGAAACGCCTTCACAAAGTATTGTAATAGATCATACATTCAACAGCACCAATCACTCTCAACAGTTTGGTAGAATTGATCGATTTAGTTCAATGATTCAGTGTTTGCCGCTGCCATTGCTCATCAGACAGAAAACATGATTGCTTAGATATATGAGACAAGCAGACCATAAATTTATGTCACGTGTTTGCTTAACAAGCTTAAATCAAACGCGATCGATCTGAGAGGAGAATGTTTGATAAAAATAAATTTGATGACATCATGGAAATGTTTTGAAAATAATTAAGGTATAATTGAAAATGTCTTGTAGCTTGTCTGTAAATGATCCAAAACTTTATGTCGCATCCATGATTTAGGCTGTTGGCTTCCTCAAAAGAATGCAACGCGCTAACTTTTTGAGTAGCAAAGGACGAAACCCATTATTTGTGGAATAGACTTCCTGTGACTCGTTGAAGCAGTTGTTTCTTTTCAGCGCGAGATCTTTCAGTCTACATCGCATGCCATTGCCTTCAGGAAAGTCTACAACATAGGTCAAAAGCTCTCATGCCGGAAAGCAACTTTCTGTTGAAGTGAATTATCAGAGATTCCATGGGACGAACTTTTTATTCCTACGCCCATCACATCTCACGGGATTAATCAATTTTTGACCGATGGGAATCTCACGGACCCACGAACTTTGAATAATCATTTTCAGCTTAACATGCATGTTTACATCCTAAATTAATTAAAAATCTGAAAATCATAATTCATCATACAAATAATCCATTGGGTAATTGCTATCAAGCTCCTAGAAAACGCATGCTACTATATCTATTGGCATAGATGTCCAGTGCATGATACACAGCGTGTAGTCATAACTTTAGGTGGTCTATCCAGGGACATATTAACTTAAACGATCGCAACAAAACCTGAAGTATAAGTAAATGAGGATATTATCTGAATATACAGTAGATGATGCATGCTGATAGCTTGCGTCCACGTAGATGTCCATTCGTTTCCAAGTAGGATTTAAACAAGTATGCTTTTGAAATAATGAAACGCTAAAAGCCTTGCTGCAAAATCCTTTGTTCTTGCTTACTTGAAAACTACACCTGATGTCTTCAAGAATAATGTATGAACAAAATTTTCGGTCGCTCAATCGTGCCAGGCTTATAATTTTTCAACACTGGTGTGTTATTATGATTATTATCTTAATATTGTAATACTGTTAGCTTAACTATAATTTCAATTGCTCAATAATAATTTGCCTAAATTAATAGTTTTAAAGATTTCAACCCTGATTATTTCAATTTAATGAGCTAATGAAACGGAATTTCAATATTCTATGCAGACATGTTTTGCTTTTTTCATGTTTATAAGTTTTCATTGTTTTTTGCTCCCAACATTCCCCATCGCTTCAAACAACCTCGTCAATGTGTCGACTACCTCAAAAGATGATTGAAGTGTGAAATAAAGCGCATGTAACGTCGATGAGATGTGGTTATCCGGAGAAAAAGTTGCATGTTTGCATCATATTGCTTACATTTGCTGGGAGCTACTCAATTTCTTGAAATAGACTTTCGCATTCACCATTAGCAAGTCATGGATAGACAGTAGAACCATTGATTCGCTTGTCTTAACCTGCTCTCGTTCTGCATAAAACATCGAAGTGTATACCTATCAACTAGTCATTCATCTACCACTGGTATCTCTGCATGGTGTTTCAAAAGCATGTTTACAAACATATTTAAAACTGCAGTTATAAAAACATATTGGGAAGATATTATTTAAAGGCATTGTTTTAAACCGATGCTTTTAATAATACATTGCATTAAAACTGCCATATCCGTTCCTCTGAAAATACAGCATCTCAACTGATATTACACTGTAGAACCCCTATATTAATGTCAGCAACCTGCGGTAATCGTACTTTGTGCTAAAGTATACAACATTTGGGATTGAATATTATGGCATAAATGTACGGTGAATTTAAAGTCCATATATGCATCAGAGAGACATTTTATAAAATCTCAGAATATGTTATTAAGGCCAATTAATATCGCATGTATTAGTTTGCTCGATTAAATCCTATATTGAGTCCCTATTTGGAAAAACAAAAAAACGCATGTTTCGCCAAATGGCATGTTTTAAAAGTGGTTTTAGAACACGGCTTGCCTTTAGCCCTTTCTCCAAGTCACTTGAAGTACCACGTGACATAGTAATTCTCCTGCTAATATCAATGAGTGTACGCATGATCACATTTACGACTTTGCCTCTACCACACAAACTGTCATATTCAAATGAAATTTGGCTTATAGTTGGAGTAAATCTTCGTTTAACTCATAAATCAAATTTTGTGATGGGTAGAGTTGACGTATCATATATAGACTTCAGTATTTGGGGGAGAATATCTTGACAAGATCACTTAATCACTTCGATTGACAAGCTTGTTAAACCGATGTTTTGAAACATGCAAAATATCAAAATACACATAAAATAACATGTTCTATACTTTGATATTCGAGTTGATATTGAAAACCTCTCGGCCCCATCGACCCATGGGTCATGTCTCGGAATCATTCCAATAACATTTCTGTGAATCAGATAGGAGAGAAACCATTAACCAAATGAGTAACATTACCACCAAAAATTTATTCTGAAAGTTTGTGCTACACTGAAATTATGGCTACACATATATACGATTTCCTGCTAAGTATTTACGGTATTAGACAATTCACTGCGGCTTTAATAACAGCCAAGGAGTTCACAAAGTCCTCATTCAGTTGACTGATGGTTCCAGTCTAATGTCTCATTTTTATTTGACACACGGTTTGTTTATTCATTAGTTGACATGACACCCACAACGTTCTATCGCTCAGAAATATGCAAGATTCATTTAAAATAATGAAAAGTGAAAGTACTTAATTTTCGATTGGTTTACGTAAGTTAAACAATTAATTCGCCGTTTGATCTTCAAGCGCAATACGAAATCTGTTTATTGATCGGCTATACTTTTTCATGTCGTTTGGACAGGGGAAGTTAATCCATCAGAATACAATCTACTTTCTGTTCATTTCAACTGAGCAGACGAATAAATCAACAGTTAACGATCGATGTGCTGATTTACTGCCATTAATGGTGGTTCAATATATGACGAGAACTATTTAACACTTTCTGACAAATTTCTGAACAAACTTTCTGTTCAATCTACGTCACATGAGAACGAATTCTTTTCAATGCCAATTATTCCGGCTTGCAAATATCCGCATTTATGATGGATCATATCCGCTGAGGCGGATTATTAAAGCATTGCTTAGAATTCTATGAAAATCAATGAATAACATACACTAGTACTGTGGTCATCCCAATAGTGGTGTTAGCGAGTTCTATATTTTTGATTTCCGCACAAAAAAATTAAATAAAGAATTCTGAATTCTCCTTCGTCACAATTATTCGGATATTTCAACATCTTGTGTTGAACATTGATTCTGAATCTCGTTGTGACCGACACATGATGTCAAACTATGGTTAAATCATGGCTTAAATGTGCTGAAAAAAGCCAATGTTCAATAATTAAGGTAGCGATAGAAGAATTTGTGCAACTGAAATCGCATGCACATTAAGCTACTACAGCCCGACATTTCCTGGAAGTCCTATTTTTAAAATGATTGATTGACCATGTGTCATGCTTTTGAATGAACTTTTACATTCCTTAAATTGTTACTTTGTCAACTAAGAAACAAAGCAAAATCCTAGCAGCTTAGGTATCTTTATTAGGTCCACAGCCGAATGTGACTTTAATGATTTCTATACAATACAGGGCAATATGTACACCGTTTTTCCACTTATTCAAAACATTTATGAACTCAATACAATACGTATAGCATTATGTGGAAATCTGATGTTATGAATGTATCTGATATATGTGTGATTAATGTATATGTGTATCATCACATAATGTGGGAATCTGAACGTGATGATTGCCTATGAAAAGAGCGTCTTGAACACTGTATCGTGCATCAACACGATCCAGTCCATATCTTGCAAAAACACCTGGTCGTTCAAAACCGTTTTCAATATTATTGCCACGAGCAAATAACTATAAACATTTCTGTCAATAATCGACTTTTAATACAGATGTTGCATCCTAGCTTTCACTGACTGGTGGAGAAGTACCAGGTTCCATTGGAGGTACCAAGTAGTGGAGCTATAAAAGTTGCCAAGTATATGAAAGCGGTGTCCTTTCCTGAAATATTCAACTGCACGAGTCAAATCAAGAATTTTGTCGAAATGCTTAATGGCAAGCGATTTGATGAAGCTTGTCCACAAGTCACACTAATTCCTTATGCAAGTATTCAGAGGTCTCACTCAAAAATTTTGGATTTTTTGCCACTTGTTTTACCTTCAAAATGATAATAATGGAATAGCAGAATATATACAACAGTGTTTGCTGCTACAACACTGACTGATATATACACCACCTGACTACAAATCCCAGAATTCCCGATAGCCAAAATCCCGATTTTTTTGCCAATAGCTCAAATTTTTTTGCTTTTTTATGACTTTTTGCCGAGTGAGACCCTTGAGTATTCCCGACTCAGGATTTGAAAACAAACCAAATGGAGAGCTATCCGAGCTCCATCCACACTTCCAGTCCCAAATCGGTATTCGGCTTAGAGTTGCTGTGAATAATGATCTCGTCAATAATCATGCAGCGACAGATTGCTGATTGATTTTCTGAAGCACGACGCATTCATTATTGGAAGAATTGGAATATCAATGTGTCCAAGCTTGCGTAGCATCGTGAACCGATCATTGCTTATTATTGTTATGAAACGATAATCTACAAATTGGTTATTAGTTAAGATTATCATCATCATATGATTTGATGGTCATAGACTTAAAAATCTTAAATGAATGAATGCAGCAGGAGGTGAATGTATCGAAAGGCAAACATGACACAGATGACTTCGAACCTGATCATGATAAGTTGCAGTTGTTGCTTCAGACCCGTACTGCTAAATCACCTACATCGCTGTTTTCGAGAGAATTGGCGGATTTGAAAATGTAGCAAGTCAGTCTATCAACAAACCATCTAAACACCATCTTGCAGTTTTGCACTTCATGACTATATGCCGGAAGTCAGTCTTTCCATTCTAAAGCATCAATCAAAGCTGTTCATGTGGAAAACACGTAAATTAGTCTCAAAATCTCAAAATAAGACCAATTAATCAATTAATGATTAAAAAATCTTGCAGGAAAAGATGATTATGATCAACTTCTGAAGAGCATCACTCCGCTTAAATGAAAAATTCCATAGTTGAAAAGACCAATAATTCCATTAGTTGAAGTAATGCAGTCACTGCAATTGTTGAAGGACAGCAAAACTGTCAATTCCAAAACATGCAAGAACATATCAACGAATGGGACTTCCACACACTTTAAAAAATATTTTTAGGAACTTTTAACTAAATTAAAAACACGACGATTTTCAGCGGAACATTTCAACGAATACTCAAGAAGACTAGAGTGTCGCGCTGAGCTTAAAATAACACATCAAGCAAAATATTGTTGTTATTAATTCTCCAGTGATCTCATGTGTCATTTGAACGCAAGAATCAACAACTGAAGTACTTTCAAAGCATGTCACCAAGAGGAAATGACTGAAAATGTCTAGTCTAGAACAATATAATGTCATTGCTCTTTGTCAGCTGTAGAATCTTGTCTAGACCGGTTGGTAAAATAAAAATGCCTCAAAACCAACTTTTGTTTTAAGAACGGATGACTAGGCAACAACTTGTGCGTAGAAAATATTCTGAGCTTTATATACATGACTTTCAATAACAATTTAATCGAGTCGGGATGCGACTCGATGCAGTTTGGCTTCATCCCTGGTCGTGGAATTTTCACCTTGCGTCAGATTAAGAAAGCTCCTTGTACAAAAAAAAGACGTCTACTTCATGTTCGTTGACCTTGAAAAGGCGTTCGACCGAATGCTGAGGAGGGTCCTATGATAGGCTAAGCGTTTGGTTGGCATCGACGAGTGGATTGTGCAAATTGTCCAAACCATACACATGAACTCCACGTCCCCAACATTCGCGCAGCAGTCTTGATGTCACTGTGGGAGCGCACCAGGGATCAGTCCTCATCCAACTCATGCTTATTATCGTCATTGAGGCACTATCTCGCAACTTCCGTCAAGGTTATCCATGGGAAATCTTGTAGACGGATGACCTGGTTGTCGTTGCGGATAGCATTGCTGATTTGGAGTCGCGTTACACCACATGCAAAGTTGGCCTCGAATCCTGTGGTCTTCGGGTCTGACCTGGGAAGACACATGTACACTACCTACCAAGACCTGTCGGCAAATTTCCATGCTGCGTCTGAGAACAGGGTGTAGGATGTAATTCCTTCTTGAGAGATGCTATCAAGATGAACCAGCATTCGACGGCGTCCAACCATCGCAAAACGGTGAAAAGAAGACGTTAAACGTGCAGTGAGAGTGGCAAAAACCTTCTTTAACGCCATCCACACTGAGCGCTGAGCCACATATCGATATCCCGAGGGTACGCACCTCCCCCTTAACTTCATTAGGTATTGCTCCGAATGACATGAAATTCACGGCACAGCACTTTTTGAGTATGAGCTATCTAATGATGCTGCTCCAACTCGCTCATATTCGTGCTATAAATAGCAAAATATATAATCACTAATGTTGACACTTCGCTTAATTTTAATTATGAGTCACCGCATTGGTTGCTGTTTACGATGCCAATATGCGGAGAAGTTACTTATGAATGAGTACTACAAAGAAATTGACTTCTTGCGTCAACACAATAGCAATTTAAAAAAATTGAAAATAAATTTAATAAAATTTTTAATAAATGGTGATGAAGAGAAATGCATTTATCTCATCAGCTTATTATCCTCTTGAGTGTCAGTTAAAAGTATACTGTCAGCTCAAGTTGCGCCTTTTTCAGATGCAGCTTTCTGACATTCGGAAGATAATAAGCTGATGAAATCAATGCATTTCTCTTTACCACGATTATTAAAGGCACGACTTTGCATCCATTGTTTGTCCATTCTTGTCTGATTCATCATGGATCAGAAAGTTTCAGCAATAAAGTTGCACGTTTAAACGCAATTTACATATAAATAGCAGCGTACATACAGGCTGGTTAGAATATTGTGCGTTCTGTAGACATTTTCATCGTTTAATTTTTGTGATCGTATGAACTGCATCCTGTCATTCTCAACTTCAATAAAGCAATGTTGAATATGAATGAATGCATTAACTCAAATGCAACACAGCACTGAAATTCTAGTAATTCTTTACGTGAAAGGAACCGTCACCAGAAAAGGTCGCGGAACAACTGAGCAGAGGAAGGAGACCACCCTAAATTTAAGTATGCAATCAAATTCCATGAAGAAAAGCCAGCTTCAAATTACATTTTAATTGCGTAAAGAAAAAAATGCTATCATCAAAATACAATAAATCTGGTGCAATCTTAAGTAAATCCAGTTTAGAAACATGAATTCAAACAATGAAAATAGAGCTGATGTGATATTGAAGCTTAATATTAAGAAAAACGATAAAACCTTTCAGTAATTAATCATTCAAGTAAATTTCAGTAAACAAGATCATCACAAAACTCCGACCACAAGCATTATGTCTGACGCTAGTTGCTTGGTAGTTGTTCATGAAATTTCATGTGATTAGTAATTACCAAGCAATGTGTTACATCGGGAACATGTCGTCAGTTTAAAAGAAAACACGCTTAACTGAACATTTTAAGATAGAACAAGTGAAAGACATGCATGCGAGCAACAGTAACATACGAATAGCATTAATACTTCATTAAACAATATACTGGGCTGTGAGAGTTTCTGGAAATCTCAATATAGTCTCAAGAATAGTTATGCATCATTCAATGTTCGATTCATGAATACTTTTCGAAAATAACACCCAAGAAAATTCGTCACCATCATGCAGAGGTGATTGTGGACATAATTCGTACTGTAGGCACTAGTATGATGGAGTAGATCACCAAACGCACCAACCTAATATCATCAGCAGAGGTAGAATTCCCGAAGACTTGAATCTCTCGCTGATCGCGAATTCATGCAAAGGAAAGGGTGATGCACTTGACTGTGAGGGTTACAGAGGCTGAATCAAGTCCTGAAAATCACCGCGAAAAAAGTCGTGCGTTGCTTGCGGATTAATGTGAGTTCCAGCAAAGTGCTTCGATTGCCAAAATTCCTTCAGATTCGAAGAATTCAGATCATTGCGCACAAGTTTTCTCCATAATGTTGGCCCTTCCCATCATTATTAAAAAAAGTAGCAGGCGTACGAAAATTAGTTCACTTGATGATTTCATCATCGCCTTCTCACCATTCCTTACTGCATAGTGCATACACTGAATCGAATGTTAGCCAAGACAGCGATGGGTTCTTTGGTGTGGGCGAAGTGATATCACAGCACGCACGCATCTCTCACTGGCACTGGTGTCCTCTGCTGACAGTTCATTGTTTGCCATTTCCAATAGTGAGCGATACACGAATTATCCGATCGAGAAGGAGCAAGTTGTCTAATTCTGTGATGTACCATATCGATATTAAGGTTACATACAATTCTTCCTTTCTAGGAAATCGAAGCGCGAGCAGATGAACCTAATTCTGTGGTTTGCATTGATGAAAGTCAATTTGGTTTTATGAAAGGACGTAATGCAACGGACACTAGATTCACCGTCAGGTAGCTGCTAGGAAAACACATTCTGGCAAGAAGGATCTCTGCACAATGTTCGCTGACCTTAGAAAAAGTCATTCACACAGTTCGTAAGCGTGTTTTATGGAGGTCAATACGAAAACAAGGAGTTGACAAGTGGATTGTTTTCGTCGTCAAAGCCATGCACGAACACTCGAAGACAAGGTGCGAGAAGTTCGCAGTCAATGCTGGGCTCCATCAAGGTTCAGCTCTGAGCCAGTTCCCATTTATTGTTGTCATGGAGGCCATTTCACAGGATCTCTCAAGAAGTGCTCTACGCAGATGACCTCGTCATAATATCCAACTCTGATGAAGAGCTTAAAGCCCGCTACATATGCCGGAAAACGAATCTGGAGGCCAAGGGCATACGACTCAACATCGGCAAGACCAAAGTGCTCATCAGTCGAAGTACTCGGACTCCATAAAAGTATAAAGGAAAATCCCTTTCTGCTTTGTGCTGTAAGGTAGTTGGACGGAACGTGTGTAATCAAGTGTTCAGACATTTAAGTTGTGGGTTCACAGGAGGTACATGAATTCGGCCGTTTTACGTGAGGACTCAAATTTCAAGTGCCGACGATGTAGGGGAGAGCTTCCAGCGTCTAAAACAAAGGTCAGTGAGATAAAAAAGGGTGAAGAATTCTGCTGCTTGGGCGACAAGACTAGGTGATACCGAAGGATGTTGCGAGGCTACAACAGCTCGTGTGAGAAGCGCCAAAGAGAATTTCCACGACCTACTGTCTGTTCCTACCACCAAGAGTATCTCGCTGAAGCATACGAGTCAGTTATACTAGTACAATGCCGGTATCAGGAGTGGCTTACTGCATGAGCCGGTGACACTGATGGTGAAAGTAAGGACGCTGTGATCCGATGGATGTGTTCCATCAAACTTCTTCAAACCACTCCATTCGCGAACTGAGAGGCATGCTCCATCTACATGAAATAGAATCAGTCCACCACAAAAATCGCTTTAGCTGGCTTGATCAACTGGTGCCCGACTGAAAGTGGCCAAAAGACAATCTTAAGTTATGATATGCCAAGACCGAACTTCAGAGGTGGCCAGACGCAGAGATGGCGACATTATGTCAAGAGTGATCTGGAGCTAATGCATCTAGACCAGTGGTTACCAACCTATGGGTAAATTACCCAAACTGGGTAATTTGGGGATTTGAGTTGGGTAACGGGATGCCGTCCGAGAAATTTTTATTTCTTTTATTTTCAATATTTATTTTATTTTAAACAACAAACTTTTCTCGGCGCCTGTGTCCGGCGCCCGCCACCGAGCGCCGCTCCTCCTACCACCAAATCGACCGCAACCCACTCGCTCCCTTCCACTCTTCACTCAGCTCACTTCCTCCTTCTCCAGCTTTACACCTTTTCCGCTGAAAAAAAAACGGTATTAAAAAATCCAATTGCGGCGCTATTGCTCCCCAGGCGCGCGCGCGTCACGCAGCCAGCAAATGAACTGGCTAACTGTGCAGGCAAGAGAGCTTCCCTAAATGACAATCAATGAGAGACGAGTGACGTCATGCCCTTTGCAGCACTTCTTAGCGAAGGAAACTATGCCAAGGATTCATAGTTTTGCTTCACTTCAGATTTATCTGTGCTGGAGTGCTGACGTGAACATGCCAAAGCGGAAGTACCAAGAAGTCTTCCTTGATAATTGTTAATGATTTTGTTAATCTGCCGTCAAGGGGAGAAGATCATCCGCAGTGCGTTCTCTGCTTTAAGGTATTGACCAACGAGAGTCTGAAAGCCTCGAAACTGTCCAGCCATCTCTACAACTGTCATTCGGAGCATCAGAACCAAGATAGGGCATTTTTTTGAAAAGAAGGCAAAGCAGCTCAAAGGAATTCAGTTCGGAAATACCGGTGGTGCCACTGAAAGTCTTGCCGCCGCTATTGAAGCTTCTTATACGGTGGCCTACAAAGTTGCCAAGCAGCAGAAGAGTCACACAATTGCCGAAACTCTCATCATGCCATGTGCAAAGGTGATGGTATCTTTGGTTCTGGGTGAAGACCAGGCAAAGAAGCTGAGTGCCATATCGCTTTCGAACAACACGGTTCGACGAAGAATTACGACATGGCTGATGATTTACTATTGCCAAGTCATGGACGAGGTGAAGGCTAGTCCATACCAGAAAATCTCTCTGCAGTTTGACGAGTCCACGGATGTAAGCAGCTGCGCTGTCTTGCTTGGATTTGTTCGGTATGTTCATCTCTCGGGTGTGAAAGAAGAACTTTTCCTTTGTGAGTCTCTGGCCACGACAACGAAGGGAGAGGACGTCTACCATCTGGTGGACGGCTTTTTGGTCAAGAACGGGCTAGAGTGGGGGATTGTTCAACAGGTTTCTGTTGACGGTGCACCTGCCATGATGGGTGGCAATTTCGGCTTCAAGGGGTTCGTGCATCATGCAAATGCCAATATAACTGTTGACCACTGTACTGTTCACTGCTTTGCGCTTGGATCCAAAACGCTGCCTGCAGAACTGAGTTCAACATTCAGCCAGGTCGTGAAAGTCGTCAATTTCATCAAAGCAAATGACTGCAACAGTCGTGTCTTTAAAGAACTGTGCAAGAGTATAGGAGAGAAATATGAAGTGCTGCTTTACCACACCGAAGTGAGATGGCTTTCTCCTGGAAAGGTTTTGAATCGTGTCATTGAGCTGCGACAATCCGTGAAAGCATTTCTGGAGCAGAAAGGATCGAACTTGGCGCAACACTTCTCTGATCCAGGGACCAGGATGGATGTTGCGATTGTTATTTGGGCGACATCTTCAACGAACTGAATTCGGGAAATCTGGCACTTCAGGGGAAGAATGTAACGATCGTTGATGCCCGAACAGCCGTTTCTGCATTCGTGAAAAAGCTGAAGCTGTGGAGCAGAAGAGTTGCGAAGGGCATGGTAGCCCAGTTCCCACTGCTGGACGCCTTTCTGGATGAGGATTCCGAGATTGACCAGGAGCTTTTGAATGCTGCGAAAGTGGAAATTGGAGCCCACTTGGATGCCTTGTCGGAAAAGCTGGAACAGTACTTTCCAGATCTGGACGTTTCAGGATTCCAGTGGCTTCAGAATCCTTGGCAATGTGAGGAGGACGAAATATCCGATGATGAAATCCCCGCAAAAGAGGAATGGATCGAATTGAGAAGTAAGGAGGCGCTGAAATACGCATTCAAGGAGAAGGCTCTTGACGAGTTCTGGACAGAAAGACTTCAGGATACACCTACTTTGGCAAAACGTGCCCTTGGGATCCTCGTTTCATTTTCAACGACGTACCGCTGTGAGCAAGGGTTCTCCGTTGTGATGGGAATAAAAACGAAGAAGAGAAACCGACTGGAAGCTGCAAGTGATGTTCGCCTTGCGCTTTCGGAAACTACGCCAAGGATTCAGGCATTAGCGAAAAAATTGTAAAGCCAGCCTTCCCATTGATTGCGATGAAACATTCTTCGCTCATTGAATAAAAATGAAATATTCAATTTAGTTGCGTTTTTGACAAGTTGACTAATTCCGAATGGCACAGAGGCTGTTTTTAGTAGGCTAGATGCCAAATACAGTCGGACATGCATGTGCCATTTCAGGACAGATGGGTAATGGCTCTTCATCGAGGGACTGATTTGGGTAATGGCGAGAAAAAGGTTGGGAACCACTGATCTAGACCCTCAATTTTTGCAAGACCTACCAAAAAGGAGAGGACACAGTCAACCAAATGACAACTGCTACAACTCCGATGTCCAACCCAACTGGGAAGGAAGTGACAATAAACGAAGTCAAAAAGAGTAATCAAACACAGAAAAATGTAGCTATGAAAATGACCCTTGTTTATTGCTCATTGACAACAAAGGTCTGCCGTTCGCATATTGAATGTCTGGAGAGAATGACAGCTATTAAGTCAATAAAATACACAAGCACTCCTGATTCCCCGAACACTTTCGCCTGAACTAGGAATCGAACCGAAGTCCACGCTGGAGACGAGCTCGCACCTTCTTCACTAGGCCACGCTGACGGAACAAAAGAAATCTGAGTGAAGGCAGAAGTCATCTCCAAGAAATATCCACAGCTTATTGTGCTATTATTATTGCTACCAGCATTCATTTTGAAGCAAGACAGCATAACAGCAAGTCATTCGACTACGTCGCACAGTAGAGTGACAAACAGACGTCTGTCGTAGTATATCGAACAAGATATTCATTGCTTATTTGTAAAAAAAATATTTCAATGCATGTCTCTGATGATGAGAAATCCATCACCTATCTTAACAAAAATATGAGCTTTGCTTCAAACACTCTTACTAAGCAGTTGTTTCACCGTAAATTCTTCTCTTGCTACAGCTGTTTTAACATGGAGACCAACAGTATCTAGGAACTGACTATGTGTCAACCCTAGAAATGAGTATCATAGATCCATTTCTAAGTCTTGTTTTAGGTGAATGAATAGGTATTTATTCCTAAAGGATAGATTTCTCTGTATCACCGTTATACTTAGATTTGAGCAATTCAATCAAGCAAAATTGTATGTTTATCATATTTCCCTATCACATTTTTTTCATTTTTTGTTATTGTCCGTTTTCTACATGCCTTCATAAAAAGATACACATTCAATAATTTTATAGTATCAAGAGTTAGTCCTGCAAAAGGATTAGTAGATTCTTCTCTACAAACACTGATCACAAATCTGAGTTTTCGTATCCATCGTATCAGTTGTATTTGCATAAAAATATTGCTGTGTGTACGATCTTCAATGCACACATAGAAATAAATCTACATACAGGACCTCTGATAGCAATAGAACAGTTTCAGGCATGTGTACCTAGAAAAACAAACATGACACTACTCAAAAAGATTGTCACAGTTTCAGTTTTTGACATTGTAATGTAGGTGATGTTTAGATAGTAATACACAAAAATGGATGTTCCGCAAGGTTGCAACCCTACCGAAAATGCGTTCTCGACAACTTGAAAGTTGTCATTGAAGGTAACTATAAAACCACTACAATAAATGGCTGCGGTGCTGGACTCGTCATTCGCCAGGAGCCAATTTAACTTAGATGAACTTGGACTCGACACAGAGTTGAAGTGGCTCCGCAGTCCTGCACGTTCATTTCGTCGACAACTTTGCCTATTAGCAAAAAGATATTTAAATGAGATGAGAAATATCAATGATTAATCAAGATATCTGATATTTTCCAGCAAATTTTCGTTTACCTGAACTTGTAATAGGTGAAATTCAACATAACTGCGTTGTTTCTAATGAATCATGTGACCATAGCACAACTATTCTCAGTGATCGCAGCACTTCCTCAGTGTCGACGAGATGGACTGTCGAAGCATGGACTTCAAAACGATAGCCGAAAAGTCCCTTCTGTAGAGATAGATCAGTATTTGTTCTACAGGCTTAATCAAAAGCCTAATCGTAAAAAAATAAAAAATATATAAACAGGCTTAATCGTAAGAGCGAATGTCAGTAAAAGATATTATCTACTTCCAAACAACTAAATCAGTCACTATTATTGAGGTAGCTAATAAATTGTCGTTAGGAAGAATATGTAGAGGAATCAAGCAATCTATGAATAATAATCTCAGTGCAAAATTATAGTTGAAAGGGAGTTCCGAAGGAACGCCTAGCACTTCATATCATTCAGTGTCCAATCAAATTTTAAACACGATGGTGATGGTCAAGAAAACAGATTCAACTTGATAAGAAACACACTGATACTTACGAACATTTCGTAGTTGTTGTGGACGAGTATGTTGTAAATCTACAATTGTACACATCTTTAATATTCATAAATCCTATCGACATATTATCATTTCCTTGAATTCAAACCAGAAGCACATTACCAGGGTGGCGACTACTTTTGAATCTCGGGAAATAAGTACAAATAAGCACATTTTCAGAAATTTTATAAGTACATTGTAACTACTGTTTAGACGCAACATGTACATATTGCAGAGTTTTAGGTCTACTTTCTGATTTGGCCTACTAAATGTGTGAACCTGAATTGAAGAACGAAACGGTACATGACATTCACTATAATAAAAGATTGATGATGATAAAAGAAAACAAACTATATCTCCGATAGTCTAGAGTCGACACTTTTTGTTCAGTTCTCTTAGTCTGTCCTCCACAGCTTCTGAATCGTCTTGGAGCTTTCTCTTGACGGCCTGCAGCTCCCGTATCTCCTTCAATCCTTGCATTCTTTCCTCCTGCTGTTTTTTCTTCGAGTCGTCTAACGCTTTTCGAGCTTCTCTCGCTTGAAGACACCGGCTTCTGGCGACCCGGCAAGCGTTCATAATTTGTTGGTTGATCACCATATGGTTAGGTCCACCTGCACGCTTGATACCATCATATGCATGACGCAGCAAAACAACAGTTTCTTCAAGAAGGTTATCCTGAAGAAGGTGCTTATTTGCACTCACTCCACGTTCGACGAGAGCATTCCCATGCGACAAAATCAATATTTTTTTCATGATCTTGAAGATGCTGGAGTATGCTTGTGAGTCTGCCATAAGGTGATAGTAGAAATCATCGATGCGATCACAGAAAGGCTTAAAAGATCTTGCTTCCGAAATGACTGCCTCATCGCAGACAAATTTTTTCCACTGCCGAAGGCAGTCTTCCGCCTCCACGAGACCGATATGATCGCCATCAACAAGCATCTCCATCACTCTCCTTACTCTTACTTCGCTGCGGTTTTGGTTGGTAAGGAAGCACTCTGGATTGAACCCAGACAAACTCTTTGTTAGTGGCTTTGACAAAGGCGAGCGTTCCCAGATCTTCTTGACTATCAACACCAGGATGGTCCTAGCATCCATTCGGAATTCCAAATTGAACTTTTCCTTGATACTTCGATGTTTGCGAAGTGATCGTGTGGCTGCTAAACCTATGTCGACTTCTCGAATGGGGAGCAGGTTCGCATTGGATTGGAGATTGCACAGTGCAAGAGTTCACCCGCAACTCTTCTCACTGAAGCTGAGGAGGTTGAGTTTCAGGACTGCTGGTAGACCGTTCCAGATGAAAGCAGCAGCAACTGGAAATCCACATGGTTCTGATAGTCTTCAAGCAGGAGGTATCAGGTTATCGCTGAAATTTCTGCTCCTCTGCGAATTCTGCCTTTCTGCTCCTGGCGAATAGTAGAAGATATACAGCATCCAACGCGGAGACTAGACGACAGTGACAAGCACGATATGTTGGTTATTTGATCCACTGTAGTCAGTGGAAAAGATGTGTATCAAATCTGAAGAGAAATATATCTGATATCAAATCTGATTATAATAATTCACGTTCAGTGGCATATCAGAGGAAGACGTGTAGTATAGGTTTTGCGAGATGCCTCCTGATGATAGCATGAGAGTATTTGGACGTAAAATACGTACACGTACGTATACGAAGCCGTCTGCGCATGTTTTTAGTCATCAGTTGCGTATTGGACTCGGATTTGGTGGTTGCAGTCTGGACTTGGTAAGAAAAGTCTGGACTGCAACCGAGTTCGTAGCGCAGCCGAGAGGACGTATGTTTTGATAACTGATGCCATATTGAAATGTTTGACTGACAAATAATTCAGTTAAGTTTCACAACTAACTATACCAAAAAAATTATTTGGTAACAAAATTCTGATACATAAAATTGTCTATAATCACAACCAATGCAAGCATTTCTGTTCACCTGCCGACTTTCGGCTGTTTTTTACGTTTTTGTTAAGTAGTAAGCAAAATACCATACTTAACTCATCATCAAATTATAATAAGTACAATACACCAAAAGTAAGTACAATTAAGTACAAATAAGTACCATGTGCCGAAATAAGTACAATAAGTACATGGTCGCCACCCTGATTACACAAGTTTATAAGAAGAACATCGAAGTTTCAATAACGAATTCGACTGGTATGGAGGAATATCAAGTTGGATTACAATTTCAAAAATAGTAGGAATAAGTTCCAATGTCAGTGAGAATTGAGATCAAGGCGAGACCATGACTCGAGAATTCTCAAATTCTTTTAGGCCTTCAGATATTTATATTTCCCAAATATTTCGAGAATTCCCGAAATTTTCGGAAGTACCTACATTTATATCAAGCAACAGTTTGATGAATGATTCTGAATAGAACATAATAGCATTCCTAATCACAATTCTACAATATGGCATTAATGTGCTGACTCCAGCATGCACGAAACAATGCATGAAGAGTGCAGACGATGCCTTGATGCATTTTCGATGTCGCCCATAGTGAGTTGGTGAACTGTCTCACGCAGCGCGTTGTCGATCCTTTAGTTTTGCGATATGAAAGATATACCAGATACACCAAGTGGCATTTCTTTATCATCTTTCAAATCATGAATTGATGTAAATGATCACCACAGACAAATGATTGCTGTATTCTTTTTTCCACATTAAACCGTATCTGAATTACTCATCATACTCTCTCTCAGTAGGCTTTCCCTCGCATTTTGAAGAGGAGGAATATGAGAAAGCTCAGTACGGAAAGTTGCGGAAACGGTAGGAATAAGAATCTTTTCAATAGCGTTCATTAATTATTACTATTTCCTGTAATTCATCGAAGTTGGGCATTACTAACTAATCTTCATAGTAGTCCGAACATTTCCAAAAACAAGAGCACAGATGAAAAGATACAAAACCATGTCGACACGATTTCGAGAGTTAAATAGCATAGAGTAGGGAATTAATAGAGTGGAAACTCTATCATCAGCTAGGTGAAGGAGAAACATTTTACTATCAAATTATATATCAAACGAAATCTTTTAGAAGAATAATGACTTTGATGTCGCGAAATTAGTAAAAGACGCGATCATATTTGTTTAAATGCTTGAAGGTTTCAAAATTGTCCTCCATGTTAGAGACTACAACAAATGTCAGCTGTTATTTGCATCAGGATGTGACGCGACCAAAAAATCAGAATTTGTCAACTGTTCGAGTGTAAAAATTCCACCATTCACTTTGTTGTCTTAAAATCTGGTCAGAACATCGATCCAATTTCATGGATGTACAAAATAATTGGTAAGTTCACTTTCAGTTGATTTGCTATTTGCTATTAAATAAGTCTGAACGAGTCATTTGTGTGCGGTATATTAGGAAACTTGTTCCACCACCGAATTATATTCACCTCAATAGGTTCTTCAACATAGCGTCTTCATGAATAGGACTTTGACCTTAAAACGTCATCAACAGCAACGTGCGTGATACTATCACTTGGTGAAGCAAGAGATGAAGTTACGTAATCTTGGTTCCTATACCACGAGTAGAAGTCGAGTCAACCATCCTAATTATCTTCCCTGCCAATGTGTCATTTTCATTCGCACACTAAGTCATTGATAGTCATTGAAACAATATATAGGTCAGAAACTGCTTCATGTTGAACACATCCTCGAATGAGTGTGAGGGCATAAGGTGAACTAGTGGAATTTTACAATCGAAAATAGCCATCAATGTTCGCAACTGGTTTTGACACCTGCAATCTCAACTCTGAAAGTAAGTTGCAAATTAGAGCAAATTATGCTTCACTCATAATATCTACTTCTTGACGACAAGCCATTTTAGAAAGGGAATAATATTGGCCTGCATAGGCCTGCCAATACATGTCAATTAGATTAATGAACAACACGCCTATTTAGTTTTAGTGCGAAGCTATTCCTAGCTTGATATATATATATATATATATATATAAAATTTTTTGAATATTTTATGTCACTTGATTTGTAAAGCACCTGAAGATTGATTATATGAAAGCACTAGTGCTACAAATTATGCAAGTTTTTCAATATTTTCCATCGTTGGTTTTTTTCATTCAATAAATTTATATATATATATATATATAATGAAAATGCAATCATGAACACTGCTTCTAATCACATTGAGGTATTGATGTGGTTGCCTTATTCGCCGACAAAACAATGTACTTCTCATTATTAGGCTACTCTAGACAGTGAACTCTGCCTGACCTATCTTATCCAGTTGCATACATAACTATATTTGCTGAAAAGCATTCGCACATCGAGTTGAGTCATTTCTTCCTAATTTTTGTGATCAGCACGATGGTGGATGAATAGTAGAACTACAGCATTCACTACCTGACTAAAATTTTCAGCATATTAGTATTGCGTGGAAATATATTTGGGCATCTTATAAACGAAAGCAATTTAAAATAAAGTACTGACAAGCGATGGTGATGGTTATTCATAAAAATACCATATTATAACTGAAAAATTTAGCTAGGTAATGTTCTAATTCTACGATTCATCTACCGTAACTAGTGCTATCATGTTTATTATTGCTAATTCTGAACACAAGCAGAAAGTGGCTCAATTGGAAGTGTGAATGCTTTTAGCATGGTATTTTTATGAATATCAGGCTTTACAATAGAGCCTTCATTCAACTTGAGCATGTCCACAAGTGTTTTTTGCGATTTACTCTAAAGTTCGAATGGAAAGACCGCTGCGAATTCATCCAAGTAGAACTTCTACTTATTTTAAAGATATAACTCCTGACATTCATTCAATAGGAACTACTGTATTCAGTACGTGGTCTTAATGCTGAGTTACGATTGACCAAAATTACAGTGGTTCTTGACTCGTTCAAAAATGCAATCGAAGAAGCACCAGGTAAGGGAGGTTGGCCGAAAGTTGAAAGCCTAGCTTACATTTCTTCATCATTGAACTTCAGCCTACACAATTTTTGATTTTTAAAAAACTTGCACCTCTCCTTCTAACACATATTCTACACTCAATTTTAAAGAAAAAGTTAGTGGAGAAATACAATTATATTATCAGGTATGGAGAACCTACTGGAAATTTTGCCAATTGTAGTAATGCAAATTTTACATTTCCGCATCAGGCCCCTCGTCTGCGAGTGTTTACGGATTTTCCCTTTGTATTCTCACCCCTGACATTGTCATTTTTGCGTGTGTAGGCCGAGATAAGAGTTTCACACAAGAATATGTCTCTAACTTTCTCTCTAACCTATCTATCAACTCAATTTTAATAATTATAAGGTATGCCATTATTGAATGTGTAGGCCTTGATTATGAGAACAGAAAGAGAAATAAATTCGTCTGACTGTTATTCAGGAAGAGTTTATTCTGATTTATGAAGTTTGAGGAGAACGCAGCTCATTTAACTTAGCTGTATTGTCTCTGTTTTACCCAGATGTGAGATGTGCAGTGCGCATTCTGAATGCAAAATGAAATTAATTCGTTCATGAAATTTTGCAATTTTATTGAATTCTAGATTGAGTTTGTAAGGTATTTCTAAAAGATAATTTTTTTTCAGACCAAGAGAATGGATAGTCGGTTGCTGAAGGAATAACCAACTAAGGAATTCGTCATGGAAAAATAGTCACATTTATTCTTTTGGAAACTGGTTTTCATTCTCAAATACATGTGCCCTGAAGAAAGCGTTCGGACGAACATTGTGTATCTAAACATCCTCACTTTATGGTTCTTTGATATAGTTGCTATGTCAACATAATATGTGCCAGAAGAGAACTTTGGAGCTAACCAAGACATGAATTCTGATAAATCGTAAAAACTACTTCCTGTCTCTTGTCATATGTTGTTACTCAGTAAAAATATCGAATTTACGTTTATGCTGAAATGAAAAGAAATGTTGCAAAAAACCGACGTCTTATTGCTGATACGTGAGTACGGCTGGAAGAGCGAGTCGGAATGGGTTTAAAAAGTTACGGACATGGAAGTATCTGGCAAGCGTGCTGTTGGACGCCAAAGAAAGACCTGGCGCGATATCATCGCCGAAGACCTGACAAGTGTTGGTGCTCAAGAAGTTGATACACACGATCGCCAGAAGTGGAGGAGCATCATCAAGCGGAAATCGTCTAACCCAGCATCTTCTGGACCACAAGGACGTAAAAAGGGATGAGTGAGTGAGTGAGGCTGTAATTTCATGCTATCTAAATTGATAACAGTTGATTGTGTGAAATTATTTTCTTCCGCATCGACTGTTATAATCATGATTGCAATATTTATATAAATCTATCAAAATAAATTGTATAGAAATTTATTTGAATAATTATTTCATGCACGATCTCAGTTATAAATTGAGCAGTCGCGTAAAAATATAATGCAGCCACACGGACAAAAGTGTGAGATGCCTAATCATGCTTTATATCGATTTTCCTGATAGCAACTGTTGCTGAGAAGTCCTCTAAAATAGCATTCTCATGTGCAATTAATAGCGAAAGTAAGAACCGATCTCACGGAGTCGAAATATCAATCAAAACGTAACACATACTTAGACAGCCGAATATTGTAAGTGGACAATTAATGGTACTAATCATTAACATAGTCTTCACAAGTAGTTGAAAATAACATTCATCTCCACACTTAACTGTAGACCAGGCCCCCATTAGCGAGTGGTGCAGCTAATGTTGTAGTGTCCAAATCAACGCTCACGCAAAATATGGGACGCTTTTGTGATGATATTATTTTTTCATTAGAGTTTCCACTCTATTAATTCCCAACTCTATGTTAAATAGTAGATCAACACTTGAAGCTGCTGACATTATAAAAAAACCAAACCGATCAACTTTGTGATACATTTCCTAAAAAATGTCAGCAGTTTAGAGGCAAATAAAATACATGCGGAGTACATTATCAGCAAATATAGGTATTTAATAAAAAAGATGCCTACGACTACAATGAATTTCAAGAGTTACACAGATAGCGTTCTAGCTCATCTACGTTCAGGAACCAACTCGGTGGGAAGACCAGAAAGACATTTTCAATACTGTGACTGGAAATCGAAAACGCAGCACTTCTTAGCGGATTGTTGTGTAAATTCCTTCTAAATGCTCCTATTACAAATGAGAATATATTTCTAATATCGTTGAATAAACAGTAAAGATGCTGCTTTTAAATCCTGCAGTAGTACCTTTAATAGCATTATTTTAAAGGGAAGAATGTGATGTCTTCAGTTCAATGCGTTCGAACTGTAATGCGTGACTAGATGATTAAAGAGGAATGATAGGAGGCACGACATAATGTCACTATCCGATGACTGAAGTATGATGTATCATAGTGCATGATTAAAATGATGAATGATGGAAGACTTTGAGTGAGAGTTTCATTGCATTCATCCATTTGAAACTGAATTCCCAAATCACAGGAAAGTCACTTTATATTTTAAACTTATTCAATATAATAGGAGCACGAATACTTCTTATCTATTTCCTTTTTTGAAAGGAAAGGCGTAGTTGGAATCAGATTTCCGTTGTATTCCGGTATCTTCCATCTTCAGGAAAAACTAACACGACCAAACTTCAAAGTACATCAGGTATCCCACAGAAATATGTTTTGTACATTAAACATTTGTTGAATTTCGAACTGATTTGTAAGACTGAAGCAGAACTCCACCTTTGCTGGATTGTTCAAAATGAACAAAACATTCACTTATTATAATGCATGCACACTGACTTGAAGACAGCGCAACTGCATCAGGTTAATTCAGGGTCTTCAATCCGCCCTGTCGCATTTGCGGAAAACAGGAACCAAAAACAGTTTCAATTTTCTAACATAAAGGTTGACTTCGCACAACCAACTGAAGTGTCGCTGTGGACGAATTTCGTTGCTCATTCACAAGCTTAACAAATTTATCATATACCCCCCCATCATCATTTTCGTTTCAAATAAAACGCACCCTCATAATTTCGAGAAATAAAATCGGTTTAAGATCGATTGTAGTTACACAGATATTCTGTGCATTCTTATAATTATGCATGGAATGCATACAATTCAGAACTACATTTATTGACCAACTTCATAGGAAATGTAGTCGTCATATTGAAAAGAATCCATGAAAAAAATATATTATTTTTTTCATTATATCTCAGCCCAAACCACAGTCAAGTCAATACCATTCAAAAAATCAAAATCATGAAAGTATAAAAGCAGGACACACTTCCTCAAATAGCGAGGATAGCCGAAGCCATCATCGGAACTTCATTGATAACTATGTGGACCTTTATAAAGTCTAAAACCAACCGATATTCTAATGTCTTCATCAAAGCTACACGTATACACAGCTTCAGATAAAAGGATGAAACATGCACAATTATCCACATACTTTCATAATCAAAATTTTGGTCGCGGACCGTAGATACCATAGGTTAAATTGCTACTAAGCTGGCATTTGAAAACAATTTGTATCAGTTTCTTGTTTTAGCTATCAATTTTAAAAAATGTAGTTGACTTGATTATGACAGCAACCACATCAAAATTCCCATGGCGAAAGATCTGATACCTCTTTAATTCAGAGAATATATTCAGTTCATGGATTCAAATTGTGAAAAACATTGACCTGAATCGAATAACACTGATATCAGTTACATTTGAAATTAGCATGCTCGAAATACGCTCTTTCTCAGAATGCCTGGCACTCTTAGATTAAGAACGTCCACTTAAACGATCCACTTTGATTGAGATTGATCAACGCATGGAAAGACATGTATATTTTCATCAGAATATCCTTGTTATTTTCATGGATGAATTTACACATAATTCGTCTTCCATTTGATTTATCGCGAGAAACGTGGCTTCTCTTCATTCAATAAGGCCAACCGAAAAATCTTAAATACATGTGACCAAAATAAATAAAGATGGATTGCAGTTTATTTTAAAAGGATAACTTTGTTATTTTGATACTTTTCAAATAGCATGTTGTCTTACAGATAGACTTCCAGTAGACATTTTCAGTATCTGCATTGGAAACACTGCACTACGCTGTGTGATTAGATACTATATGCTCTTATTGCAACCTTGAGGAATGAAAGAGATCGGTACCTATACGAACCTGTAGAAATGCCAAACATTCTGAAAATGATTGTATGCATAATCGCTGAGAAATCCATGACCTCAATTTCAATATACAAGTAGACCAGTGTTATCTATGAAATCAAATCAAATACCGGGTGCCTTAAATGACTTCGTTCGTAATCAAATAATTCACCGATAAAATCGTTTACAATGAAAAGCACGCCTTTTATTACAACTTTCTGGATTTTCATTCGTTATGAGAGAGCAATTATCAGTTGAACTTTGGTCAGACAGAAAAAATACTCAAATGGTATTTATCAATGGAGCTAAATGAACTTACCTCGCAGCTTCTTTATTAGTTTCTGAGAAATATTGATGTATTCATCCTGAAAAAGATGAAGAATGTAAACGATAAACATCGAAATAGAAGAAGCTGCAAAAGTGGAGGAGTGGCTCAGTTGATAATCAACTAACTTCATTTAGTTTTTAAAGCAGTTTAGTATCGATTTTGTGAGTGCACCTGTCTCTACACTCCTGTAGCTGCAACAGCTCTCATCTCTTCCTTTTCAAAATCCGGTACAATTTTGACCTGAATGGAAAGTTGAGTAAAACGAAAGCGATGTTAATAAAAAAGTGGAAATATAAAAGTTTTTCAACTTCATCCATTTGATCATCCCTTAATATGTCCGCAATGTCAATGCATTTCTGATAAGTGACACTTTCATTGCATGATCGAAAATGCGGTTGATGCGACAATGCAAAATGGCACAATTATTAACAATTTAGCCAAAAAAGACTGCATCTGTCCAAGATAACTTACGCATATGACTTTATCCATTAGTAATACAGAATTTGGATATTTTCACAAGCCCTCTCTATATATATGCAGCATTGCAACTCCATTTCTATGAAGCAGTGATAATCACACAATCAATCATTTACTCCCAATCAGTCTATTTTCTAAACTGACACCTTATATCCAACCAAAATATTTCATTCATCTTAGAAATTTCAATATGACGCTCACTGTAGTTGCTGATTTACAACAGCTTTAGTAAAAGAAAATGTCATTAATATTGCGACTGAAATGAATAAGAGACTAAAACTATAGATTATACTTGAACTATTTAGCGGTCCGTAAAATCAAATATTGCTGACACTCTCGAATCAGACTTTACATTAATTGACAATCGATAGAAAAATTTACGGCAGAATAGATGTGTGATAATTGAGTGACGTTTTGAGAATAACAGAATGCACACTGTGACAAATGATAAAAGACATCCTTTCCATTAGCCATTTGTTGGGTATCGTCTGTTTAGATATAAGATAGTAACAAACACTACCAATTATTTTTAATTCATTTGATTCAGGAGATACTTGGTTCAGAAAACAAGTGCAATAACCATATCTAGCCATGCCATCAACAGACGATTGCATCTTCCTACTTCCAATGCTTGATGTTTGTGAGTGATTATACAGTGGTTGTGATGAAATATCAAATAACATATATATGACGTGCTGATAACATATCTCATAACATCAGGGATATTTTCTAATCAAACTCTATTTTCCTCACCAGCACTATATTTCCCGAAGGGAACTCTTATTTTCAAATAGCAAACATGCGTTTAATCAGAAAGTGTACCTTCCCCTCTACATTTTATCAAAAATATAGCATTTGGACCTTTGCTTTATCCCCTTAATGTCTCTTACAATCTCGTCCCGGGAAATTCGTAGCGTTGACACCGGGCTTCGAGACCCCATACACGCAGGACATTGTCATCCGCGCAGACAGTGCATCGATGCAGGGTAGTATAAATGGCAGTCTAAACTCAAGTCTATGATATACTAGGAAATTGTATCCGTGAGCATAATTATCCAGTATTCTTGACCGTGCTAAAATATATCGTAACTGTGAGCAATTTTGATGACATTTCCGATTTTTATTTCTTTGTAAAGATTAATTTTTAATAAACTGATCAATCTGTAGATTTAAAATGAAATATGATATGAATTAAAATGATTTAAAATTTTAATGAAATTTAAAATGAAATTAAATATCAAAACTGCTAAAATACATGTTATACAGTATGCAAATTACCTCGTATATGTAAGCTTAATTTCACATGCTGTAGAATATTTTTGTGTCAAATAAGAGTTAAATACTATGATAAGTTATGAATAATAAAACGTCTATAATTGTGATACTCTATACAATGATCAAAGCATAAGAGCTGACACAAAACGTCATAGCAGTAAACAAAACAATAACAATGAGGTAGTAAAAGTCAAACTATATGCATGAAGTTTTAAATCAGACTTCAATGAAGGATTGCACGCCCTGGATGCACTGACAAGGAGTTTTGTGCTGTATCATCATTCGACTTCTCTCTTCAAAAAATGAAAGGCTTTGTCCCTGAAACGAAATTGGTTAGCACCATGACTTCCGCGCACTTGAGCCAATTTAGAAATATATCGACCTATTTGCTTCTTTCAAATTCATCGATACGAATATCCATTTTAGCTCAACCACATCGATAACAGGCTCCGTCCTAATGTGCTTTGAGCTTAAACTAACTTTTTGTTAAAATACAACAACATATAATGAAAGCACGTTATTTCAACCCTAGCAAAGCATTCCAATCGATATGACTCACAAACACTAGTTAGAAAATTCGGACATCAGATCAAAGTCACTTTCACCTACAGACCTACCTACATATTAATCGATAGTCTGGTAGTTGAATCATGTTAAATAAAGTCAAAGTATTAGTTCTAGCAGAGAAAATGTTTAATTGAACATTCGCAAGAAATAAGCGACTGGTACTTCAAAAACAATGCCTCTAGTAAATTTATAACCCCAAATATAATAATTTTTTCCTGGGACCTTCATCCGCGCAGGTTCCGCGCACCCTCATTAGCGCAACTGCGCGGAACCACGCAGCTAAATTAGATTTCGGGAATTTCCAATTATTTTCAAGTACCAAATTCCCGGCCATGTACGTCGAGAATCCCGGGAAAAGTGAATTAGTATTTCCCGATTTCTGTGAATACACGAAGCACTCAATTGCATGAAGTGCTCTATCTAAAAATGCACAATGCATAATACTTTGTACGTTTTATGGCTAAATATTTCCACAAACTGACCATTGACAAAATAATCCCTGCCTAGCCATATGATTCAATGTGGGATTCAATCCGGCCGCGAACATGCCGGTAGGACACCGGCGAAATGCATCGGTCTATAACTATAGTGCCTTTTCACTTTACCGAATATCTAACGGTTGCCCTGCCCTCCCACATTGAATCAAACTGACCATTACAAAATCGCGAAAAAATACCCAGATAAAACATGATAGCCAGTCTCAAGTAGAAAAATTGCCCCTAGGAATAAACCACAAATGTTATCAAAATATAACGTCTGCACGCGTCCGTGTATTGAAAATACATATCGGACATAGATATTGATGGTGATAGTCACACCCCAGAGTTACGCGATTCAAATTTAATGAGCAAGTTTTGCAGTTCAATTTCTCCATTATCAGGAATGCAAAGAATCCAAAAACATGGAGAGAAGTTACTAGTGATGTGTTCATCATCTTTGTGGCGATACTCATGCACTTGGGCGCACTGAAGTCTATCGCCAGTTGTTGTGCTGTCAAAGCAGGGAACTTGAAGGGTCCGCATGTTTGTATGCCGTTGCGTAACAAACACCATTGAACAATAGAAAAGTTGAAATCTGGAGCTTCAAACAGACATGTTTCAATGAGTTCATGGTACTTTATACACTCACGAAATATATCCCTTTCAATACGGCCGCTTAATCGATTGTGTCCACCGTAATTCTGCCCCAACAATGGTTGCCCATGTCAAACAATTGCTCTAAAGAAATTATGCAACTTCTTGAAATTTTCAGAAATCTAGATATCTGGATCAGGTTCAAACCAGATATACGATCGTGGACAATTAACTCTCGAATATTTGAAGGAAAACTCATTGCAAAATGTGGCAAATTCTGTTGCGTTAAGAAGGCGAATTAATTTACTGGCATTATAAAGCATCAAATCGAATTCTTCAAAAACGGGTTACCTAAACAACTGCTCTTAATGCAGATGAAGATCTGTCTGTCATCTAGATGTTGCAGGAATATCCATTACAAAATATGACAAATTTTAATGCGAATGGCTCTGAATTTACAGACATGATAAAACATCAAATCAGTTTCTATATCCATGGGTTACCTAGCTAACTACTCGTAATATTTAGGATATACATGTAATATACTTATGACAACTGTTGGACTATTGGCATAGTCATCAATATCTAGAAGATCAACAAGTTCTCTTGGCATTGCGAGAATCAACTCGGACTTTAGATACTCAAAGTCCTCACCAGGCATGAATGTAGAGCAAGTCATGTTTGGAGTGGGCAATTATGCTACCTGGGGCACTTTATCTCTATGAAGGATGCATGCGTTGAGAATCGAAGAGTTGGATCGGAAAGAAGCGGAGATATCCGTGTTCAGAGGTAATTATGAGAGATATCCGTGTTTAGAGGCTTTCATGAGAGATATCCGTGTTTAGAGGCTTTCATGAGAGATATCCGTGTTTAGAGGCTTTCATGAGAGATATCAGTGTTTAGACGCTTTCATGAGAGATATCCGTGTTTAGAGGTAATCATTGGAGATATTCGTGTCAAGGGGTAATCATGGGAAATATCCGTGTTCAGAGGCAACATTGCATTAACAGAAGTAAAAATGAACCAAAGCTGCTCAGAGTAACTTAGTTATCTATATTTCGCCGATCGGTTTTCTGAAGAGATACCATGTTATTTTTTACTTCTTGTACAAAAACAAAAAACGCTGTCTTCTGATAATGAACAATTATGATACATATTAAGGCCTATTATTACTATTGTCTTTCTTTCACAGCTCGAGCGAGCGGTGTGAATACTTGAATGCGCACATAAGCTACTAATTAATTATTCTCAAAGCAAGCAGTTACATGATAATGTCTACTAACTAGTCAGCTCATTTCCATACATGTCAAACAAGCAAGCAATTATTTAGTTTGCCGCACCTCCTAACACTCCAACTAGGCAAGACCTCAACGTCTGACATTCCCATAATATACAGGTTAAAATCCAATGCAGTAGCAATTGTATTGCAATGCAGATATCATCGATGAAATTTGTGACTTTTTACCAACATTGAATTAAAAATACTTTAAAACAGAAACAGTGTGTCATTATTATAACGGATGCACCGGATTTTAAAACTGAATCGGATATGAGATGCCGGATTTCTAGAGTGAAATGAATATTGATTCGTCTTCTTCTGAAGTACGTGTATATACTCGATAAGTTAAGATTTAAATCTGTTAAGATGTAGAACGTAATGCAACATCAGTTCATGCAACTAAACCGTAGACAGCTTTATCCCCAAGCCACACGACATTCTAATTTTTCTCTTAGGTGTACCAAGCGCTAATCAGAATTGGTAATCACTCTATGCAGCCTGACGAAATCGTGACGAAATTTGCGTAAAATTAGAATATCATTAAAAGAATATCTATATAGTGTACACAATATTAACCCCTCTGTCCATTCCTGTCCTATTTGCCACCTCTGTAAATCTCAACTGCCCAACACTGAGCATCTCTTCACTTGCACTCACATAGCCTGCCTTGGTCAATTGTGTGGAGTTCATCCGCCGCTAGCAGCGAGCGATTGCGCCCGCCCAACACCTGACGGCCCCCTGAACTCCCTCCCAATAGCAGGGAGGTGGTGGGTCGACACTAACACCACCATGAGCGTATTACGAGATTTATTTGAAAGTCTTTCCTAATGTCTCATATTTAACTGTTCATCAAAATTCTTCGTAGCCTGAATCATCTTTAGCATGCAGTGTTGATTGTCTCTATTGCGGTTTGACTTATTTATTTCGTCAGTAAGTTTCTTTAAATCATATTTCCAAATGTAAAAATTGTACAGCACAGTAAAAATTCCGATAAAAACTTTTATAAAAATCTCACTAAAATACAGATTGATTTCTGAATAGTCTCCCATTTTAAGTCTTAAACTATAAGAATGAAACCAAAGTTTATCAGAGCAAAATCTGAAAGCCAATTTAGTAAATGGATCAGTAGAGACTGTCTTGCATGTCGTAAAATGTGACAAACTTAGAGTAGGGTACATAAAAAATACAAGTAAAGACAATATAAGTCGCGGGTACATCGATAATAAACAGATGGTCTCTTAACCAGATATTCGATTTAGTCAATTATATCATCCTATTAGTACAAATCATATTGATTTAAGGAATGCTAAGTATTCATGAAAGGGAAATGTAAACTTAAAATTGGGATCTACAATAAGGAACTGTTCCATGAAAGATAGTGGGAATCAAGATTGTCATGGAGACACGATTTACTGAGCTACCGTTCACTAAGCGTTATATATTTTCATCCGACGATATAATCCTATCTAGAGGATTGTTATCCCTTTCAGAGAAGCGTCAATTAAGACGATGTTGTCTAACCGCTGATATCACACTTGTGTCTGCTTGCGTGTTTATCTGCAGACACCTTCGACAAGCCGTTAACATTAACTTGCCGATTTAACAGGCATTGCGTTTCATTCATACACGCTTAGTTGAACTAATAACAGAATATGTAGATACAAATAGATAAAAAGACAGGAAATTCCAAACGCATTCGACGCGTCTACTGGTAAGTTAGTGGGGGTGAGAAACCTGCTGTCAACACCGACGTTCCGTCGGAAGAAGGGAATTTGAATATTCATATTTTTGGACAAATTCATAGACGCAATGAAGATCATTTTATATTTTCAGAATTCCGAATTTTCCAGGAAAAGCTTCATGAAGTCTTCGTAATATACATTGAAGAGTGAGAGTTCTAATGAGAAGGGGAATCTGTAGTCATTCGAGATAAAGTAAAAAATCTGGTGAAAAAAGAAGTTGCTACTGTCAAGCAATAATTCAAAATTTTGTCCGTGAAAAGCGGAAGATACTTCATTAAGTTCAGACTCGAGGTGAGCTATTTACGAACTTTTGTGGCATCATCCTTAGAAATTACTAACTGACAGAGGATGGGATATGTTTGAAGAAAACTTTCTCCGTCAGTGTTCCCGGACAGAAGCCATGAGATTCACCACGAAATAGACAACATGACGATATCCAGGGCTTATTTTAAGAGCGCATTGTAAATTGTCACTGCAAATTGCAACCTTCACTCTGTAATATGTGAATTCCGATGCTATGAGGAGGGAAATCCGATTGAAGTTGCAGTTTTTGTTGTCCTACCTTGAATCGCTGGTACATCGACTATAAATAGATGGTTTTGTTTGCAATTGCGTTTTTGACCGGTATTTTACGTTATACTAAATCTTGCAGTAGCGAGGTGAATGTGAGGAGACGCCCAAATAGCAAGATCGTCCGCTTTAAGTGAAAAACGGAATGAGGGAGGGAGCACGGAAGAAACGTCGTTGATGAAGAGGTTGCAGAGGACTGTATAGAGCACAGCCCCTTGAGGGATTCCCCATCGAACTCGGAAAGAGCTACTGGAGGAGTCTCGAAAGGACACCTGTGCCCAATGGTGAGACAGGAAGGACTAGATCCAGCGAACAAAGCAAGGAAGCAGGCCAGATGCCAGAACTGATCCTTAGATTCGAAGAGAAAATAAAGACGGGCTAGCAAGAGATGCTCAAGGAGTTTCAAGATGCTAGATGTATGCAGGGAGACCACTTTGAAAAAAACAAAAAAAAGACCTGGAATATAAGTAGTATGGTAAGCATTGTCAGTCCAAATTTTTGATATTTCATTGTAATTTCACGAATTCGTGCATCTTAAATTGAAAATTATTACACGAACTTTGTTGTGAATAAAATCCCACGAAGTTCAATTTTCTTGATATTCAGACTGAGCGCTGCTGAATGACAGGCACATATACGTGAGTATATAAAATAGCTACTCCTTCAAATGACACGCTCAATTGAATATCATCCTTTAGACATAAGGAAGTGTACGATATCAGTAGCAAGACCACAACTAAAATCCTTGACCATAAATTCTAACAACTAGAAGTTACATGATAATAGCATGAATTCAAAAGCCTAGATGACCCAAAAATATATTAAAACCCGACAATATCTAAAAAGTACGGGATCCGTAAACCCACAACGGAATCTCATAAACAATGAGCTATCGATAGAACTCCATAACAATCCAATAAAAGCAAGTGATCTATATAACTCTTAAAACAATCTCTGAAGAGCACGAAATGTCTGTTTTCGTGTTATGGAAAAAAGTGTTTCAATCCTACAATAGAACAATGTTATCTTCTGAACATTTTGTCGATCACGGAGTTGGAAATCACATTGTCACGTTCCTTCTGAATGTCAAGCAGTTGTCTTCGTTTTGCCTTCAGCTCCTCCAAACGCTGCTCTGCTTTCTCCATTTCTTGATCAATTTCTTGGAAAGCTCTTTTAGCTTGTGTCGGAGTCTGTCTAACAAAAACTCCGACTTGACGTCTTAGCATAGAGGCTGACTTCGTCCTCGCTTCGTTAGCAGATTTCTTGCTGTCTTCGGATTTCTTGTACGTCGACCTCGCCCGACGAATCAATTCTATCAATTCTGGACATAATGTGTAGGTCTCAAAAGTATCTCGATTGAAATAATCGAGAATTCTGCGTACGGAGTTGTACGTTTCCAGGGACATATTCGTTTTGTAATCATCTTCTGCGTGCTTCATACGGGAGAAACCTCCCTTGCGGACAAAATAGCATGACCCGTTCGACCAAAGCCGATATGCACGGGAAGTCTTTCAACAGACCTGAAGAAGATCATGAATCATGAAAACAATGTACAAGCATCACTCGAATACAAGCTTGCTGTTCATGGGAATGATATTTCAGAAAAAATGCACCAGACTGCCTGAGTATACCAAACTGATTGACACATTTCCACTCACGTATAGTTAAAAAACTAGACTTCTATAAAAAAGAATAAAAACAGACTTGTCCTAAAAAAAGACCAAAAAATGACCAAAACAGACTGGTCTGTTTAAAAAGACCGAGTGGTCACCCTGGATGTATGGCAGATAGGACGAAACGAAGACGGAGCACATGTGTGCTTGCCAGATTAGTGCACCGAACAGAAGGCGGAGGGAAAGGAGTGGATGGACCAAGCGAGGTTGAAGGTATATTAAAGAAAAGCCAAGGCAGAAGGAGAAAGATGAAGGAGTAGAGGGAGCTGGAAGATTTGGGAGTACCAGCAAAAGAGCGGAGGAAGGAAAAGACCTTACGGGGATTGGAGGAAGGACGAAGATCAAACCCTCGTTGTCAGAAGAGCGGATAGGGCGGAGGCATCTAACGGGGGAAGGCCGGCTAGGCGAGGGAGGACAGGGCAGAGAAAAGGCTGAGGAAGAATATGAGGGGAGGAGGCGGCGGGGAGGCAAGACAGAGGTAGGAACAGGGTGAGGGCAGACGCAGGGAGGCGAGAGAACGACGCGAGGCTGCAGGGAGGAGGGAACAGCAACCACGGCGGCATGGCTAGAACGAGGCGGTGAAAGAGAACGACACGAAGCTGCAGGGAGGAGGGAGGGGCAGATACAGGGTCCCCTGTCCAGCAGCGATAGAAGCGGAGGAGCCGGGAAGATAGGGGAGACGAGAGGACAATGTGAGGCTGCATGGAAGTGGCCAGAGGGGTCGAGGATATGACGGAGACGGTGGACTGGTCGCGGAAGAGGGGGAAGAGCGGTCTGAGACAGAAACAACAGGGGTTGAGAAGTGAACGTTTGTAGGAGAGCAGGTGGGACAGTCTGGGGAAAGCGTTTAAGGCACGGGAAGAGACGAACAGCGAAGATGAATCCACAGCTTCCATGCAGAGCACTGAACAGAGCGGAACGGCCGGTATAACCAACACTTTAGACAGATTCCGCATTGGTAGCTAGGAAAGCGGCGTGAAGAAAATCACACAGGAAGAGGGCTGTTTTTCCACAAACAGTGGAGAAATAGCCAGACAAAACGAGCCAGTCAGCAGACAGCCACTAGGGAGGGAGTCCCCCATTTCGACCCGATCCAAAGAATGGGACGGGTACCATCACGGGGAGGCAGTAGGACGCTGGTGTCCCCAGCGAAGTGTCTATGACTGCTATGGAATTCAAGTCTGAGGAAATTTTTCTATTAAATGCCCATGCAAACTAATTGCACTATGCAATATTTTATGTACGTGATTGAAATTCACGTATAATGCGTGCAATGAGAATGCATCGACTGTGTTTATTTGGCGTAAAAATTCAAAAATTCACATGAGTACAACTCAGGTTGTAGAAGATAAACACACAAATAGATTCAATAGTTATGCCTTATCGTTTTCCTTTTACTGCAAGACTTGGAACAGCGATTTGTAAGAGAAACAGTACACAATATGCTACTAAAATCACTAGATTAGGAGCACGCAATTCCAAATGGCTGTTTACCCCGACATGGGCTTCACTTAATGCGAGATTTTCCTGGAACGCATCATTTGCGCACAGCGGGGTATTACTGTACTTGTCAGACTTTATCGGAACAATTTTGCATCCAAATCCAACCATCTGACCACTATTTAGGTGGGAAATTCCCCGTTTATATGGAAAAGTGCGTTAAGGCAAATGCACTATCGTACTGAAAGATGCCAACCTTCTATCAATCGGATAACACTGTTATATCAATCGGTGAAATCTCCGATGAAATCACTTTCCTGTGACGCTGTGATACAAGAACCGGACATGTGGGCATCACTAAAGAGGCGGGATGCAGAAAAAGGATCGTTTCGACTTCACTGTAAGGTCTAACGTTGCTCATGTCGCTTCGAAGCTACAGCAAATTTGTCAATCTTCACTCGCTAGAAAAATCGTCAATTTAACTCTAGTCAATGTTGTAAGCTCGTATTTGCTTCATAAACATAAGAATAATGACTGACAACTGTGACTGTGAGAAAAGAGAATGACTATTATTGACTAAATAAATCATTCTACGAGTGTCATAATATTGAGAATTATTGGCAGATTTTTTGGAAATGGAAATCGATTATATCCACGTGAAGGATAGATATCCTTTCCGATGTGCATGCAAGACAGCGACTTAGATCAAAACACATCACAGAGCATCTCATCCCTATAATTCTTATTTCTGAATTTATGCTTACAAATTACTCTAAATGTGAATAAGAAGAGCAATGAAGGTACCTCGATTGAGTGCGACACAAAAAGTGAGATATTTAGCATCAGCTTGCCAGAAATGCAATTAAAGTCTGCACGATGGCAACGAGAATCACTTATCTAGTCAGCAAATTGCAACATATTTTTAATAGGGAGGAATACGTTCGTTCCTCAACACCTTCGAATATCACATCATCACTCACGAATATTTTAAAGCATGACATTTTCATCTGACCATACATTCCATCATTTCCTAATTTATTCTACGATCTATCGTGGGTTTACTGCTGCCAGAAGAAAACTATCCGACTGCTACAGATGATAATTATACTTTTCATGTGACTGCATGGTCGAATGAAATCGATATTCTTACACGATGTTCTCACACGAGATCTTTCGGTCCACTACACTATCATCAGAAATGATGCGTTAATCATGGCAATTGCATGTTAGCACAATGCGGATGCGTGAAGTATGCCTCACACACACGCACACTGACACATCAGTTATGCATTGCGATATCACGATGTTCTTCAGTCACCAAAATAGAGACATATCTTGCGGAATTCAATAACATGACGGACAGTTGAAAAGTAAAAACAATATAAGTACATTGACGGAATAGAGAGTGTATTTCAATATTGTCAGTAGGAGGACACTCCATATTTGATGGAAATATCAGAAAGTAAAAACACTTTATCGCAAGCGCTTTCGACCGACACCGCCAGTCATTATCAAGCGACTGTTCGTTTATTGTTGGATCAATCAGACAATATAAGTACATGTACATATTGTTAATGCCTGATGCGTCTTTCTTGAAGTAGGGTACAGGAGCATGAGTAGCAGAATACACATAGAATGTGTTCCTCGATTGGTCTACAAGTGCCGTTGAGCCGTCTAATCCTTATTTGGCTCCTTCCGATTTAAATCTCGGCCAATTTTAGTTTTTATTGCGATCAACAGCTACGGAGACGATACGGGGATCTACGTTAGAAAAATTCAAATTTCGCTTAACTCAAATTTGCTAGCAAAGGTTCAATTAACTGGCTGGTGCGCAGATAGCAAAATTACTATTTTGCGACATTCTTTCAAAAGTAGCATTTTAAAGGTGATGCACGAAGGATGTATCATCTTGGAAATGACCGCGAATACCTTCTTGCTGAACAAAGTTCACTATTAAGCAAAAAAAAAATGGTAATAAACGCCCGATGAATTGACTTACACTTCTAGAGAATGACGAATTACGATGTAAGGATTAGGGCTCATCGCATGCATAAGATCATATAGATGTAACGAGTCAAGTTCTTCACTCCTACTAATCAAACGCACTCACTCTGCAGGCTTCAAAGCAAATTGAACATACGAGTGACGCTGCCGATGTACCTCGTTACGCAGAATCATGGTTTGGAAAAAACGTTGGTGCACTGAATTGAAGTCCACTATTGAATCCCCATGATATCTACAAGTGTGTATTTCGTGTCTCAAACGATACAAATTTTTAGAAATCATACTCTCATATCTTTAAATCACTAATACATAGAATTCAATTACTAAAAAAAGTTCGGATATTGAGTACGGAATCAATATCACATCAATGTGCATCGCTTAAGTTCACTTATTGAGGTCAATCGATTTCATCCGGAACTATGCGTTATTCTGCTTGAAGTTAGACGTGTAAATCTTAGAAACTGATTGCTAGTCCATGTTTTCCAGGCCACAGACACGAACCCACTGACGAAAGACTTGAGCAGTAAGAGATCAGAGCACTGTTAGTAAATTGTAAAATAAAAATTGAATTCCTTTCGTCCTTTTGCACCTTTAACAAAATCCTATAGATAACAGATCAAAACGCGTAATTAGAAGGCTTTCAGAAAACTTGTAAGATCCTCTAGAAAAGTTTCAGGACCAACGAATTTTGCCTTAGGTTTCCTGAAAATCTTAGGGCAAGCGTGCATGCATCAGAATACTTGAGATATGCGTTTCAACTCACCCGGTTGCCTTTCGATTTATCAAAAAGTGCTTGTTCAAGTTGAACAGGAGTTCGATTCAAATGAGCAGCGGGGGGCAGTCCACGTGTTAAATCAGTGCTGAAATTCAACATATTCATAACTAGCAATAAATCCTACTTTTATGCACATCATCTTTTGATGCTTCTTTTACATTTTAGTGGAGAAAATTCTATTAACATTGGACATTATCTTAAAAAATAGAACTTTCGTCATACTAGTACGATGAAGTTCTATGATATTCTCTTAAGACCAGTTTACACTAGCACGATAACTATAGGTACAACAATGAATACATCGCCTTAAATGTACAACGATTTTGCTGAACGACGATAAAAAGTCGCTGAATAAAACATTGTTGCATTATTGATGTCAGAATAAGCGTGAGCCGGTGATCAAAATGCAAACCACTGTCTTGTCATTTCACTTAGCATATACCAGCTAAAAAAGCTTATACCTTGTGATAAGCGGTCCCTCTGTGTTTTGAGCAAAGCTCAATATCACATCTTGTTGCATCTCAACGAATATTGGGTCACTGTACAGAAATATGAGCGGTAGATTGCTCGTCATCGAGTAGATTATATGGTAATTACCGATAAATCGTGTTGCACAGGATTTTCTCTGATTAGTTATCTAATCATATTCCAGGCAGAGCAGCACTATCGGAACTCAATCCTGACCGGTTGATATTCTCCGCTTGATGAATGAGTTCATGTTGTATTTTCTTCATGTTAGATGGAAGATCTGTGCAAGCTAATATAAATCAGAACCAATATATCTAACAAATACATGCTCATGTGGTTCAAGGAAATGATGGAACATGTTGCTCCTCTACGTTGACTTCTGAACCTGATACATGGAGATGATTCATGTTGTATTTCGCAAATGAGTTGACTCCTAAGGACTTCTCGATAATATGCTTATAGATAACAGCTTCATCATCTGGCAGTGCATGGTTGTTTTTATCTAAAATTTCCAACGTAAATGAAATCATAATATAAAATCAAATCATGTAGCTAGAACGATATGATCGTCACGATATACTCGTATAGCTACAATGATAGCATTGGAGCTAAACCATAATTCGTTGAGCTGAGAGGATGAAATATCGTCACGATTTTATAGTTATCATTATTGGTCCAGTGTGAAAGCACCTTAATTTCTGAAAATATTCGAATTGTATTCAAGAATGCGAGTAATAAGATAGTTAGAGGTCGAGACTTCTAACAATGAACTTAATATTCGTGTAAAGATATCCATGTACAGGGATCGCAATCGGAGTATTTCGAATGCCATCTAACTTATGGCATAATCACAAATATCAGTTAGATGGTGTTAAATTGATTGTGATTTTCTCGTTGCGATTTAGGCATATTTGGCCAAATGTAGTCACGTTTACGACCATGCAATTATGCTTGGCATCGTTCAAGCCAATTAAGTAGCTAAATTTACATCGCTGGTACTAAAATAGCCTATGAATTTTTGGCATTATCCAATACCAGAAGTTGGTTCTCAATCGTCAGCGTGGTGAAAGAATAAAAAGAAACTTTTGATTACAAAAAATCTGACTAATAATTACCACAGTGCAATATTGACATATAATATGATAACAATAAGATTAAAAATAATGCTTGTATAGTGAACCACAATTGAGGGCCAGTGAACAACAAAATTAAACTTAACTTTGAAAATTGTCACGGATTGTCTTCACACGAGGGTACTCTATCGTAAAGCTATTAACTATATACTAGAAAACTTACAACCAGAAAACAATAACGAAGTGTTCTCAAAAATGGTGAAAAATTGCTGCTACTGAAAATTATGTTACTGAAAATTCTACTGAAAATTATGTTACTTACAAAATTATACGAGTGCGTGAAAGTTCATGTTCATCATTTTGCATCCTATTTTATGAAGTAGGCCTAGATTTCTAAGCGTGCATGAGCTACATGTTGTAAGCAAAAGTACTTCCTCGTAAATTTGTTAGACTTCGCTACCGCTGAACCTAAATACGAACTGGGCCACTACGCAAATAACAAAATCCACCTAAACGCTCCTTCGTGCAAAAGTTTCCAATCTCGTGCATCTGCAACTAAATTAATAGATATGCGCCGTATTTGGTGGTCGCCTCAGTTGTGACCTTTATTGTGAGTGTATGAAATTTCTTTTTGGTAGGAGGTAGGGCCTAGAATGAATCTTCATCATCATCATTTGCAGTTTCTACCACTTTGGCTGTCACCATTTTGGGAATGGGTGGAAGATTGTGAGGCGAGCTCTCGTTGGTCTTCCGTTGAGTACACTGTTTATCAACTTTTTTTCTTTCATTTCCTTCTGTCTTTGCTCCCTGTCAAACTCTCCTCTGGACCCTGCTCCTCATAAATTTTCAGCAATTTTCTTTATTAAGCGCTTCGACATCTGATGGTCTTTACTCATTTTCAATGACTTCTTCATGCTAACGATGAGACGCAGAGAGACGAGATCAATGTGCGGATTTGATGATCCAAATTGTGAGCCAGTCAAAAACTGTCTACGTCGTTATTGCGCACAATGACTTGCGCTCATCGATACGATACTGAGTCTAGGACGGAACACAGTTGAGGTCATATTCATTAAACAGTACGAGACCCCCACTTCAGGTCCATGGAAACGCGTGATTGCTGCTTTTACCACTGAAAAAATGATTCATGGTGAGAGAATTCATCAGTATTTTTAGATTTTCAAGAGAATACCACCATATGTCAAGTGGCATCGGTGTATAAAAAAGAAAGATGTCCTCAGACTTGAACAATTTAATTAATTTATTAATCTTTCTATTCAATGCCCAGGCGAACTGACACTCTGGAATCTTTATGAGCATCTGTGTATCATCGCCATCATGGGATTTGAGGAGTTCGTTATCACTGCGAAACTCAGCTATTTCTTGGAAGAGATTTGTTTCATCTTGACTTTGGAATGGAATGAATCTCGTGAGTTGCTTTAATTTCAACAGACTCTAAGTCACCTCGCGCTTATCTGAATATAGAGCTTCAAAACAACGCAAAAGTAACTTTTCGCATAGGCGCTGTGGCTTTGTGGTGAGTGTTCGCTCTGCTTCCGGTAGACATTGGTTCGAACCTTGGTCTGGTCAAACCTAAGACTTAAAATAGGTACACTCGCATTCTAGCTACACACTCAGCACAAAAAGAATGAGAGTGGATAAATGACAACTCGGCCACATGGAAGGCTCCGTGCTTCCGAGTATAAATAAGGTTCATTTATTTTCCATCAGATTCATGGCTGACTGTGTTGATCAATCCCTTTCACACCTTTCCTGCTAGAACCAGCAAAGTTTTATTATTGCTTGATTTTGCCATAGCAAAGCCTCCAAAAAATATGCTGAGGAGACAGGAATTTTGACGTTTAAAACGTTTCCTCGTCAATGAAGTCTAAATATTGAGCGAGACTTCACAATAAGCGTTGACATACGTCGGACAAGCCTTTTTATTTCAGCTATCATTTTATGAATGAGTGGTGTGTCACCCTGAAAGAATCTGGCAAAAATCTTGCAGCATGTCTAACGGTCTTTTGAAATGAAGTAATAGAGAAAAATTCATCACAATGAAGAAAGAGTTCTTTGATAATTTCACTTCTTCTTGTAATTGTAGCTTAACCCGATGTTTTGTATATGAATTTCAAAAGTTTAAGAAAGGAACTTTTGCTCTGTTTTCTGTCCGAAGTAACAACGTCACCGATCTCTTAATCATTGTGTGGCTTTCATCTGACTCACGAATAACGGCGAAACAATTGGTCCAGATTCAAGTTCTCGAGCAGCAGTGTCAATCCAGGAAGTTGACTGAACCATCGTTGATCGACGAGGAAGCGATTTAAGGTGTATTCTCATTACATAGCTGCGATGTCTCTGAGATTCGACATCAAACTTACTTCACTAAGCTCGATGTAAATTTGGTCTAGGTGTTCGATACGTGAACCAAGAACACTGCAGTATATACTTGGAGGTGTTGTGTACAACATGAATTGCATCACCGTAAATGTCGATAAGCTTTGGATTTTTGTCTTTCACTAACTTTAGAACACCGCTGTGAATGCTTCTCATAACATCGCAACCTTCTGCATAAATAGATAAGCAATTGCACAAAGGGATTTCAAAATTCGTCAAAGCTTCGACTATGGAATCAGCAATAGTAGTAGCATCTTATATGAACATTTCTACTTACTTCAGGTGGCACACAGTCAGATTTCACTGAATGCCGAAACTTGATGATGATGATGATGCTAAGGACCCTCTGACAACTCTCACTATTGCTTTCATCGGCTGTTAAACTGTGCGATTCATTCTTTAGTATGGGAGATAGATCTTCCTTCCAAAACTTCCAATAGCCTATCTCGTAGCTTAAGTAAGAGCAGCTGCTTGGCAGAGGCGAGTGATTGCGAGAACCAAAGCCGTCGGCAATCGATTTTAAAAATTAAGATTTAACATGACGAATAATACGTGCTGATACATTCCTTACATAAATAGCACATGAACATGCAGTATTAATTGAAAATATCATGCTAGCGTCTCAAAACAAAAAAAGTCTCACTGGCAATATAATGCAAATAGCCTACATGTAAGCGAAACATACATCTAAGAGCATTTTCAAGGAGAATTGAAATAAGCCCATGCCTCAACCCTTATTTTTTAATTGTGCATTTGGATAAACTGCGAGACCCAACCAAGTTTCAAAATAAAAACCGGATAAGCCGGAAAAGTACGATCCCTGTCTATGATACTTTCTATTAAGTGCATGGTTAATGACGATACACGGGAGGTAGTTTATTCACTTGGAACGATGAAGACATTAAGTGCGTGAGCACTGCCCGCAGAAAAAATGTATAAACAACATAATTATAGCTACTTATTTAGAATCGACGAGCATGCAGTGGTACTAATAGCATTTAGCGGTAATTTTCGTTTTCGGTTATTTACTATAAGATGAAAGCATGGCAGCAGCAGAAGATACAAAGTGTTATTCTTACAATAAGGAAACTGTTTCCTGTCGCAATGACGTAGCTGTAGTTGCAGTAGTTGGGATCATTATTCCTGAAAGAAAAACGATTTCGAGTGATATACTAACATGCAGAAATTCATCAATAAAGAGCTGTGAAACTTTTACCACCCTGTCCGGAAAAAGAATAAAATCGATACAATGATGTGCAATGCTTAGTAGCTGAAACATTTAACAGAATTTTACCCCCGAAGAACATAATCGAATCAAGTGATCAGATAGGCAGAATGCGCTTTTTCACAAGTTTTCGCATTACATTTATTGCAATGTTGACGTCTTTTCATGCACTTTTGTCAGAAAGTGTTTTATGTGTTTTATCTGAAACACAAGCGACAATTGCACCGACACCATTTAACAATCATTGCAATATTCACTTTCTAATTTCCAAACATAGCCATGGATGTCCCGCTCTCGAACTCAGGTGGTCATCTCCAATTTGCCACTTTTGCACATTTACTTACTATATTATTTCATGTGTTTGATAAACAAAATCTTATGTAATTTCTGTCCCTTTCTCCACATTTGTCTCATCATCAGGAAATGCAACGGTTATTTTATGATATAGCCATAATTTTCATGATATATAGTTCTAAATCTAAAGATTGAATTGAATCAATTGATAATTAGAATTGAATAATGTTCTCGTAGTTATACTAATTAATTATAAGGTATGCTTAAATATTTTTCTCTCCAATTTGCTGTGACCAAGATGGCAGATAAAATGAATTAATTACAATTGAAACCATGAAAAATCAATCGCGTCCGCAGCCCTACCGCCAAAAAAAGATTCCCATGTGCCTTTTGCAATCACTGCAAAGCGTGGTAGACCTACATTGGGTCAAAAGATGCGACGTGAGTTTCAATGTATGAAGGGAAAGTATTCAGGTGACATCCTACAACATGAATTGTATGAATCATACTTAAAACTAGGGATGTACCGACTAGTGATTTCGATAATCGGCTGATTACCGATTAGTCGGTGGGAGTTAGCGGATTAATCGACCGATTGTTTCATTTCAATAAATGAGAAATCGACGTTTTTCATACACCGAAAGTACCGATTTAGTTCAAGGAAGCTGGCAGTAAAGTACACCAAATAATATAATAGGTCGGGAATGTTTCATGCAAAAAGTGTTGTGATGCTACTCCAGTTCTACGTTAAGTTGAATAATAAAGAACTTTTATCAATTGCTTTTGATCAGATTACAGTATGTTAGTCGTATGTTAGCTGGTATGTAGATTACAGCATTTCTAGTAGAAGATACAGAAATATAGATCAATAAGTTTATTTCATATGATAACATAATTACAGCGGTAATCAGCATAATTGAAATAATAGAGACGTGGAAGAGCCGATCTATTTTCTAAGCAATGATGGCATGAAAGGACAGAACCCACTCTTATTATGTCGAAAGGGTCTGAAATGACTTTTAATTACTTTTTTTAGGACTCCAATTTGGCAAATGATAATTTCATTCGTCATTTACGGATACTAAAACAAGCAAGGATTCGAACCCAGGTGCCCTAGCTGTAGCAGTGAGAGCTCCTGGAAGCCGGAGACAGCTGTGTGAGAAGTGAGACAGCTGGAAGGCTGCAAAGTGAATGGTTGCATATCCAAGTCAACCAGTGACGAGATCGTGACATCATGGCCAAGGACTACCAAGAACTTGAAAAGCATGAAAAGTAGAGATCAGCGCTCCAGGGTGGAAGTCGAGCTCTGGCCCGGATTTTTGGAGTCACAACCGGACGCTTGTTCATAAGATTATGTTCCTTGTCGTCTTTGAAAAGCAGAAACGCGTTTGCATATTTCGATGTATGAATGCGGTATATCTCCGAATATGAAATCATGCATGTACACTTACAGTAAATATACAAAGTTGCATTTAGTTGGTGGGGATGTACATTGGCTTATGAATACTCATATGCTTTTATTCTCAAGAAGACATTTTGAGTGAATCTTGATGATGCCAAATATGATAATTGATTGCTCAATGATAATTTTCGAATATTTTTAGATGGTTACGAATTCTAGATAAGACGGACCAGGGTCCAGAAATTAAAATATGCGAGTCAGGCTCTGGCCAAAAATATAGATCTACAATGTGACCACAATGAATTACGGACCCGGACTAAAAACTCTGAGAAGGTTCCATTCTGGCCTCTTCTGCACAGGCTCGGCGAAAAAATATTACGTGTATTTATACATGATGACATGCGAAAATAACCTTCACCAACATATGTGATCAATATATATATGAAAATATAGTCTATGGGAGAATTCAGCTTTCCCCAATCATCGAATTGATGAAAAGTCGTTTCAATTTAGTCTGGTAGTTCAATGCACAATGTATATGCTAAGTTTAGTTAATCTAAAAATTTGAAATCTTGTCTTTCGATTAGTCGCTAAATTTGAATGAAAATTTACAAAAATCTTCAAAAGACCACTAATCGGCAAATAATCGTCCGATTAATCACGTACACCCCATACTTACAACACCACCGATAATTTGATTAAAATCGGTGTTAGGCTGTTCGGCCGGACATCACATGGAGTCCGGTTAGAGTGCGGTTCGCCGGATTCAAAAATTCCGGTCCACTGCGGATCTTGGCCTATACTGTAAACAAAAATAATCGAAAATGTATGGAATTTAAGTATGTGTATCTCTATTCTCAACATAAGCACATGAATAGCACTGAGTCACTACAAAAATTGATACCGATACCTTTCATTATTCAGTTATCGGTGTGCTGTGTACCCACTTTTTAAGCCGACAAAATCACAGACAGACCAGTGAAAAGGCGCACATCGATTGCATGAGTGCTTTTCTTACATCGATTGTATGGACAAATGTATGACAATCCTTGTGTGAAAGGTCTCAATCAAATTTCTATATGAGTTAAGACTCAAAATGCCAGAGTGTAAAATGCAAACTTACTTAAACCAGAATTGTCCCTAATGTTTGCTCATATTACAGTTGTGTGGGAAGCATGAAGTCGGTAAGTATACACGTACAAAGCAATTATTGATAAAGAATGAAATATACCGGATTTTTCACCTGCTGGAATTTGAGGTGGGGATATGTATGATTCCTGAAAGCGTAACAAAGTGAACATTTACATCCACACCATTGCTTGTTGGACTGTTGCTTGTAAGTACCGCACACGTCAAGTAAAAATCGTAGGTATTGGTCCACTAAATAGGCATTCTTAAAAAATCTGTGGTTGGGGCATGCAAGCTTATCACACAATATTTTACCACACACAATACTGGTATAAAATTTTGTTTACCATATTTGTATCCCAAACTACAGTACACCCTGCACAATCATCAATAATATTTGCTCAATTTCTACAAAAGATGCTGAATTTCTACTCAACAGGGATATTTTGGAGTACTCAAACTTTTTAATCATAAGTGCACAGCAAGTGAGTTTGATAATTGAGTTGTGACAATTATCGTATCGACCAAAAAATTTGAATGAATTGTCAAAGCTTCCTGCATAGACTGCTTAGAAACTGACATTATATCAAAGTACTAGGTCTACATGTACAACTCATGTACAACAACATGTACATGCACATGTTGCGTCGAGAGCTTGGTGTCATACCCAACAAGTTGGTGGCCTCTAGTGGTTGCCAAGTAGTCCGGAAGTTTTAAAGAAATTGCGTAAGGAGCGGAATCACACTCTAAGGTTTCACATAGCATTGCAAAATGTACAAGTATTGACTACTACGGAGCTGCCCGCCTGCCTGATCAGATCGGATTACGAATGCACCATGTAGGCCTATTGAGTGAAATTGAGGCAAGATGATGGTGAACTGAATTCATTGCTAATTTGAAAGCAGACTTAGACTGAAGTGATGACGTACCTACATTGATTGAAAAAGAAGCATAGAAAGCAACAAGTCATAGATTTTCGCATAAGTTGTCGCAGACACCTCTTTGAAAATGCTGTGAGGTCATAGGATAGTCAAAGGGAGATTCTGAATAAAAGCGAACAAAAGTACGAGAATGATTTAAGAATGCCTTCTGTACAATTTATTTAAATGAGAAATTCTTCGACTTCTGCAAAAAAAAATCAATACAAATGCTTTTATTACCAATATATCACAAAATCTACAATGGAAGTAGGCCTACATGGAATTGTTTTTCAAATTGAAACTCCATCAAATACAAACTATCTGATCTCTCCGAAGCAGCTAAAAGTGTGCCGTGGCTAGAATAAGTATTTATACCTCGTTCTAAAACAGTATTGTACTAGGTCATTGACGAACTGGGTAGGAACTGGTTTCGTGAGGTATGAAATTTTCTACTGTTCATTTTGATATTCAAATAGTTGAGGATGGCTATCCATGTGTTTGAAATTGAGAATGCGATCCATGCTCGTGGTGCGATGAAAGAAATTAGAATCGATTGGGGTCTGTTGAGGATATAGGCAGGACATTTTGATATTCATTTAAATGTTCGACTAGATCAGGATAAATATTGACTTTCCGAGATTTCAGAAGCAATTTCGTGAGTAATATTACAATACAAAGATGTTGCAAAACTTATTTATTCTAGAGAGGCAATATCAACGATTTTGGGTATCTGAAAGATGTGGAAATAAATGTCACTGGAAAGTTTCATCCGTTAATCTTTTCAGTACCCCTGAGAGACAACTCTCTTTTCAACAATAGAAGCACTTCAATAAGAATGGCGTGCAATACATCACTTCGCAAAATGAACCCGCGACGAGTGGTATTTCAAGCAATTTACTCTTCATTAGATCTGGTTAACGACGCATCGCCAAACAGCTGTTGCTAATAATGGAACTATAAAACATCAACACAGGGAAAACTCAGATCTCCTCGCTAACAACAGCTACGATTTCCAGAAAAAATTGACATTTTCACTAGTTCTAGAATGATCCTTCTATATTAGATAATTATGGTGCCGATTCCACATGAGCAAAACCACATGCAAAATCTCATCTATTTACGAGATGAACTCTCAATAGTTTCAAAAAAAATCTGATTAAAACTAATTCTTATAATTGTGCTTCACTTCAGGCTCCGCTGTCGACAGGCAGTGGCACAGATCTCAGGGACGATGCAAGTACTAGGATACGGGAGTGTTGACCTAAAGCTATTCATTTATCATGCAGAATAATGAATAATTTGCGGCAACTGGATTTACTAGAATTTTTGATGTCAACATGTGACGATGTATCGGCTTCCAAATCATAACTTTTTTGCAAATCTTGGGTGTCATGACCAACCTTGGTGGATAACATGTCACCTTCAGCAAGGACAAGAGTAATACGCATCAAAAGACGTTGCATGTCAACTCCATGAACTCTCTCATCGGATATGCAATGTCTGATCACATCCTTCTCCTGTCTATGCCTCTATTGAATTGCATAAACATCAGAAATTTGACAAGCTGAATATATTTGCCGACTTAATCAACTGTCTTTTCATCATTCACGTTTCGTTGATTTCATTCTGTCATCGTTGTTTTTCGATGTTGAAAAATTGCTGAAGACAGATTCAAAACCAAAAATGAGAATCTTTCTATGCTGAGAACTGTTCTGTGGAATGAAGGAAGGAAGCATATGAGTTAGCAACATCGTCATCCAGCAATTTAATATCTAAATACCAGATGTCTGTTATTTGGATATTTGCAAGGTGAGCGTGTTCCTCACAATGACTTTGATATGAAACAAATCTTGCTACTGATCTACATCACCAAACCAGAGGGACTTCGAGACCTCTACTATCGTGAAATCGTCAGTAGTTTTATTGCATCAATTTTTATAAGCTGAAATTTCAAAACATGAAGTACAACTAAAACTGTAGTAGTCACGCTGTTCCAGGAACATTTAGTCAAATCAAATTCCTAGACGAATGTTTATGGAGCTGTTGATTGCATGATAGTGTCATAGTTTGTGATTTTCGTGCTTGGGCTTTGGGTCTCTTTCAGAAAAAACATCATCTGCATTCATGATGATTACCATCCGTATTATTCATGCAGAAAGTTGACTCGTCCCAGTAATAAATACAGGGCTGCCGCGCTCCTGGAAGCTCCTGGAATTTGATTTCTTGAAAACCGCGGCAACCCTGTAAATAGCTGGTAAAAATGTTTGCAGTTCTTTTTGAAGAGGTACATGTAAGTACATTCGAGCATTTCGCGACCCGGCTTGCACCTCCAAGGATTGAGTAGGAGTTCAGCTTTGGGTTATTTTTTTTCTTCGATCGAGCGTTGGTCTTTGTTTTTTTTATTGGCCTCTGCAAGTCTCGTCTCCATCGGTGATCTGCATCTTTCAATAATTAACTGGAAGTCTGCAATCCCTGAGTGTCCATGACTGTATTGTTGTGCGCGGTCTACCAGTCCGTTGTCCGTGCTATATTTTGTTTGTCTGCCTTTGTGTTCATTTCATTGAAAATTGAAAAGTCCTGACATCTGACCTATGCAGCTGCTATATTTACAGGTAAACTGACACATCAACAGGGTGTCTACAAGGCCTAGATATCCTGGATAAATCTTGATTTCGAAAATTTGGCCTTGATGTCCTGGATAAATCCTGATTTTTTCGAAATTGAAAGTTGTGAAAAACTTTCTGAGTTAAATTTTTAACATTGATAATAATGCAAATAAAAGGTAATTATGCTTTTCTGTGACTTTATATTAGTTCGTGCTTTTCGCATTCGTTTGCTAACGTAAACGAATGTCCGCGTGTGTTTTCTTTCTGTTTCAGGTTGCATGAGTTAATTTAAGCTTTTTTTCGCATAGATGAATTTTCGAACTCGGTGGATTTCTCAGAATTGTAAAACAGAACAGCGACTCCTATTTTGTAGTTGCTCTCGGCAGCATTCAATGATAGTCCGGGAGCCAGCGTGAAGTTGTGCAGGGAACGAGGTAGTACATAAAACTTTCACATAGCATAGTACACCTCTAACCTACTGCAAAACTTCGCGTCTGCCGGATCAGATCATTTGCTTTTCAGAAATAGAGAGGATAACAAAATCCTATGTATTTCCAATGGCAAAATTGTGACATCTGAGGTGTTGACTCCATTTTTTCGAGTTTTTGCTCATAAAAGTTACACAAATTGGTATTTTGTTGAACTGGTTATTATAGAAATCATCTATAGATCATGATCTTTCAAATGAGTTATCATTCAGTGACAGAGGATGAAGTAAAGTGTACAAACAGACACTTTTCGTTAAAGTATATCAACAATTTTCCTGAAATTTCTATGCTAAAATTTGCAGTTACACCAACGAAAAGTGGCTCTTGTACACTTTACTTTCAATCCTCTGTCACTGAATGATAACTCATTTGAAAGATCATGATCTATAGATGATTTCTATAATAACCAGTTCAACAAAATACCAATTTGTGTAACTTTTATGAGCAAAAACTCGAAAAAATGGAGTCAACACCTCAGATGTCACAATTTTGCCATTGGAAATACATAGGATTTTGTTATCCTCTCTATTTCTGAAAAGCAAATGATCTGATCCGGCAGACGCGAAGTTTTGCAGTAGGTTAGAGGTGTACTATGCTATGTGAAAGTTTTATGTACTACCTCGTTCCCTGCACAACTTCACGCTGGCTCCCGGACTATGACTATCAGTTAGTGAATATCAGTTCGTCGGAATGGTCACACGATGCAGATAAAAATGTTATGCTCCTAATTCGCATTCGACAGCTGATCGTAACTGCCGGAAGAATGAAATGACTATCAGTGAATCTTGTTCGTCGTAGTCTTGACGTTCCCACATCATTGACCTCAGCCACATCATCTTAAATGAATGCTGATGCATCTTCATCGATGCACACAAGTGAAATTTCTACAATTAGCCCAGAAACGAGAACGGCTCCTATCACAGCAGCTATGAAAATTGAAGCATGTCAAAGCAGAAATAATTTGGGCCTTGGATATGGTAAAGAAACACCGTTCATAACGATCATGTGATGATCAACAATCTATATTTCAAGCGATGTTCAAGAACCACCCTGTTGTTGACAATTTCCAAATGGCCAAAAAATGTGTAACTAATCGTGACTTACGGATTGTCTCCACATTTTCAGAAAGAGATACTATCCAGAGTACCAAGGAGTTTATTATATCTGTCGATGAAGCATTAGACAAAATTGTTCAAAGGGGACATCAAGATCTGTGGATTAGATACTTCAACGTGCACTGGTGTTGTAGTTAGTGAATATTTAACGTCAGTATTGCTCACTCACTTGAAAGCTGAAAACATATTTGAAAGTGTCAATAAAGCATTAGATAAAATTGGTGACTCATTTGTCGATGTCTTGCAAATCAGCATGGTAGTGAATCTTTCATTTCACCGAAGATTTTTGAAGAATTTCAGCACAAGTGTGGGGAGAAATTGCTCCAAGGAGGTACATGCTCGTTAGATGTCGCGTGGAGCATTGCAGCATGGATTGAAAAGTACTTGGGATTTGTCAACTGTACTGCAAAGCATGTGCTACCTTTTCAAAGATTCTCCTGCACCCAGGGCTGATTATACACATATTACAGGTTGAATTACATTTCCAAAGTCTATGCAGGTAGAAAACAAAGATGTATGTAACAGAGCAATAGAGATTCTGCCGAACATTGAGAAATATTGCGTCGTTGTGAAACCTTTACCCCATGTAGCATCATTCTCAACAGTCGCTATCGCAATCAATGCCCGGACAACATCAAGCCGGTTTCAACACGACAAGCCTATGATTCCATTTTTACACGGTTTTCTCATGGGCCTTTTCACAGATACATTGAAAAGATTCGCTAAGGCATCGGTTATGCCGGAGGTGGGGACAGACGTTTCCAAAATTCTGAAACTTGATCTGAATAAAGATGCAAATCTGAAGGAAACATCGCAAGTGGATCTGGGATTCGGAACCATACGCAGCATCCTAAAGAATTCTCATCCACGCAGAATGCTGGAGTTCGGTCAAGCCGCTCGCTACTGCCTTATCGAGATAGTGGATAAAATACTTAAGAGGAGTGCGCTGAAACACGATCTTCTTAAATACGGTGCATCACTCTCTCTGCTTGTCATTTTGACCAAGTCTTCAACGATTTCCGAAAAGCGTTTCGACGTTTTATTGAACAGAATGATCGATTCCAACTGCATTTCTGTATCTTAGGCTGATTCAGCAAAGGAGGAATATTCTGACTTCATGCAATCTGATCTAGCGAAATAATTAATTTAGTAATAATTAATTATAATATCATATATATACAGGCTATATATTATAATATTATATATTATAATATTATATATATAATATTGTAATAATTATAATTATGAATAATAATTCGCGAATAATCTAGCGAAATCTTCAGGTAAATTTCGTTGGTATTGCATGTATTAAGACCAAAATTTTACTGCGTGATGTTTATTTGACATCGACAGACGTCGATCGGACGACCTCTACTGCAGTCTTCTACGAAACAAAGAAAGCTTTCAACAACTGTGGTCAGTAGTGAGGAAGATTTTGGTCTTATTCCATGGTCAAGCGGCAGTAGGTAGTTTCAGCATAAGCAAGGATGTGCTAAAAGAAAATCTTCATGAGAGTTCTATCTTTTCGCAACGTGTGGTCCATAACGCCATTCAGTATTGTGGAGGGGTTCTGTATGTTTCGCTAACTGCTTCATTGATCGAATCGGTTAAGTGTTCATCCCGGCGCACGTGTAATGGCACTCGAACTAAAAAGGAGATCAAAAAGCTAAGAAAGGCAAACGTGTTGCTAAACGGGATTGTGAATTGAAAAAGATTGAAACTCAAAATTCGATCAAAAAAGATAAACAAGTGTAAACTTGACGATCAAGCTACGGTGCTCAAAAAATTGAAGACTAGTTTGTCAAAGCAGATAAAAGCGTAAAATTCGCTTTATAACTGTGTTTGAGAAATATAGCATCGTTATTTTTAAGCCTTAGTGAGACAAAACGATTTTACGGCTATAATTAATGCTTTGGCACTAGGCGTTCTATTAGACACAAAAGAAACAGAAAAAAAGGATTTGAAAATTCCTGATGTAGCAGACACCCTGATCAAGTATTTATCAGAATGAGTAAAACTACATCCGAAGTCATCACAGATTTCATATTTGTAATTTTCCACTTTTCTTCAACTCTTGAGACATTGTGTGAGACTTCTGGCAGGCTGACTTCCCAGTTTAATCGGCAAGTGGTACCGTAAGATGGGGGTGACATTGGACAAAATCAAAATCTGTGCATTGCATCACGTTGCTACTTTCAACTGTTTTCAGAACGATTCAATCGCTGTGGAATATGATTCTATGGTGCACAGGCCACTATTACATGTCATCTGATGTTCTAATAAGATTTCATAGATTATGAAATTTTTGAATTATAAATTATATTACAAACCCCTCTAAAAATGTACTTCAAAAATGGCCTACTTCGAATTTTTGTTCCGTTATTTTTCTTAAAGGTGTAGTTCAGGATGTTCTCTGTTAACTACCTTCACATTGCATTATACTTAAAAATAGCATCATCGCCATTCATATTGGGTGTATTAGGAAAGCGGAATTTTGATCGATTATGCTGTGAGTCCTTAAATACTCAGACAACACCGTTTGACAATCTGCCTTTCGTTGACTCGCCTTGATCTAGTACACTAGGGCCTATTTTCGGGCCCGAAAATATGGTCCAAAACATTTGAGAAGCGGGCAGGCCAAAACCAATGCCAAAAGGTGGCCTTAATGGTGCTGATTTCGGATTGATATATGACAGCAACTTTGAGTGGGGCCAAAGAACCGACAGCAATGTCTAAAGTATAGGCCCCGAAAATATAGTCCAAAACATTTGAGAAGCAGGCAGACCAAAACCAATGCCAAAAGGTGGCCTTAATGGTGCTGATTTCGGATTGATAAGTGACAGCAACTTTGAGTGGGGCCAAAGACCCGACAGCAACGTCTAAAGTAAGCCCATCAATTGGCTATTCAGATAAATCTGATTCTAAGACAAAATACGTATATATAGGCATAACTACTGTAAAATGTAGGTCCTCTTTACCTATAGCAAATAACTATTTACCTCAACTCCCTCACGTTACTATAGTTTACCGCATCTTGTTTCGGTTTAAAGGACAAGAAATTATCTGCTAATAACAAGATCTCTTTAGAAGAAATGCAATCATTTCCCATAACACGCGACAAATTAGTCTCCGAGACTCATACATTCTATGAACTGCTTCTTTTGAGAAGAACAAAGCAATTATCCAAGGCCCAGTCTCCTACAGCCATATTCACTGTCATCAAATGTATCCCACATCGCATTCAATGTATCTTCTCTTTCTATATTTTTATGAAATCAAGTTTGCTTCATGTATCATACATGTATATGCTTGTACAAGCTTGCCTGTGTAATGACTAGAAAACTATTGGAATGTTTAAAAACAAAATCTATATGATCTTATCAGAAAATTAACAAAATGTTCAATCTGTAGGAAGAACACTGTAGCAAATATTCAGTCCTCAGTCCAAAGAAATATTCAGTCCTCGTCACTTTCTTCAGTCCAGTCACTTGAATCGCCTTCGATTGATTCTTTCTCCTCCATCAATGTTTCCTCATTCAATACTTGGAGAATATTTGGTGGTAAGGAGGGTCCATTAAACCACTCAACATCCAAATTATCTTTCCAGTCCCATTGGTTAGGTGAGATTCCGCTTCTTGGATTTCTTTCGTGGCATTTGATCCATACTTGTATATGTGTGATGTATTGAGCTCGTGCCACTTTATTTTTCAATGTTCTTTCACATGGTGGCAAAAGTGAGAAATTGATTTTTTTGATATTTCGGAACGGATCGCTCTCAATGAAAGTTCCACTCAACTTTGTGAATAACTCTAAACGAGCTTCGTTAGTACTCTCCGTGTTTTTTATTCCATAAAGGCGGCAAACAAATGGTGATGCCTCTATACATGTTGCATCAATAGTAGTTTCGCATGAAATATCCTTGAATGCTTGAATGAATCTTTGTGATGAGTCTTTTTCAAGAATGTGCATGGGTTTCACTTTTCCGTTTCGATAGAAGGCGGAGGTGCAATCACTTCCTGTTAATGCGTGTAAAAAAGGCAAACACAAGGGTAGATCTTCAGATATGGAACGAAGATGTTTCAAGATGCTGTTGATGTTGATGTTTCGGCGGTTGAATGATGTTCCACAATCCATAACAATTTGAATTTTGGTTTCAGAAATCGTCTTCGCAAGAAAATACAGAAGAAGAATAAGTACGTCGGTGTCTGATGATCGTACGACGAATCGTTTAATTTCTTTGAGTTGATGAAGATGATAAATAATAAGTGTATCAGCTTCTTCGTGAAATCCGTGGAAATTCACTGGTCGCTCTACGCAAATTTCATTTCCTTCCACCTTCAGTTTTACGCAAGAGCCACCATGTGAAACGAAAACCGTCTTTTCACCTATGATATTCAAGTAGTGCGGTGCTGTCCATTCTTTCATACAAAATTCAGCGAAGTCTTCTTTGAACTTTTCATTCCTAAGAAGTTGATTTCCTTTCATCATTGGATTTTGATCATGGGAAATAACTTTCACTTGATGTACAACAGATCCACGTCTCATTCTTTCTGATGATTTCAGAGAATCTTCGAAGTATCTATCGAATAGAATGTGGATTTCATTGCCATTTGATGTACATGCCACCAAAAGATCGCGAGCCATATGTCCAAATGTACCTCTCACGTTGCTGAGGACCAGATGCATCATGAATCCTCCATCTATGATATGAGCGGTAGGTTCCATATTTACTACCTCAGTATTCTCCAACGTCTGTTTTGCTTCCAAGTATTTCATTAGGGTTGACTTTTGACATTTCAAGATAGAGCCGTCGCTATGTGATAAAGCAAGTGGATAATCAGTAACTGGATATGACAGTACATGCGACAAAGAAAATTCAGGAATTTTCTGTGAAGCTACAAGAAGAATGCGACCAAATGCATCACGAACACTGTCCGATTTTTCTGTTCTACTTTTCGTCTTCTTCACGTCATTGAATGCAAAGTTTGATATTTTCACTCGGGAAATGGTACGCAAAAATCGACGATCATCGTTCTCGCATTCATTTTCAAATTGTTGGCGCAACTTTTCACCTCTGTTCAGTGTATCGAGGAGATACTGTTTGGTAGTATCATCTACTACTTTGCCAGTGGTGATGTTGATTAAGGAATCATCGCCTGTTAATTCAAATGGATTGCATGTCTTTGTTATTGAATCTCGCAAACGAATCATAGAATCGAAATCATTTTTCCTTCTGCTTTCGAATTCTTTCTCATACGGACCTACAAGTACGTCGGTTCCTGTTATTCTTCTCATTCGGATACAGCCAGACATCTTTGCATGGTGGTCATAGTCCATCGTCGGATGGCATTTTCAGACTCGTGGAAGTGAACTATGCCTTCTTTCGGTGAGGCAGCATCTCGATTAATAGTCTGTTCGAGTGTCAAATCAATTGCACTTCTTGTGCTCTTCTTCATGGACCTTCTAATGGAAAACGCACCATTTCGTAGAATTCGTTATGTTCGTCATCCATTGTTCGAAGTTTGAAAAGTAGCAATGTTCCCCAACGAGCATAGTTGGGCCTGTTTAATGCGAAGAAAACATCCAAAATTCGTGGAAGGATGGCTGTGTATGTTTCAAGGTCATTTGTCTGAACAGCAGAATGTAACTTCACAAATAGCCGCGCTACCAGGTACACATAGATAGCCCAATACGACGCAGTTGCTCCAATACTTCCATTGATGACTTCACAGAAGAAACTGTCATAATTTTCTGCATGCTCTCTTATGACAGGGTTGCTATGAATGTCTTCTGTATCAACGTTGTTGACTATTTCAAGGATAGTAGCCTGAAGGTCTGATGAGCATTTCGTATTCAGGAAAGTTTTATACATGATATTCTCCAATGCAAATGCTATCATTTGATGTATTCTATAGCAACGATTATAGAAGTTGCCTCTCACAAAGCCGTAGATGGAACCTGCTCCAAGAATATCAGTTTCGAGCAAAATATATTCCATACCAGATTCATTTATGAATGTTCTAATTGCTCCGAAAAAAGCCATCTCAAGATGGAAGTTCCCAATAAGAATAATAATTCGATCGAAAGTCGGGGATTCAATCGCCTGAATGGCATAAGCTTTGCTGGTAATTGCTAAATCGTATGTCACAACAATCTTATTTTGCGTAATTTCATCTGCAAGTTGTAGAGTTCTTGTCATCGTTTCTCTGACTACCTCGTTTCGCGTGGGAGATCAGAAAATTGGATTCATAAAATATATCTGTTGTCTAGGCAATTCCTCGTTGTTACAATTTGGTGTAGATCTGGAGAGAACATTAACTGGACGAACGAAGGAAATGATTAATTGAACGAAGTCAATATCTTTCCGAGAAATAAGAGTAACAGATACTTCTTCTTTGTCGCGCTTCAGATGGAAACGAGCTTTCTTCAGAGAAAGGTCCAAAGAAGGTATGTCATCTTGCCTACCATGATACTGTCGTCGCTTTTTGAAATCTGTTGTACGGTGATCAACGTCGATTTCTGCTTTCTTAGCAATGTTCTGATAACACATTCCAACAGTTGCATGCAGAGTTTCTAGTCCATTCAAAGTTTGCGTATTTACATCATAATTATCCCATGCCAAGCCGGTGGCGATATTTCCATCCTTTTCAATGCCATCTGGAACGACGGTTTCATGATTAGATATTGAATAAGCCAATTCTGTTTCTATCTCCTTCACCTTGTTGTAATTGATGCTATGTCCGAGTCGATTAAGTATTTGCAAAATGGTCTTTGATCCTGTGCTAGTGCCAACTCCCAATCCAAGAATTGTACTTTTCCAAGGATTAACAGAGCCTCCCGAGGCACAAAATATTGCATCAGAGGCCAGCGAATGTGCTCGTCTAATTGTAGCATCACTCAGCTGCGTTGAACTATTGGGAAGTTGTCCACTGACCAATGTATGGAAAAATGATTGAACTTGTGTAGGAATTTCTGAAGCGCAAGTGCGCAAGTTATTAATTGTCATTTCTTCGGGTGGTAAAGTAGGCGCCATCGATAAGATAATTTTTCTGAGATCCAAAGCTGAAGTGGTAAGACGGCTAGATATACGAGACATTTCAGCTTCTGCAGAATCCAATACCATGCGAGAGTCATCATGAGATACCTCACAGCTGTGAACAAAGTTTCCATTTTTCTTGTCGTAGTTAGTTATTCTAATCAATTCATTGAAATGCTGCTCCAGTTTGACTGAGAGATTCTGTACTGAATAATTTTGTATAGCACTTCTTTCACCGCCAAGAGAGACGTAATGATTCTTGAATATATCATTCAAATTGTTCAAGAAAATCGGTTTTCTTTCCGTTATTGCTTCACGTTTGACTACCTCAACTACTCCGTCAAATGCAGCGTTACATAAGTTTCTGTGACTTGAAGGTTCATAAGTAGCTACCTTGGTGGTTGCTTTATATGAATATAACTTCGGCACGATCTATGATAGAATGTTTCCTTTGCAATAAGATCACCTCCAGTTTCAAACAGTTGAATTATCTCAATATCGTTTAGTTTGCGTGCATCCTCGTGAATGGAGGCACACCCTTGCAAAGTTTCTATCTTATTTAATGATTCTTTTTTTCCCTTTTATCTTTTTGTTCTTCCTTTGGCAAAATATGCACAATTCCTGCAGTACATTAGAGGAGCTGGTTGGCATAAGACTCAAATTTGACCGAGTTGCACGTGTATCAGTTAACTCAGATGAGTCTTCATTATCATGTTGCATTTCTGATGCGGATCTCTTTACAGCTGAGAATTTTGATAGACAATCGGAGTGGTAGAACATCTGTTGCTGAGAAATATCGGGATATGTTTTATTCAGAAACTGGTTAGTACATCGTTGGTAGACATCAGATGCTTTAAGCGATCTGCGTGTTGCTGCGCGAGTTACGGTTTCTAATGTCTTGTGGTTGAATGGTTTAAGGGAACCCTCATTACCGCCAATATTTAGGCAAAGGAAACATTTCGATTGTTCGGGTATATTTGCAGATGCCTCAGATATTGATGTTCCTAAAAATAGAGGCGCTTATAAGTCGTTTGCTGTTAAAGACAGGCATCGTTTCTTGAATTACTACTCCATATTTACATAATGGTTGTACAATTACGTGTTGAATATTGCATAGATAATTCATTGGATGTTATATATAAACAATGTTATACATGTATGCCAATATATTAAACAATGTTAAATGTTATATAGTTTGCAATGAAAATTTCATTCATTATATTGCATAATAAGAAAATGGAAGCCTTTATATGAAACATTCAAAACTGTCAACATCAAATGGGGAATTACGAGTATGCAAGTTTCATTACATTACACAAGATCATTGTTTTCGTATTTATTTCGGTCATTTAGTTTTCCATTTATTTAGCATGGAGATATCGATCGAATTATTTCAGATTTACTTTACTATATAAACAAATCTCACTCCACTGTGATTTATGACTTTAAAAGTAAATATTTAATGTCGTGTTATAATCTCAAGGTATTGAGATACACTTTCTTTAATTAAATTAAGAGATAATTAAAAGATTTTATCTCGTAACGAAGAGCTTATAACAAGAAAATTATTTCTTTTTTCACTTTCATAAAATACTGAAGGAGTTAACAAGTATTTTTTAGCATTTATTTATTGAAGACATGAATCCACAACTCTCGTACTTGACAATCAAGCGTGCACGATGTCAATAATCTGTCCATGTATACTGTATAGTCTCTGTAGTTTACGTTTCAAGTACATGAAGCTTACCTGCTAGCGTTCTCTCGAAATCCTCTTCCATATGCTCGGAAATATACTCGATTATCAAAAAAGAACGATCACTTCATTAATCCGATATTCGATCGATGTGAACAGCGTGGAGTCGTTACTAATACAAAAGCACGTGACACGGCTTCTTAATAAGAATGTCCAGGTCTTATTACCCAATACCGGACAGATCATTTTAATTGGTGGAGCTAATTGAATTCCTGAATTTCTTATTCTCACATGTGAGCAATTAATCAACTTTATGTTTATTGTCCAACGCTTTCCGCATCTCGTCTCGGTATCGTCTTACATGCGCCTTTGACCTCTTTTGTAGCTCACAGTTCACGGACGTGTAACCTCTCGATTTTTAAGATGGTGTTTGCAAAGAAATAAAGCAACATCGAATGACCGCCTAGAGAACTACACGCCTTCTCTCTCTAATCGAACCTGAACCGGGAACCTTTAACTTTTGATAACCCTTTCTCTCACAAATGCGATGTGGGATAGATTTGATGACAGTGAATATGGCTGTAGGAGACTGGGCCTTGGATAATTGCTTTGTTCTTCTCAAAAGAAGCAGTTCATAGAATGTATGAGTCTCGGAGACTAATTTGTCGCGTGTTATGGGAAATGATTGCATTTCTTCTAAAGAGATCTTGTTATTAGCAGATAATTTCTTGTCCTTTAAACCGAAACAAGATGCGGTAAACTATATATATATATATAAGTATATATATGTAGTTATATATATAAACGTGTGGGAGTTGAGGTAAATAGTTATTTGCTGTAGGTAAAGAGGACCTACATTTTACAGTAGTTATGCCTATATATACGTATTTTGTCTTAGAATCAGATTTATCTGAATAGCCAATTGATGGGCTTACTTTAGACGTTGCTGTCGGGTCTTTGGCCCCACTCAAAGTTGCTGTCACATATCAATCCGAAATCAGCACCATTAAGGCCACCTTTTGGCATTGGTTTTGGCCTGCCCGCTTCTCAAATGTTTTGGACCATATTTTCGGGCCCGAAAATAGGCCCTAGTGTCCCAAAGCCCCAACCCGACCCCGGCAGCAACTCATTTTCGTGACTTGCGCATGAGTACACGCAGCTTCAATACTTCAAACCTTTGCCTGCTTCTCAAGTACCAACTCGCCCCGGGCTCCCCGACTATGAGGCATCCGATCGTCTCTTTCAACCGTGCCGATCAGAACATCGTCGAACGCACTGCCTAGTAGCTTGCCACAATTGGGTTGCCCTAATCTTTTAATCACATTTTTGAAGTCATATTTAACGATGAAGGGTTGCGATGAGCACTGATTCACTGAATCTGTACCGTCATCCATGAAATCAGTCTATGTCATCCTTGAAATTCGTTCTGAACCTCCTGGAATTTTCGCCCAAACCTGTAATTTTATGGAAAATCGACCTGGCTCAGCGTACAAAACGTGGGTGCACCATCAGCTTTATGTATGAAGTTTTTATTTAAGAACTAACGATGGCTATTATATCAGAAGACGAAAAATTTTGTCGAAATCAATGGTTAATACAATTTCGAACTATCCTCCAATCACAGATAGAAGTCTTAGAATTTATTTTTGTCACGGTTTTGTTATTTGTGAAAACTCACACGAGGCATGTGTTTCTATGTTTTGTCGGTCTGAAAATATTGATTTGGATGCAATAATTAGAAAAACAATAAGTCGATTGAGGGACATGTTTTGGAGAGGTAGCAATCAATCATCTTTAAGTTTTTAAGCCTGTTATTCTTTTCAATAATGCATCACATATAACAAGAATGCTTTTTTCTTCTGGTCTTTTCATGGTGAATGGATGCTGCAGTGTGACTTCGATCCAACTCCATTAAATAGCCACTATGTCTAGGCTTAGATGCAGTGAGCTTATTGTTATAAGCATAGTTTATGACTATGCTTATTGATGACTACATGCTCCAGTCCAATCGATATCGATAGCTCCGTCGTGTAAAAATGAGACGATAGCTAGATACCTATATAATTAATGTACCTTATTATTCACCTTATGCACACTGATCCGTGTTTTACATCAGTTGCAACAGAGAGCATTGATTTGCTCAGAGGGTTCCAAATTTATCAATTTTGGGACCTTCTTTGCCCAAGTTCACCGTTAAATAGGATTTTTAATAAATGACTTTTGAATGGTGTAACCATAGTTGTACAGATAAAATTCATGGAAAAACACAACCATGAAGCTTTATAGATTATAGACGCTTCATCAACCAAGTCCAAGAGACCCTTCTTACAAGGTCCATATAGTTTCTTAGAAGCGTAGCAATTTCGATGTCACTTGTCTCCACGAAAATATATGTTAAGGAAGGACTAAGTATAGGCCTGGACCTACATGCATAGAAAAGGCTAGTGTGTTATATCGTTATTTATTTATGAACATCTGCTCTGTTAATAATTCAGGGTGTCTACAAAATCCTATAATTGAGTCGCAGATGTTTTTGTTGGCACGCTGCAACATTGTCTGATTTTATTGGGGATATTCGCAGTTCATGAGTGTGCTTTTGAAGCGGAATTTTTTGACTGTACTATTGTTATACTCGCTGATAAGATGTAGATGTGAATGTGAATCCGAAAGTCATCTGAAAATATGCTTAAACCACTATGCTTGCGCATTCAATGTGCTCCGATCAGCAAGTATCAGTAGGCCTAATAAAAACTCACTATGTACCGAATTAAGATACAAATTACCGACAGGATTTCGTGCATGGTTCTTCACATTTCTTTTTAGTGGCCATACTATGATATTTGTATTACTAAAGAGGCTTTCACACGTATGCGCATTCGATTCCGAATCACGGTGAATAGAATATTTTCCTATGCGCCACCAGTCGTCCTAGCTTCTCACAAAAATTCGCAGCAGTTCGCATAGTTCTTCAGAGTTCGCCAACTGACGGAGAATTTTTTGAAATTTCCAAAACCATTCACATACTACGGCGATATGGCCACGAACCGATTGCAAATTTTAATTCGCTGTGATTCGCGATCGAATTCGCATACGTGTGAAAGCCCCTTAATAATCAGATATCTTAAAGGCAATTGTGACAGTCACGCGTCTTAAAGCATGTGATTTGGTTACATATTCAGATATCGAAAGCCCGATTTCAAGCAGGCGCTCTGAAAACTGTCATATTACATCGCTTTGGCTATTGTATTCCATCGGGCAATCAGCGGTGGAATAACACTTAGCGTCAGAAAGCTGGGAAGCCAGGATCCACCTCGATCTTAATATCTCTGCTAAGTATGCTTCTAAAGAGATCATGCTACGTTACTTGTCAGTCATGGATAGTAAGAGCGACAGCAACCTTGACGAAGTTTAAAATGCATTATTTGCTTGAGCCGATATGCGACTGAATTAATCACATGGCCTAATATCGAACAAGTGAGCGAGCATCCTTGCGATTTTCGCAGCTGTGCCCTACGCGGGCTACCAGTACGGAAGATTTCAATAACAGTGCTTACTGATGGATGTCTAATTCTCTATTTGTAATTTGGATATATGCTCATATATTTGGGCTACAGAAGAATTTCGGAAACTGTTTCACAACTGTGTCGACTTAGCATGCGACGTAACCTTAGGAAAGTGGAAATCAAATTTACGGTAATGAATCTATTGTTACCAGCAGAAGAAAATATCAGGGATAAGAACTCTTAATGGAAGTCTCTAATTGGGGCCTTAATACGTCTGGCTAATCTTCTTCGATTTTTTTGGGGATTTTTTGAAATATGAATTTCAGAGTGGACCCATTCTCCGACTGCCTCATTCTCAATCATGAAAAGTAAGCAAACATCCAAGCATGAGAATCAAACAGCACATTAAGAATTGTACGTGTGATTTTTATTACTGCCTGTTATTTAATAATTCTCGTATTTTCCACTCTATCAAACATGTCTTATATTCTGCCGACGAGGATATAGGGACGAAACAGCTCTTTTTTAGGATGCTCACTGTTTAGGATGTGATTAATCTTCGCCTAATATTTTGGTGAACCAATCCACCTCAAATATCAGCGACGGCACGAATCTTTTGTTAAGGGTCACATATACATAGTTCAATTTTGGCATTGCTGACATTGCAACAAAATACAAAAATCGACAAGTGCCGGTCAGTTTGTGAAGTTTTCACCATCGGTCGTCGAAATCGTGACCTGTTCTGTCCTTGAAGTATGGTGCTTGAAGCTCCCTGATCTCTCCGCTATCGCCGCTTATGACATCACCACGAAGAAGCAACCACCACGAAAATTTAAAGAACTAATAGCGGCATTATTCGCATAAGCATTCCACTGTTGCCGACAATCAAATATACTGCATCAGTGGCTTGACTATACATCTGTTTTTCTTTGAAGAACCATCGCTACGTATTTAACAATCAGATGTTGTCATTCAAGTGATCTCAGATGAGTCAGGATAAAATTGAAGGGATATCCAGCGCAATGACGCAGTGACATTGCTGCAAGACATTTCGTCTCAGCGGTATCGATTCTGATAGTCCCATTGTTAATGTTATGCTTCACTTAGGCGTTTGAGATCGACTTGCAAAATTACATTTATTTCCCTCAAAGAGTTCTTTAAATGTATTGTACGTCGATTATATTCTTATTCTGTCTGATTTTGCACTTATTCTATCACGTAGGTCTGTTGCATTATATGCATAAAACATGGAATCACAAGTTTTGAATCGTGCATCTCGCATTTGAACACCAAAACAGCTTAATCAAATAGAGCGACATCGATTTCAGGTAAAATGCCTCCGATACCAAACTTGAAAGATTTTATCAATGATTTGGTGAAGAAGAATCAGATAATGGTCTTCTCGAAGACTACTTGTCCATTTTGTAAAAAAGTAAGTTGCACACTTTTTAAAACATGAGAATTCTTTTACAAAGCGATGACTATCATATTCCAGATCAAAGATCTCTTTAATTCACTCAATGCACCATTCGAAGCATTGGAACTGGATCATCATGGTAAGAAGCACATTTAGCAAAGTTAAAAGGTTCTAACTACATGCTATAACTGTATTGTATTTTGTTCTAAACTTCACCGTACTTCACGATACTTTATCTTACTTTATAATACTTGGTTGCCCTATTACATCAATCTTAAAACTAAGAAAGTCGTCGTTCATTGACTTAATGGACGAGCTTCCTTCGAAGTCTTGTGCTTTAAATCTATGAGTGTAAATTTCTACAGCGTTTAAAGCCTGATATCAGTGATATTTCATGTATTTATCCTAGAGTGTCAATGCTGAGTGAATTGCAGAAATCCCGTAAATATATGATTGACAGACTTCGGGAAGTAAAATCTAGTTTTCGAATAATGCTCATATAATCAGACATCTACGCGTACATACGCAGAAATTCCACTGATAAATAAAGCTACCAATCCTGTAGGCCTATACTTAAATTCTGTTATAAAACTTAGTAGGATGAAGGACTGATTCCTAGATGATTTGTCGATAAAGTGTCCGTTATTGTACAGGTATTATGTCGATTCATTAGACCACCTCATTTTTTACATGTACACTGAAGAGTTATAGAAGCTAGCCTACATTGCATTTGCAATTTTTATCCCAGAAAGCGGTTCTCAAATTCAAGCATCTCTTTTGGAAATGACTGGTCAACGAACAGTGCCAAACGTCTTCATCAACGGAAAACATATTGGTGAGTGAGAATTGTAATTCAGTCTTTTATCGTTGAAATCAGATGATGAAAATTCGTTCATTATGTCAAGTCCATGCGCTTTGGAGAGATGTGATTTTTGAAGGAATTCATTCGACGCTCTTCATTTTGCTTCAATTTTTTTTCGGAAGTGCGTTAAAATGGCATTTGAAATCCCTTCCTGATCCTGAATGATGTTCTCGCAGGGCTCCAAGTCGTCATGCGCCTTTATGGAACTCAGGCGCCCTCATAAAGTTATCCGGTCCCCGCATGACAGTCTAAGGCGCCCTCATGAAAATTTCAACGCCCCTGTAGTTTTGGCATATTACAGGGCCACACTCACCTTTCGACAACCCTTGGACCGCACTTACATCCGTGTTTACGCTATTGCTATTGAGCTGTCGTTTATGCCAATTTGTCGAAAATACTTCATGAATTTTCGGAGTAGAGCAATTTAATCGTGGAATACTCCCTGATATCTCGAACACAACTTATGAAATGTAGTTTAATTGCAATATTGATGAACGAATATCAAAATTTGTAAATTCAATGGTTATTAATTCTCAAAGCAAAGTCACTACGATGATTTGCCTTAATTCATGTTCGTCTTCTTATAAAAAATTTCACATGTACCTCTCACGGTCATTCTGTCCTGAATTATCCAGAATTATGTTGGTTAGAAAACACCTTGAATTCATGTCTGAAGTTTGACATCGAATGCAGTTACATGCATTGCTAAAGTTAAGGACAAAAATATAATATGTTAGATTTTGTGTCAGTTGTGAAAATCGATTGTGATATAACTGAATAACGTCTGTAGTAGGGTGTAGCAGGAAATCCCGGAAATCAAGAATTCTTACCAATTTCCCCGGAATTTTGTTCGCTTTACTTTTTTGAGTTCGAGAGCATAATCTGTGCAATTTATGAGACCCTGTTACGCAAAGATTTAGAAATGTTCCAAAAACATCTTGGAAGCCGAAACAGATTAACTAGATGTTTCTGCATATAGTGACAATTCTTTTTGACTTTGCATATGCCTTTTCTGAAACTTTTTAACGCTATAAAGTTACCACAAAGATGCATGTAACTGACGGCATTTTCTATTAGAAGATATATTCCATGCAATTTGAATAAGTTCATTTGGTACTTCATGAATTAGGGACGGAAGTTAATAGCGTAAGCTATGTCCGTATATCTGACTGCACACATCTTGCATTAAACCTATATTGTCTCTATTATTTTGATCAGCTGTCATTTGAATTGTCCCACATTTTCTAAGTACCCAAATCTGCCAAGTCCTCTCTCATCATCAATATCACTTAATTTCTGTATGAGCTCTATGTTGATTTTACAGGGTCATTGCCATTTTAGAAATCGTCGCAAGTAAAAACGAGATATTGTCTACTCAGTCAGGTTAGACCTCACCATTAGAGATCAAATTCGGACCAAATACATTTTTCTGCAAGTCTAGATGATGCAAGTATTTCTCCTTTAATAGGTCGAACTACAGATTCATTAATGTAAACGCCGCATTTAAGAAATTCAGAAACCCAGAATCAAATAACTTGATACAATACAAAATATAAATAAATGTTTGTTTCAAACCTGTCAGGGATCACTAACACTTCGATCACTCCCACAGCCTAATTCTTAAAGTGCTTCTCTAATCAAATCAGCATAAAATGATGCATGTAAATAGAAAATACACGCATACTAGCATGTGAAGTTTCTGAGGCGATCAATCAAAATGTACGGGTAATAGACAAATATGAAGGCCTTTCAAGTAAGATGATCCTTACGTACCTGCTATCGGAGGATTACAATAGCTAGAATTCCTATCGATATGTGCACTCTTTTGTGAGAATAATGCACTCAAATGGTCTTTTCCACGTATCCAATAAGTTAAATTTTTCTTCAAATAATCAATAGTTCCCTGGAAATCCAGTGGTTAATCCTAGTCTGTATGAATCATGTGAAGATGGAGCCCCAAAATTACTTAACAATAAAAAACTCGTTTGTATTGAAATAAATGGCAAAAATAGCACTTTTGCTATGCTATTTAGACAGTACAGTTAAATACGTTAGAATCCAAGGCATCTAAAATCCATCGCCGTTTCTGAAAATATGCCAACGACTTACGGAGGATTACTTGAATAAACACCAACCATCAAGAATCCACAGCCTAAATGTAAGTTTCTTAATCATACTCCTCTTCTTTCTCATCTGCTCTATTTTTCAACAGCACAGACCGCACGCTGCATTGCATTGTAAGTGTTGCTTTTAAAAGGTCTGTCCATTAACCTATGTTTTGGGACTTTACAGCTTTTGACTGTGGTTAGAGATGCGACTCCTTCAGCGGTTGCGTGCCATGCGTGGTTTCTAGAACGGAGTGAGATAATTCGTGTATAGTATAAGAGCTAGCGATCGGTGCTGTTCCTCTTTTCATCTCAAAAATCATATTTTACTCGTTAGACACTAGCCAACAACCTCCCATCAGCTGCTATCAACTAAGTAGAGAGTTGCAATAAGATGGTGATCAATTATCATTATATTCGCACAATTCATTTTCTATCACTCATGTGTCTCTCAATTATTATCGAAATACTCTTAGAATTCAATTCGCTGTAGAATTTCAACCAATTCTGTAACAGTTGTTGTAACTTCATGACCCCGGTGGTCAATTTAAGTCCAGTTCGTGGCTAGGTAAAGGCATGGAAGTCCTGGTCGAAATTAATTCGCCTCCATTTGAGAAGTAACAGAATGTACCGAAATATTAAGTTGGAATTATGATGGACACAGACTGTCAGCGACTAATGTTCAGAATAATATGAAACTTAGTCGGCAATAATTTCAGGAAAGTTGACATTTTCTGTTAAATGTCAAAAAATGAAGGTTTGATGAGCTAATTGGATGTACTCAACAGAAGATGCATTTCAATGTATAAATAAGTGAAAACTAAACTATCAGGTTTCTTAATTGGCTTGTAACTGGAACTATGCCTGCATGCATTTCTCGCTTCTGTTTTAATGCAATAATTTATTTTAGGCAGCATTTGTTGATTTTGAATTGCAAGGTTTAAGTCAAACTGCTAAAAGAAATAGTTGCAAATTGACGTCCACCGTTAAGACGGTCTCATTATAAATACAACGATAAAAAGGAAGACATCTAAATTCAAAAATCAGTGATTGATATTCTGTGAGTTCCTCTCTGCTATTTATTATAGGACGTAGCCTTTGATCAGCACAGATTTTCGTAGGCGTAAATTGATGGCATTGATATCTTTGTCAATCGCTGTAACATCAATGTCGGATTTACACAATTAGAGGTGCTTATAGACAGAGGAGTCAGATTGAGCATGATGTTCATTAATTTGCGTATACAGAAATCTGACGGTGCTCTCTACATGAAAATGTTTACATCTCTCACATTCTATTTTATTTATTGCCAACTCATTAAAGCATATGTTCTTATTTGCACATCTGCAATTATTAGCATTCACGCAACAGCTTAAGCCATTAAATCAACAAGAGACGCGTCTCTTGTTTGAAAATGCTGTAGTAGTATTTTTATCGAATACAAAATTTTGACGAAGTGAACCAACCTTGGGAGTCAGTGCCACATCACCGAAGAAGTAAAAATATGCATTAGCTTTTCCTGAAGTCTGATTTTGAATAAAAACCCAAGTGAAAATCAGTTATGATTGTGAACTCTGCATAATGCAACTGACTTTCGGCATTTGCTGATACATGTTTCTTTTTGTGATGAGCTTAGAAGGTAAGTCTGACTGAGGCTTTGCTATTCAATATGCTGGAACATAGCTGTAATTCGTGTTCATGCTGACCATGAACAATGCCAATGCCGTCTTGCCATGAATAGGTAATGCGAATTATGTATGAATAGGCATTCGATTAATTAAAACATCAGACTTTTCCCCAAATGAAAGTTGAGTTATAGTTTCTGGCTTGGGTATTATTCATTTGCGTTGACAATATTATTCTGTCCGTGTAAATCACCCACGTCCGCCATCAAGGTCAGCAGAACGACGGTTGAAAAAAAAGGAGCCGCTCGCTTTCCTTATAAATCAATTCTTATTTGCTTCTTGTGTATGTGGTGTCCGGTTGATAATCCAATCACGAATGGATATGCAGTTATTGTTTCTTTGTTGAATGATCTGAATACTGCTTTTTGAGTGTTCGATTACGTCCTGGTTAATGCGAATTCGGTGTATTGTTATTCCGTTTATCAAGTATAATCATTGGGAACAGATTTTGTGCTTTTAGTTTAAATTTATGAGTTAAGTGTTATCAGCTGTCATTTTCTAATGCTTTTGTTCCTTTCTATTTGGATTATTTTCGTAGGTACTCGTGATTCAATACGGTATCAATGCTAATTATCATTTTAGTAACTAGCACTGTAGTAGGACATCTTTGTTGAGGGCACTGTTGGGACATTCTAAATTCTCCCTATTGCATAGGTGTCCGCATAGTATAGTCATTTAAATTGTAACTAATAGACATGTGCATGCGTAATGATAATAATAATGCATCTTCAGTTACGAAGGGCGGTAATTATGAGGATGGGCTATACAAATATAAAGCAGTGTACTGAAAACGTAACAACTTTTATGACACATTGCAAGAGGCTTGTTTTTTTTATAAAGGCCGCAGATTTCTCTAGCGCCTGATACCACGTTCATTCTCCCTGATGCCAAAACGCGAAGACAAATGATGATCCTCTTTCATAGAAGACATTTACTTGACAGTTGTGATACAGCTTTTGAGTCTATTTTATAAGCTACAGTATTAATGTGCTTGATATTAGCCCCATTTATTGCCATTAGCAACTTGATTCAAACGTTCGAGCCCTTTAAAAGTATATTTTTTGAAACATCGCAGATGACAGGCTAGCAAAATGCCATATGGTTGTACACTTTGTACACAAGGGGATAGTTGAAAAAAGGCCGTCACCTAAACGGAGGGATTAAAATCATAGGAATTTGACGATTTACAAAGTTTGTCATCGAATTAAAGTTAATCTAGCAACTCAGTATGCATCTATTTTTATTCTGATGTCAAATTTGAAAAATTCATAGTTAAGACCGCTAGATGTTAATATTAGCTGTAGTTGGATGTAATCGATTTTCAACGAAAACTAATTTTCATGAACAAAAGAAAAGTGAATTCAGTCCGTATTCGCTATTCCGGCGTTTGACATATTAATGCTGTGATTTCTAAGTTATGTGCCATTGGATTGAGTAATTTCGTCAGGCTGGTCGATGCTCTTCATTGGAAAGGTAATCACTTAATGAAAAGTGGCTGTCAACTTAATTATTATTCGTCACTCTTGCGCTGCGGCGTACTTGCATTAGATATTCGTAGAGTACGCCATTGGATATCTCCATTAGAGTTTGAATCAATGGGAATATCATATGGGAATACTTCATTATTATCAGCCAGATTCTCAACTGAGCGTTATTTAGTTATGTTGACTTACTCGACTCAATGTGTTTGAGAGGAAATTAGGTCAATGATCTTCGTATTTACTTGATGTCATGATAGCTATATAAGTTCATGGGCAACAGCTGCACTGTTGCAACGGTCGGCAGACAGCATCTTTCACAAGTTATCGTCACAGTAAACGACGGCTTAGAAGACAAAGGTTCATTCCAGCAGATCGGTGAAGCCGAATCTTATACGAAGACAATTGACGGTTATGGTGAGCCGTTATCATACACAAACTCAGGTATGTCCATCATAATTTGCTTCTTGTGTTTTCAGGCATTAGGGTTCAATATTGAAATGACAGAAATTACAGCAGTGCTGCCCATAATATGTGTTAATTCAACGAAGAAATTTCATCAAAAAACTACAGTCTTCATAGCATTATCAATTATTTATGAAGTATAGCATATGTTGACAATCTTATATATCTTTCTAAAATATTCTTTTAGAAGATAGACTTGCAAATTTTGATTGTGGAAGTTTTCGAGCTCATTTGATGAAAGCTTTAAGCGCTTTTCGCACAAACATTGTCGGCCATTTTCAAGGCAATCCCAACTCAGGTGATCAATGATGTTAATGGAATAGAAATTGAATATGAAGTAATATGAATATAGAATATTTAAAACATCAAGAAGATCGTCACAAAAGCTAAATTATAGCTTATCTTCTTTCTGGACTACTTGGCTTCTCTAATTATACTTCAATTATATTTTAACATCTCAATAATTCTTCCATATCTGCATTGACCTCATAACATTCTTCTGCTGAATGCTTGGCTACTTATGAATGATATAGGACCATTTTCTTCACGTCTTATTTTCTATTTCAATTCCATTGATATCTAAACCATGGAAGTTAACAATTCCTTTCTTTACTATTAAGTATCTTTATTGAAAAATAAAAATTATTTGTCGAAACAAAGGGAGAGAGAATTTTTCTTTTAAAACAATAATGACTGATATTTAGTCTGATATAATTGATAATAACTGAAGTTGAAGCAGTTCCAGACGTACGTTCAGGGCTTCGATTTGGAGCCAATAGCTTCTCGCCATTGGTTTATGTATGGAATGCGTATCAGCACATATCTATGAACAATTCAGGTCACAGACATAGAACTAGATTATTACATGGCATTGCTGCTTTCCATGGCTTTAGATGTTAATGGAATTGAAATAGAAAATAAAAAGTGAAGAAAATACCGACGTGTTTCGTCCTGTGGACAGTGTCAAGCGTGCTGGCCACATGACAAAACGCGTCGTGTTTTTAACTTTTTTGAAGAATAAAAATTATTTGTCGAAGCAAAGGGACAAAGGGATAGAGGATTTTTCTTTTAAAACAAAAATGGCCGTGAAGAACCTCCCTCAGCAACAGACGCTGACTTAGGCTAAATATCGTCAACTCAAATAAGCATATCCCTAAGGATACCGATATATCCAAATATTGATATCAGAAAGGCATTTTGCATTGAAGCGATTTTTTCACAAACATATCACTGTCACAAAAAAATGGATTTCAACTTGCGTGCGCCCGTTTTGTATGACTTCAGAAACTGGTTGATTAGTGAATCACTCGTCAATCGAAAATGAACGAAGATTCAGTGTTCTATGACATATATTAGTCAAATGATGGAGGGCAGGGCAACCGTAGAGGTTTGGTCAGTAGCAAATAGGCGTTTTTTTAAATTTTTGGCTTAAATTACATTTCACCGGTGTCCCACCGGTATTATTCACGCAATTATTGTTCATTATTTCTCCGCTCTATAATATATAGCAGTCATTGAAGAGTAACATTGCCCACTAATTTTATTAACTTTTGTCTCCAATATTTTTCAAGAAATGTCGAGTGGAATTTTTCAAGGCATTGCAGAATGATGTGATAATTATCCACTATTTAGAATGCACTTGATCAGTTATTGTGTGAATTAAGTGACTTTTGATGTCTAAGCGTTGAAATGAGAGGACTAGTTCGAAATGTTCCTACAATTATGTGGGAACTGATCAGGAATGGATACTACCTTTCAAAAATGACAGTCTAACTGGTCGCCGCTTAGCGTCAAGCTGATGCTTACATCTATGATAGTTAACAACTCATGTAGCTTTGGATATTTAAGAGCAGGGATGCACCGGATGTCCTATTCCGGCCGCAGAACTCTAGTTGTCGAAGTTTTCTATGGCCATGGCAGACGGTAGAAAAGATGTTCATGAAAACAATGACATACAACATGGGATACATATTGAGAATTTTAAATTGTCAAGCCAATTTATACAGACTGAAAATACGCCGCACCGATGCACCATAATTTTTGAGAAGTCATGCAGAAGCACTTAACAGTGCATGATCGAATAAGTAGAATCGTGAAATAAAGATGTTTTGTCCGACTGATTTCAATGAGATTAATGTCACTTAAGCTCTTATGAAACGCAGCATATTCATCTCATATGTTTGGCATCAGATTTCTATCAGCTTTTGATCCTCGTTGATTCTGAGCATTTATCTCCTTTAATCAGTGGGACGATATATACTTATTTCATTTAGATGTGTGATTCATACTAGCATGAAATTTATTAGGTAAAGAATTCATAAAGCAAATGATGGGCGAGCAAGGAAAGGAAAGCTTTAAACTTGAAACCACGGTCAGAATTATCTTACGAAACGGCTAGAACTAATTTCTCTACAAGACATCCTCGCGTCATGAAAGGTTTTAGAATACACACATATATGATCAGGTAAGCATAATATATTTATAATTTATCCATCTGCGTACAGGTGGCAGCAACGTGTGATATTTTTTTGAATTTCACAAACCATTTTTGAAATGAAAAATATGGACAGAAACAAAAATTCGAAGCAAGAATCGATCTTTGAGTATAATGAGCTTAGAAATCGGTCGCCTCATCGATTTGTTTTGACATAGTGAAAACCGAGACGTGCTGATGCAATGTTAATGCAGTATGAGTGGTTGTGCAATATTATGGAACTCTACAATTAAGACGTTGCTTTACAACTTCTCACATGACTTCTTTCCCGGTGTGGAGTGACTTTTCTCTCAGTTAAGGGATAGCGACTACAGAAAGCAACACATGTGTACGGTATCTGAGATGGGATTTGGGACTTTCATGTAGAAGTGTGCAGAACACGGCACCTATGGGTTTCTCACTCTCCCCCGTGTTTTCAAGATTTTTCTGAAATTCGTAAAAATGAATCAATTTTCACAAAACTTCAGACACACTTAGTTGTGTATATTTTGATTGTTTTTTACCCATATGTGAGGCATCATGCTAATCAAACATGTACTTTTTGAATTAATGACGATGTCAACATCCTGATCTGACTTCGCCTGTTCGACGCATTGTTATTAATCGCGTGTGTATTGCTCTCCCTCTGCGTGTTCGTCTTGTTGGCTGCTATTTCAAATCCCAAGACTCCTACCCTTCCACGCCCTTTTTTAAGTAAGTATATTGTTGTAGGGGATGCAGCCTCACGAGTTGTCGCGAAATGACTTTGTCGACCTCAGGTGCTATATGTTAAGAGTGCGTTGAACAGACAAGGTCAATCAAGCTGCTGATAGCCAATAAGTATCCAGAACACCTGTCATCATGAGAATGTCTGTGTCCTCCTCAAGCCAGCCATAGAAGTTAGTGTGCGTTTTCAAAATTGTTTCCTGACACAGCCATAATCATAATGAAAGTCAGTCAACTTTTGATCCGAACGGCATAATCTGCATTTTGGGAAGGCAATGCACCACCGCGTGGCCTTAGCGCTGAACAAGTGTGAAACCCTTGAAGCACCGATGCTTTGATTTGTAATTCGAATTCTGTCCTCTCACAGCGTGAATAGTGCTACGATGAATATTCATGATATGTCTATCTACAGACTGTCCTAGAAGGCACCGTACCCCTGGTTAGTTTTGACAGAGCAAATATGTTTTGAGAAGTAGATGTAAATAGAATTTAATTTGAACATGCATAACATACTTACGAGAAGACAAGTAAACGCCAAGATTATCTGTGTGCTCAAAGCATAATCGCATATATCTCCATGTTCTCTCAGACATCTGTTGTAGCAACTCAGGACTGGTTGTCGAGAAAGTATCTTCCTGTGTTCTTCGAAGATCTTCATTGGTGGAATAGCAACGAGCATGCACTTGATTCTTGGTAATCCCCCGCGAGGAATCGTCCGGAGTTGCAAGATCTGGACTTCGAGGTGGCCGCATCAAAGGTGCCGCAACGCTGGAGAGCTGCGGCCGATCCAGCGCCAAGGAAAATGTTTGTTGAGAATTTTTTTGAAGTGACAACATAATGAGATGGAGACCATCTTGCTGGAACCACACTTCACTCAATAATTCTCTTTCTCTCAATTGTGGTATTAAATAGTCTTCCAGAATTTCGGCACTAGTCTTGGTATTAATAGAGGAAGTGAGAAAACAAGGGCCTGTCAAAGTCGTTGAAGTCATTCCAGCCCACAACATCACATGAGGGGAATTTTTTCCAGTGCCAAAGAGAAGTGAGGACTGTCTTTTGCCCAGAGCATAGCATTGCGGCTACGACAGCGTCGATCGTACATTCATCACTGAATAACACTGTGGAGCATGATTCATTGCAGGAAAGGTGCTCAATAGCGCCCGACAGGCAGCAATTCGACGGTCATGCATGTAATCAACGTCTAAGAGTTCATTCTGAAACCTTGGATGACATGGTTTGAGATGACGATAATTGATCATGTAATCACGCAACGTTGATCTTGAAACCGCTAGCTCTGCTGATCTTTTATTGATGGACTTCTGAAGAGATCAATCAACGCAAGTCTCACTACGATATACTCGCCTTCCATTTCTCGGTCTACCCAAGTTCGAATGCTTGTTTCGAATGTTCCCAGTTAAGCAATGTCGCTTTGGGTGGCGCCGCCTTCTGAAATCTCTCTAAAAACGTCACCATGATCTCTGGCATGGTCAGCCCGTTTAGAGCTCTTCCACAAGCAAACCCAAACACGACCTTAACTGTCGAGCTTAATTGAATATCTACGCCATTGCCCGAACATCACTGTCTAATACATCAAGCCTTCTCAATTCAACATACTCACCTACAAAAGATAGTTTACCAATACTTCCTACTAATAATTAACACTTACTTAACCTATAGTAATCAAGGGTACGGTGACTTCACGGACAGTGTGTATATCATTTTGACTGTAGGAAACAACATAGTAATTTATGGATGAGTCAATTGTGATTCGCAAGATCAGTAGATGCGATTCCTCAACATTTTTAAGCATTTCTGAGAGTTCATTTCATCAGGGTTCAACTTGACTTGCAGCCGCAAGTCTCAACACATTTGTCGCTGATACGCAACTACTAAGATTATTTGTCAACTCCTCTCCATGCTCACGAATTTGTACGAAACCTTTTGTAAGAGCCAACCAATCGCCACAAAACTTTTTATACGCATAGAGGAGCGCACTTTCTGTCCTCATTCAAAGTTTGATTTATCAGTTCTCGAATTAGATGGGTTAGTGTAAAGCATGATCCATGTGCATAGGTAGATTATAACCGACGAGCCGGTTTTTAGAGGCGTAGTCCGAACAATTTTTATGTTCGTCCACTTTGATGCTAAGGCATCAGAAGCAGCTCTTTCGATTTTCAACTCGAGGCGCAGTTCTCACGTTGCAGCTCTCTGGCTTTAGTACCGAGTTGCATTCAATGAAAGAACATTTAATCATGATATGGCCTCGTGTGCTCAACATTCAATCTTCCGATATCATTTAACAACAGGTTGGTACAGTGCTGGGTGCTAATTGCCGCTATTCTACCAACAGATGGTCCTTGATTAGGATAAGAACATGAGAAAAGAACTTCGCACGGAGTGCACATTTAGATCAGCCTACTTCGGATGCTGCAAGTATCAAGAATTCACTTTATTCATCATGCATTAAATTAGCCCTTCAAAACTGAACCAGCATGAATCCAAAAGAAAAACACACCAGTGTAATATAGCCAAAGCTGCTGTATTAAATAAATAAAAAATTTTTTTTCGCGGAACAACCGCCTGTCAAGAGAGTGAACGAGGAATGATTCGAGGTTCATTCCTCGTGCACTCTTGAACAAGGCGATTGTCCGCGAAAATTTGAGAATTTTATTAATACAGCAGCTTTGGCTAGAGAAAATGCTGCTAAGGGATAATTTCAACTTGCTGAACCAGCATGAAAATTCTTCAGTTTTGGCCTATTTAGCCAAATACGTGCTTCTATCGAAGTTAATGAGTATTTGTAGTCTGATCATGGCGGGAAATTTTTTTATCTATTTAACCACGACTGTGTCACTAATTGATAGAAAAACGTCCTAAAAATGGTTGTCTGTAACTTTTTTGTTAAACAACTTTATCCAGCATCATTCAATTTTATCTTAATTGTCCGTTGTATTACTGTCAGATACGATATTCAGGTGATCTTTAAGATACTGAGCGAAACCTATAAAGCACTATTTTGTAGCTGATCGTTTTCCTTATTCCTATAGATTTGACCGTGAACCAAGACTTTGATGCAGAAAGCAAAGCTGCCGGCTGTCATCGATTAGTTTAGTTGATTATCCTATGCATTGAAACATTGAGGTAATATTGTTGGACGCTATCGTCACCGTTCACACGAGAGATTTAAAAAAAGAATTTTAGTAAGCACATTTGTTTTAAACATTGATATTGTCTTATCAATATCATAACTCGCGGTAGCAGCGCTTTTAAATGTAGTCTAATGTTAAAGGTTGTGAGCTTGATTACATAATATGTCGTTCGGGTCTATTACGGCCTAACTGATTGTAGCAGTGTTTTGCAATGAACGTGACGCATCATCAACAGCGGATGGTGAAGAACTGTAGCTGTTGTTTCTTCTCGTCTGGTGCTTATGTGCAATATCGAATAATCATGAAACGCAAACGTAATTAAGATCTGTGTGACAGCTTACTGCATTTAGCGATACTTAAGAAACATGCTAGTCAGTCCTATCGCGTCAAAATTGATAATGAAGGGAATTGTCACATTTTTAGTTATTACCCAGTAACATAAAATTAAAGACGGATCTCCAAGTTCACTGACCACTTCACTGGTAATTCAAATTTCTAAATTGTTGCCGCATTTTTGCTGCTGTTCACAGAAATGAAGATTAACTTAAACAGATGTGTGATCATTTGTCAAACGTTATTTGATGCGGAGATGTTCACGAATAGCACTACGTACACTTTAGTTTTCACCTTCATTGAACGAGCAATCTAACTAATCAGCTCTTTCATCTAACTAAAACAAATAAAGTTGACTATTGTTTGATTTCAAGGCAAATTTTGTGATTTTGACATTCCTCAGAACTGTGTCGTCTTGGAAATGGATTGCAACAAGAAGTGACATTTGCAAATTTGATATCTGCGTTGAAGCTCTTTGCAATGTGCAATTTTATTACATTTCATGTGCTGCTGCAAAGCTGTTCAGTGAGAGATCTTGACACTAGCTTCAAGCAATAGAAGTCAATAAAAGTGCTCAACATTATGATAATCAGTGCATGTATAAAATTTTGCTATTTTTACACGTTAATTCCAATATATTCATTTTCAACATGTTTTGTATATTTCTAAGTTAAATATCTAAAGTAATGCTTGCTAAAAACCAAATTAAGTTTCTGGGATGATTGCATGACTGTGATGTTATGAAATTCATTCTGTTAGTTCTTTCCGTTTGATGATTATCTGCTATGTAGCGGCGACATAAATATATTTAGGATTTAAAAAAACTCATATTTTTATAATAATAACTAGAAACTTAACAATTCTCAACAGAAAATAATTTCAGTTACAGGTTCAGACAGATTCACATGTTCACACATGTGTTCATGATTTTTCGATTAATTTTGTGGATAGTCTTCAACTTCAGCTTCTAAAGCAAATAGCACTTGAATTCTGTGGAAATATCTCAGGAAATCGCTAGCACTTTAAGTGGCTATGCCCAATGATGAATACAAGCCAAGGTTAGCATCGCAGTGATGTTCTCAATTGAGTATTGCATGATCTATTTGAAGAATTTCTGCCGGACTAGCAATCGGTGCGTGTGGAGTGAAAATTAGGTCCGGTATTTTTAGGAACAGACGGGGTACTGGTCCAGTCGATTTCAGGGGCAACCCAGACATTCGCTTCTTCGCTCTCAGTTTTTCATTTTTTTCGATGGAACCCAAAGTATGTACGTCATTTTCTTTACTATTTTGTGTGATGTGGGGTCAGTGAAAACGGAAGTGAATTTTTCGAAACGAATCTTTGAGAAGTCATGAATCTTGTCTAAAATCTCATTATTCTAAATTTGTCTTTCATACATAGTCGATATGTAATCAGTAATTACGCTTGTGAACGCAGTGTATTTACGGCTTGACTTTAAGTGTGCCGTAAATATCTGCATCTGATGATCTGCTTTGCTTGAAAACTCATGTGATAAATATTATATTTTTGACCTTTTGAAGTGCTGTTCTCATTCATGGATTCATTGAAATTGCTTTTGAACTACTCATACCAAAATCTAACAGTTGATGACTCTCCATGACGCTTCAAATAATATTACTACTCACTTGCTATACCTAATCTGCTTCGATCCAAGTTTTTCCACATCTTCCGTTTGGCATGACTGCTAAAGTTTCGGTGGCTGAAGTGCCCGTTGGAATGGAAAAATGAACCGATTTGCCATCAACAATGCACTGTAGGCTACTATTCATCGACAATTATTCATTTGACATAGCCTGAAAGATGTGAAGCTCTGCTATTTGATTATCTACCATAACAAATGGGAGGGTAGTTTTCCTTGACAGTTTCGTAACTATTCATTCAGTGTTTTGGGTCTACCATGTCGAAGTGAACTCGCACGGATCTCTGATCAAGGTAGAAAGGAACTTCCATGTACATGGATCTTGCAAGGATCAGAGTGGAAGGGAACTCGCATGGATCTTTCAAGTATTGAGAATAATGATATTTCTCGAGTGCTGCAGAACATCGCCAGCACTCAACCAGGAAGGAATGTTAACCGAATTGATATCAAATATTGGGATTAATTTTTTGTGTGTAATTTTTAAGAATTCTAAGGCAATTTTGGCTACTGCGAAAATTTTTTTGCGTAGTATTAGATCCATTGCGAAAGAGATTCTACTGATGTAGACTTCTTGCGAAATTGCATGCGATTTAATGTCAATTGGTTGAACTGCAGCAATAATTACTCCTTTTCTGCATTGATGGTGGTTCTGATCGAGACTTGATGAGTTGACTATTTGTCCTAATTCTGGAGAAGAGTCAAGTGAGATGATCTAGCTCGTGTAATAATAATATGTAGGCTATAATAGTGCACAATTGATTTCAGTCAAAATAAGAAGCTTTGCATCATCCCACATTAGACTCTTCTCCATATCTACAAAACATGTACGTTATGGTCAAGATATTAATGTATTCAAAGATTTTGTCCTCGTTAATTCTCCTGATATACAATATCTTTCAATTGCGAATGTTTCATGATATTTTTGCACTATATATCAGCACTTAGGTTTGCTCAAATTAAAAATAGAAATGTTTAAACCAAAACAATCGACCAATTTCTTGTCTGTGAATCGTTGCTTTGTAGTTGAAAAAAGCTGAATGTCAACAGTTTCCTCAATTTTGATGCACTCATTCCGTAAGAGAACTCGGTAACTGTGCTGTCTGTGGAATAGTCCATAATTCTGTGTGTATACTTAATGCACCTCCCCATTTTTTATGAGTCTAATAAGTAGGGTTTTTCAGACGATAAAACCCTATTTTACGTCGAATTCACTCTTGAATTTTAGCTTCTTATTGAAGCTCAGGGAAATATCAGACATGGCGTAAATAGGCGGGCTGAGAACATACGCCAATACATATATTAAAATGGAGCGGCTTCTACCTTGATGCAAATTTATTTTGATATGCTTTTTAAACCGAATTGCTCACTTCTACATTTCACTAGAATTATTTTTCTGCATTTAAAAAAGATTATTCATCACGAACTGACTTGAGGGGATGAACTTGATATATTTCATGTGCTATGATCAACCATTTTTCAACTTTTTTGTTTTAGCAACTTTTCAAAACTAGTGTCCACTCCCTGCTTATAATATACCGTGTAATGCGTTCCTATTGGTCTTAGAATCGCGATTGCAAACACGACCTGGTCAACTTTTTATTCTTTATCTTCCCTCTGAAAATCATCCTCATCGCCTCATTTACCTACTTTCAGGAGGTTGTGACGATACGTTGAAATTACATAGCACTGGTGCTCTCGAACCCATGCTGAAGGAAGGCGTTCAGTACGACTATGACCTCATAGTTATCGGAGGTGGATCAGGCGGCCTAGCAGCCGCCAAAGAAGCTGCTAATCTAGGTGCCAGAGTAGCCTGCTTTGATTTTGTGAAACCCACGCCGATCGGTACGACTTGGGGACTCGGAGGGACATGCGTCAACGTCGGCTGTATTCCGAAGAAATTGATGCATCAGGCCGCTTTGTTGAGTGAGTCATATGACATGCTGATCGTTGACATGTCTTTCGCAATGAATTCGTGTGTGACTGATCAAGTTCATGTTCTACAATAGAATTGTTTCACATCTAATCTGCCAATGTCATTATGTGAGACAATATGGTGAATGATTGTGCAACTGACGACATTAAAACACAATAGGTATGAAGCAGCTATGAAATGATTGCTGCTAATCGTTAAATGAAAAAACTGATTATCTTAAAATATGGTTCAAAGTTCAAGGGACTGTAATTCACTGAATTTTTTATCGATTTATTTATAAGACTGACAGGTTCATGATTCCTTTATGGCCAAGTTGACATCATTAATACTGTGATTGAATATCTTCTATTTTTCGTTTAAAAGGTTGCTGAATTAACTATCGCATTTTATCTTTTGCAGAACAATCCCTCAATGATTCGCGAGCCTTTGGATGGGGAGCTCCTGAATCCAGTAAGTGAATTGTAGCATTATATCATGAATTGAAAGGGCAGAAATGACAAGTAGACGAGACTACGTTTGCAATGAGTTAAGCTCTCATTCTCAAAGTATGCTTGTGATTTGCTTCGTCGCTTCCATCGTTACACAGTTTATCAGCTGACTTGGAACTAAGCGATGCAATTCAGACTATTCTATAAATTTGCCTCGGCTATTTTTGCTCATTCGGTACAAATTTGATCATAGGTATATTTATGGAATTGTGTCTAATTTCTTCTAGAATATTGCTACAAAACACTTAGCTTAAAAGCCACTCTGGTTTGCAGTTGATTGCTATCCACCGTTTCAAGTTAAACTAGCTCTCATTAAATCAAATGCAATTTTTGACAGATGTGCACTAGAGCGAGATATATGAAATTCAATGAGGCTGTGACATTCGAAGTTGATTTGAGAGTGAGTTAATGGATTTCGTCCGCGTCTGCCTCTTGATGCACTGTCCATGCTCCCATTAATTTGAGGATTGTAGGGAATCCATTCTGTGAAAAGTTCACTTGTGACAGGAACAGTGTCGTTAAATTGGAAGGCCCATGTGATAAAAAGCAACTTGTCAGTCTTGATTTGTATGCACACGGGTTGACGATCTCTTCTGCGCGAATTGCGGACGGTTTTGAGTCTTTCCGCCTGTGGAAGTAACTGCGCACTCAATGGCAGTTACTTACCCTAATCTGGTGAGAGCTGGCTGTGTGTGATGGCTGCCCACTCTGTTGGGTGAGACTGGAGAAGTAATGTGTAAAAATCCATGACGAATTTAGAGAAAACAACAAGAAGTTATTAAAACTGTTTGTAATAGGCACAGAGATAAATTGCCTTGTCTTCGCATTTCGTTCTAGAGATAATATTAATCACCACTGATGGTCATGGCCAGAACTAGACTCGGTGGGCAAGAAGATCAATTTTCCATTGAACGTAATGCAAATTGCAATTCAGCGTAATGCACATTCAGTCAATTTAGATAGTGAAGAATGGTGTGAATTATATTTCCATTTGACGAATTTATCAATAAGAAAAATTGAGTCATAGATGCTTATTGCTCGACGGACGATAAACCCTCATCGTGCAATAAACATCATTGAATAATTCATCGCTACATGGACATTAAAATTTCTTATCGCACTGTGGCTGTATGCGATGTATTTGTTGTATGCAAGCGTTGATTTCAGGACATAGATATAGAACAATTGATACAGGTTTTCCAGTTCGACAATGCAACTATCAGATTAAAGAATATATTTTAAGATGCAACAACGGTATTTCTGTTAATCAGCAGCGTTTTCAATTGAATGATATTGTTTTCAATCGGTAGTGATAATAAGTGAGTTTAATCATAAACGGCTTTTCATATTCAATTATATTTTATTTAAATACAGTAAGTCATTAAAAACTTTTTTACGAAAAGGTAAGTCAATACGAATAACTTTTGATAATCTTGAAATTTTTTATTCCACTATGAAACAAAACAAGTACCGTAATATTCATTGATGGAGTTGTGTAACTGCTCACGAATCTCAGCTAAGTACCTAATAGAGTGGCCCTCTCGCAAACTGACTTCACGGCTTCTATTGGGCACGGAGCATTATCCATGACGAATACACGACATAAATTAAAGCCGATTTCGTCCACGAAAATATATGTTGGGCGATGTTTGCGTTTGAATTGAGACAGATGGCTTGTCCGGCATCCGCGCTTGCAGATCAGGCTAACGTGAATTCCGGTTGGGATTCAACAATCTCTACCACAGTATTTGCCATATCTTCGTTTTACACCGAGAACTCGAGCGGCTTCAATATAATCATCTCCGGCTTCGTGAGCCATAATGATTCTGCGTTTAACATCAGAAGGTATTCGCTGGCGCTCCATATTGATAAGTTAATTTAGCAGATGTGAAGACAACATCTATATAGGGCTTTGGATCAAACCGAATAGATATCATTTATTCTTCACGTGAAATACCGCTCACTAATCTGATAGAGACACAATTGAACTATTTTGCTGCAGTTTATTTATTGTTGTCGCTCTCAATTGTGAAATGACGTAATATTTTATCTTTTAACGTTTTAGAAATTAAAGTGCCGCTCTTGATTCGGTAGTTGCCGTTGTCGTGTAGGAAAACCTGTATTTACAATGGTTAAGCATAGGGTTTTTCTGAAATACTTGCCAAATATTTTGATAAACAGTGCTGTGATAAAGCGATGGTAGTTTTTCATTTTGAGCTTTCTATAATGGAACGATTGGTAAACTAACTTTGCGTTCTGATGATACCTTCCCATCATAGAAATAGATTCATTGTTATCAATTTCTATGCCTCCCATGGATGACAGCGTGCTGAAACCGTACAATTATAGTCCGGCAGCCAGATCGAGTTTCTGCAGGGAACGAGGCCGAAAATGAGACTTTCACAGAATGATGTACACCATATGCCTACTACGAATCAGCACATCTGCCGAGTTCTAGTAAGTTCCTCTTCTTGTCAGACAAGATCAAAGAAAAACACATGTAAATTCAATGGGACGCAGATTGCAGTTTTTGGCCAAATTAAATTTTGCATGTTTTCTCGAATTAAACGAAAAGCACTAAGGCCAGAGTCATAATTTTTGGCATGGAGTGTCTTCAAGTCATTTCCTATGATGTGCACGTGCTTTTATCATGCATCTAATCGGCGATGTATGCGAGAATGTGATTGAAGGTGGATAAAGTAGCTCAAAATGGTTGTGTTTGCCGACATTAAGAGGCTGGCCAAATCTAAATGCGTTTCGCTATATAGACAGGGGTGCATGACCAAGAAAGGAAATGACCTGAAGACATTCCATGCCAAAAATTATGACTCTGGGCTTAGTACTTTTCGTTTAATTCGAGAAAACATACAAAATTTCATTTTAGCCAAAAACTGCAATCTGCGTCCCATTGGATTTACATGTGTTTTTCTTTGATCTTGTCTGACAAGAAGAGGAACTCACTAGAACTCGGCAGATGTGCTGATTCGTAGTAGGCATAGGGTGTACATCATTCTGTGAAAGTCTCACTTTCGGCCTCGTTCCCTGCAGAAACTCGATCTGGCTGCCGGACTACTAGTCTCCGTCGCGATACCTTCTATCTCGACGAAGCCTAGAGTGCAATAGCTATCACTTATCACTCACAGGCCTTCCTGCAATGTGACCGCTAATGTTCGTGGGTTTATTGTTACGAGGCATTTCTGCAATGCGCCCACTGGAGCAATCTTACGAGCCGCAGAGAGACCATTATCTATGTCAATCTCTGTCATCTACTACCATTGAACACAATGGCTGTGATAGGACTATGGCCGCTCTAGACTATCCCAAACGCAAATGAATCTATCTCTGTGGTAGCAGGAGTCCTATTGATAATATGCAGGTGAAATGCAAAATAACGAAGTGCAGTGCTCAGATGAAGGCATTTTGTAAAGTTCACAAGACATTCATTGCAAAAGAATGGATTCAATAATGCAATTTGGACGTAGCTTTCCAATAGCCTTTCGGGATGCGGGCACGAGCCTATTCCCAGCCCAGGTTATGCGTGCACGTTTTCCTTTGTCTGAACAAGTGAATGATTATTTTAATCAGCTATTGTCTCTCAATTATGACATAGTTTTCAGTAATGAGCCATGTCTATTCTGCATCATCCTTGCGACGGACTACTTTGCAAACTGTAGTTCCATAATGAGTTCGGACTTCAGCGCTATTTCAAAGTTGATAAAATGAGTGTGCGCGAAATATTGACCGCCACTTTTCAAATCACTTGAGTACCGGAGTGTGCGCCGTCATTTTGATTTTGAGGCATTTTTACGACAATGAGGGATAGCGAACTTTCTGCATTGTGAGCATGTACTCAAATTGCTTGTGTTTACTTTAAAACTCGAGACTTGTCCAATGTTTTCATTAAAAAAGTGGAGGTGCAGCGCTCCCAGATCTCGCGTAGCCAGTGTTTGCCAATTTATCAGCGAATTCGCTGTAGTTCGTTGATTGCTGCGTGAGACTATTTTCAGAAAATGGAATGACTCCCTCCCTGTGATCAATGGTTGTGGCCAAATCATTCAGACGATATTCAGTCATGCATTAATTGTCTTGAATTGTTAATAACTTTGTCAAATATGAAGAGTTCATGTCTGTAAGAATAATACCGTGAAAAACATCTGTGACATTATATGCTATTATAGTTTCTGAATCATCCTAGTCACACCAAGATAGTTATCATTATTAACGCTTGATTGCAATCTCATCAGGACGCGGAATTTTTTGGCATTTCTTACTATTAATGTCTGTTGTCTGGGAAATTGAAGCTGGAAACTGGTGACACGACGCCTTGACGATCATATCAGGATTCGTTAATTAGTATCAATTAGTCGCATATTAAAAATTAAGTTACGCATATTAGTAATTAGTTTCAAAAATACGAGGGAGCGATCAAAGTTTGGACTTCACACGTAAAAATCGTCAAAATATCCACTCAGTTCTGCTTGAGGATATACAACCAAAGCGTCCATTACTCGTGAGATGCATTGTAGCGTTCAAATAAAAGAAAATAGCTCCCTTCGTTATTGCTCTAAAACATATGCACAGGCTCTATGCGTTTTGTCCTCCGACGTTCTCAAGGGCACAAATACTGAGCAACTTGGCAAGGGATATTACTTGGTGAATATCCACTTACGGATAGAGCGAAAAGAAATGTTTGATTTTCCCTTCATTCGCTAGTGAAGAGGATTGTGCTTCACCAACTCATTCGGTTAATCAGGAAATCATGAGTCAAGCGTGCAACGTGTTTAATTTTCAATGTTGTGTTACATGTGTGACTAGCTTTGGGCGAAACTTAAAGCCAGTTGGCCTCTGAGTCGAACATCATTCATGGCTTGTAGGTTTGACATACGTAGTTACACAGTATTTTCACTGGTGTTGCACTCAATATATTGGGTCTGCATAAATCATACGTCATGGCTCTGCAATGCCGAGACCCCGAAAGGAAAAATTCAGATTTACTGATTCTTTACAATAGGGCATATATATGCGGTAAGCATACTGCATTGATGACGGCAAACAAGCCAGAAACGTCTGCAGTTCCCGTAATGATTTAAGTCAGATCTTGTTCTCATCTCTTGAATTGGGCTTGCACTACACATCTTTGATGTGTGTTGTTGTAATCCTCATAAGATTTTCTCTCAGTTTCTGATGCATTGTGATACAGATATGAAAAGCATTTGTCATCTAGTTTCCATGGGATTACATGGAGCATCATGGGAGGATAGTTATTGTTCCCATGTAGTCACGATGACCTTTGGTTGAGAGAAGTTGTCCCCTGTTAATTTTGTTTCCATTTTCAGTAAGTTGATACTAAAAATCATGCTAATTGATTAAACAACGCTATAGCGTTCAGCAATAATGACTTATCAATTGTCGTATCTGTGCTTACAATATCCGCTGACCAAATCTTCAGGAGGATGAAATATTTTATTTACAGTTGATCATAATTGGACGAAGATGAAAGATGCGATACAGGATCACATCGGATCTCTGAACTGGGGTTATCGTGTTGCCTTACGTGATAAAAAAGTTCAGTATTTCAATGCATATGCGGAATTTATCGGGCCACACAAAATCAAGGTAAGTTTGGAAGTTAAACGTCATCTTCTGTTATGTCCGCACTTCAAAATATAGAAATATTTTGTGCACTAGGTATATGCCTAAGTGGTTTTTCCAGCACATTGCTAAACAACTTCACCTTCAATTCTTGTGGTCTTGTAGTCGAACCTGATGACCGGTGGCAGGTCTGGGTGGAATGGCAATGGTGTATCATGCAGTTCACTAGACACTCAACGGCCAAGTCCCGATGGGCTTTCTTTACACCTTGGTTGAAGACTTGAGGCATCCTTCTGCTGCAAGCGTGACTCTATATTGATGAAAATTACTCTCCTGCATCTTACTTAAATTTAGGTTTTTATTTTCAATACCGACTCTCAAATAGCGATGATATATCCAAACGTGACGAAATCAATCAGGATATTTGAGCAGTTCTTGTGATTGGCGTTTATGTGAATGAGCGCTGTCATGCTCCTTTCATCAAATTGTCAAGCGTATTCTTTCAGCGCATGAATACTCGATACACATGTTATTCGAATTCATGTTCAATGAATTCGACGAATCATTGACATTAGGTTAAATATTCAATCCATAGTCATTTAAATCATTCGATTTGGACGACATACTACTTATAATTACGATTTTTACTAGGAAATTTTAATGTCTTGTTGTCAAAGGCGATGTCATGAGTTATTTACATTGCTCAATTCAGCTATGAGAAAGGTCAATGTACAAACCTCGATTCCCCATTTCATTTCTCTCTTGAAATGGTTTCAGACGAGCCGTTGGAGGCCGGATGTTGCATGCTCAACGTATTTTATTTTCTTGCTATTTTTGTATGTAACTACATTAACGGATGTGCAATTATGCATTCGTACAAAGTTGTGTTTTTTTATTATCTTTGTTGATTGCATTTTCGAATATACAGTTATACATGTGAGAAGTTATGTGTATATTTATTTTTAGAAAGCCATTTCAGATTCATTTTTACTTTTACTTTGCTTGCGGATTATCCTATAGAATGATCTCTGTCATTTGAATATATCGATTCCATCCTATTCTGCATGCTGTAGGCCATCCAAAATCTCAATATATCATTTTATCGGTATTATTGTTGTAGCTTAGTCTACATTGATAGTTGGCGTCATTCAAACAGCTTCTATGTCTAATGCGGATCAGCATTCACACAGCCAGTCAACAGCTCGCTCCTTGACTTTTTAGGATTTTATTTTTGGTTATATAATTAATTCCGGGAAGTTCACATCTGTGTAAGTCTGCCAAGTTTCCTGTCAGTTCGGACTTAAATACTTCAATTAAATATTTTCAAAATTTATTTCTGATTGGAGAGATTTATCCATTGAATTATTTGGTCCAAATAAATTGGAAATGATTTTTTCAACTCCAGCATGCAGACCGCGGCTCTCAGCATCTCAGCTATTGTTGAATCACAGATGATGTGACTCATTACCATACACATGCAGAAATCAGCGATGACAATGAATAGATAGCGACGTTCTGGATGTCAAGTTCGTTCCAGTGATTAAGAGAATGATCAGATAAAACACAGGTCATGTCATAAAGGTCGCATAAGATATGGACTGGACAGAGCTGGTCAGATTTCGAAATCCGGTGCACTTATACATTTTGTATTCTATTTAGATACGAATGAAGCAGGAATTTTACCCATCCGGCTTCGACCTCCCCCCTTTGCCTGGGTACTATTGAATCTAATAATTAAATATTGAGTTGCATCTTAAGCCGGAAATAGATAAATGGGACCAGACCTGAATAGCTGCCATTTCATCCAAAATCAGGGGTCATCAGCAAACATAGTTCACTCAATATCGTCACAACTCCTCATTCAAACATGCAGTCATACCGGTAGTAAGTTTGAGAAAACAAGTTTATTTGGCCCCCCTAACTGGGTGGGGCCACATAGCCACAGGGTCCCATGGGACCCTGAGCTCATAATACAGAAATAGCAAAAACACAATAATAAGTAAGTGAGACACTCAATTACGTAATTGACCAGACAACGGGAGATCATAGTGATTTTCCAGCAAAAGAATGTAGCAAGAACTCCCCAAATAGTTTATGGTGGTCGATGCAATAGTTTCAGTAAATCTCGTAAAAGGACAGATCTCCGGCGTCCAGTGCCTTCGTTGGTCGATCTTACAATATATTGACTCAAGATGAAAGCAGTAAAATCATGTTTTGTTTGCACCCTGGTTTGCTTGTTGTTCATTGTGCTCATCAAGATGGCCTCGCACAGAGTTAGATTCATCTGCGCGCGCGGCGTCGGTTTCTAGAATGGAAGTATCGCATTTGTCCTTCACTTCGAAATGGCACATCACAGAATTAGACATCTTGCTCCTTCTCGAATAGATCATTCGTATATCGCTTACTATTGGAAATGGCAAACAATAAGCTGTCAGCCGTTTTTGGACATCAGAGCCGGTGAATGAGTGGCGTGTGTGGTGTGACATCACTTTGGACACACCAAAATACATCACTGTCTGGTTACTTCAATGTATGCAGTGAGGAATGTTTAGAAGTGGATGGTAAAATTATCAGATGAACCAATTTTCGTGCGCCTGCTATTTTCATCAATAATGATAAGGACCAACATTATGGAGAAAACTTGTACACAATGATCTGAATCCTTCGAATTCGAAGGAATCGTGGCAATCCAAGCACTTTGATGAAATTCGTAGCAATTCGCAAGCGACGCATGACTTTTTGCTATCTCCGTAGTGTATTAGGAATTCCTTTTTGCCCACTGACTAAGTTCCACTATGTGCCATCGTTTTTGAATTAGTCTGCACTTCTAGTAAGCTGAAAGAGTTAACCAATCTAATTCTGTGTGCCATTGATATCGCAAAGCGACACGCTTATGTCGCGTATACCGACCATTCTGTACGAATCCATTAAAAGTACATCTACCTCATTTTGATTGTGCATGTCAACAAATGTAGACAACTACGCGAAAAACTATTGTAATCCATGCGTGGTGGGAAGTATTCAGGATTAATCTTTAAATTATTCAAATGACTTTCAAGTGGGCTTGAATTTTCATTTGAAGACGTAATGTATGTTTTCATTGTCATGGCAATACTTGAATTGTCGACGTATTAAACATGTGCACTGATGAGGGTGCATTTATTGACTAGAAATTACGTTCAAATACCTGTGCTGCATAACTATTTGGATGAAAGTGTATCACTTGAAATGTTCCTTGACATTTCTTCTCCTGTTAGTGCGTATAGCTATGAGTGTGTCAGAGCAAAGTGTATAATATCTAATAAGTTGAATTTTGTATTTCATCTTCCTCGTGTAATTTAAGGTTCATTTGAGACTTTGTTCTAAATTGTCAAAGAGATGGAAATACTTACTTGAGTCTGTCAAAGCAAATTGCGGCGGAATTCCTTGTTCACATAGTCTTAGACTATGTAAATCTCAGAATTCATCATTACAAAAGGGAAATGCGAGTATGTAATCTTTCTCAAGAGAATCATTATTAATCGAAAGCAAGTCATGGAATTCTGATATCTTTTGTCCTTAAATGATTGGAATAGAAAGAGATTCTGGCAATACATATTTATAGAAATCCTGTGAGAAGTTCCAGAAGATTGCGAGAACTTTGCAGTCTTCAGTCGAGGGACTTGACATTAAATCGATGGCATGTGGGGTATCAGACATTTTGAAACATAGTGTGGAGGAACACGGCTTCCTTTAACTAGCCAAGCCGCAGATGAATGCTCCATGTGCATTTTTAGTACATGACAGTATAAATACCTTCATATCTGTATACTGCATAATATCAAAAACGTATGGAAGGATAATATACTATGCTAACATAACTTCCAGTTTATGAGGGTAAACGGACCAGGAGACAAATGAGCAGTTGTGGATCCCATTTGCTAGAATGTCATACAATATTAAATACTTAAGTGGCTAACTAAATACGATAAGTGGGTGTATAGAATAGAATAGAATAGAACTTTATTGATGGCTCACATTGTGCGGTGAACGCATGGACAAATGGTGGCTGACAAAAGACCACAAAACATTAAAACATAAAAATAAAATACAAGAATTGCAGACCTTATCTCCCAAAGCGAATGAAACTTTTGCCGTACCGCGTAGTTTTAGATCGTGGCGCTCTTAGACAATGAGGATTTCTCAAGGTAGGAGTCCTTTCATGAAACATAGCACGTAGTGGATGATCGCCAACACTTTCTATCTTAAGGTACAGACGTTTACATAGATTCTCACTAACAGTGGAAAAATCATTAAAATCATAACTGCGGAAAAATCGAGCAGCTAGCTTCTCAACAGATGACAGGATAACGTTATGAGCCAATTTGTCAAATGCCTTCGAGTAATCCACAGTCAGGACACGCACAGCTCCCGATTTGTTGTCCAAGAAGTCAAGGATATAATGGTAGATGAGAGTTGTAGCCGTTGTATTAAATACTTAAGTGGCTAACTAAATACGATAAGTGGATGTATATGCTAACAATGTACTAATGCAGACCGTTGCATTTCAAAATAATATTATAAACAGAAGGATCTTTGGGACTATAGAAAATTTTCAACAAAACGATTTCACTTTTGCAGAAAAAAGCTTACATGCATCACCATGTCCAACTGTCGCACTTTTTTGTCCTTTCCCATGATTGGCAACTTTCTCCGTTCCGCTTCTTATTTCTACAGAATCTACAGTTCTCCATTGCTCCTTTCCTATTGTTTGATTCATGCAATGTCGACAGTAACGAAGACTGGCGCCTTTTGCACTATCTCAATATTTCTTATCCATCCCTTTTACACATGATTACTGTCCAGCATTGGTGGTGAGGTTTCTCCTTTTTCAGTTTCTGAAATGAAATGGTTCTGAAAAACTAGTTCAAACAAAAGACGACTCGGAGATATTTCTGCGTCGTTTCGAACCTCACAGCGCGCGTCAAAATCCTGTATTAGAAAACTATTTTTGGTCAACGCTGCGGCGAAATCCTCATAATAGGGACATTATATTCAACTAATTGCAGAGCTCATACTTCTTTCATGAACTGTTGTGTCCACGAGCTCATATTTGTCGCATACAGTGCTGAACGTGCTGAAATAAAGGCAATATAGTAGAATCAGATAAAGAAGTCAACCGTTTGACGAATTTACTGTCAACGGTTTTCCAAGCACATAAACATGACGTAATCCGCTTTTCGTTGACCACAGTGTCAGTAAATCATGATCAGCAACAAACTGCTACTATCTTATCACAAACACATGGACATTTTCTTCATTAACAGGTGTAATTTTCATTTTCAATACATGAAATTTCAAAATTCGTGCACGAAATTTGGGTATGTGCGGCCACCATGTTTGATGCACGCAGTGTTTGCATGCTTGCTATATTTTATTCTTCATAGTCATAACTATGAACACTGAGCAATGAGCATAGAATATCTATGTTGTAGGTCATAGTATCAAAGTCCCAACTGAAAGAGAAATACAAAAATGTGCAAAATGAAATCATAATGTAAAAAGCACTGGAAAAGAAGCAGATATTCCGATTTTATATGATTGTTCAGTAAATGTCATTTGTGGTTTTTGCGATTGTTTTTCAGCTGTCTTTATATTTTTTTGAAATTGTTGGTGGATGGATTTCCATTTATAGATTCCTTAGAGTCTCGCCGCAGCTGAGATGTTAACATTTTGCTTACTTACTTAGATTTAGTGCCGCCTATACTGGTTAGCACATTGGGCGGCAGGATTCCTCGATCGAGCTTGGTCCTATGCAGCAGCTTCGACGTCATGTGGCGCGATGTTCAACCCTGAATGTCGCTTGCTTTTAGTGGTCAACATATTAATAAAGCTTAATTCCATAATAAATACAGGCTTTAATTCCATTGAGCTAAAAAAACAAGGATATAATTGTCAAACGTCACTGGAATGCTTAATGATATAGCACTGTTTGTAGTCTATACTATGGTAAAAGAAGTCACATAGTAAAAGCGTCGCACTCAGCCTCCTAAATGCATCTAATTTTATATCGCCATCGACATCAGATTATGAATTAGAATCAGATTCGCCTACTTGCAAAGCCTTCTCTACTGTCGAGCACTATGCCATGTCATGACGTATTACGCTCCAACTTTGTGTGAGCCCCGCCTTCAGTAACTGTAGGAGAGAAGAAGCAGCAAAAAATGCAAGTACTGTGGTTATAGTATATCCAGGAATTTAGTCCCACACTGTGTGCAATCAGCATCTACACGACAACGGTTTGTCGGCATTTTATAAATCGGTAATACATTTTTTGAGCTATTTGAGCCTTCTGCTCTTACTGATAATGTTCATGAGAATCATCAACATAGGTCATGCACACTTTTAGGACATTGATGTGTTGCTCAATAATATTTAATCATATTCAAGGACATCAGTAGAAGCGATTCAAATTTCATTGAAAAAGAAGCCCAATATCAGAGATCCCAATACATTCGTTCCCACCATCCAGCAACTTCAGCATTTCAAAGAACACGAAGACAAGGTTCATTAGATTTCAATTTTGTCGTCTTTCAAATCTCATAGTAGATATGAGTGTGTCATCTCATTCGATTAAGTCCTAGAAACATGGTGGGGTCCATTGGATTGCGGGTGAAATGAAGCTAGAATTGTACAAGTTAATACCTTATATCATATCATGGTTATGATTATTCCCTGAAAATAGCTACTATGTTCTCTACTCTTCTACGTCTTGAGAGAGAGGAGCCGTAAATTTTGAACAGAGTTTATTCGCAAACATGTTTCTTCTACGTCTTTTTTGTATCACTTAATCAGTTTTCTCTCGAAATGCTTACATGCTGCAGTTCTCTAGTCAGCCTTCTCTCGGGTTGCTTTCGGAACAACTTTTCCAAGAGGGCTTCCCACTTCATTCTACTCTTCATTATAGGGGCCTGTTACTAACAGTTTGAAGAATAGTGGTTGTGATTGGTTGCGACAACGCAAATGAATTAGGCTAATGGTTTTATGTGCATTTATACAGCAATTTTTGTGCATGGAGTGTATGAGAAAAAGATGACTCTCAACTTCCCACATGCACTCAATGCACAAAAAATTGCTGAATCATTGTACATAAAATCATTACTTAATTTGCATTGTCTCATGAATAGTCACAACCAACGGTAGTCACTTTTCTTGTATTGATAATTCATTTCATCCTTGTTATATTAATTGCTGTCACTGATAATGGTAGCTTGTTTTTTTAAACATGTCTTCGAATCTACTGTGTCAAGCTGCTTGCTACATTTTAAGCATTTTATGAAACCTCTGCCGTTCTTGAGAAGCTGTGGAGTTCAGATGTCAAGCAGACATGATCCGTGAAACTATATAATCCATGCCTTCTGTGTTGAAGCATGATTCGATATCCATTTTTTAGTCACGAATTGATACTTGAGAGTTACATACATCGTATGATAATGAATCAGCTTACACATGTTGTCATGTAATCAAAGTCATCTTAGTGTTGAATCATGCGAAGGATCTTTGGAGCTGCATGGTCCCTTTTTGGTAATCTTTTTCGCACTGCTTCAGCTTTAAGATGCGCAAAACCTGGAGATCCTGGAGATAACTGTGAAGATACTACACCTGGTACACTGCACGGTTATTCATCTACCTGATGATAACTTCACAAAGTGATATCAATGAGTGGATAATGTCAACAAATGCTTTTACACTCTACAATGCAGTTTGTTGACTATCAGCCGTGCACATTCTGATGAAAGCATTTGAGTCAGGAAAATAGATGATCTAAATATCAATATGAAAGCCGGAGGTAAATTTTGTGTTATCATTTCACTGATGCGCTCACAATCGCATTTCACTGATTACATAGAAACAGCAATTTTATGGGAAAAAACTAGTTTTCCTGTTCATAATATCCATCAAAAGCAAATTCTGTGAAAATAGTTCCAGGTCACGCGCTCTGCTGCACCTTGATAGAAATGAGCTTGAAATCATTACACTCATCCGTTTTGTCTCAACGCTATAATCCTGACCCAGACTGAGGAGCCGAAAATATGGCGCATATATAATATTTTCAGTCGTCAATGAGTTTCTAAGTTTACATTTTTGAAGATTAATAATTTGGGATTTCACAGCAAAACTTTTAGAGTTCCATTATTTCAAATTAGTATTCTCCTAAAACGGAATTTTGATATTTTTGAAATGCCTTCAAAATTGCGATTGCTGATAGATATCTGAAATTCGATTGGAAAAATCTGAAATCGACATGGAAAAGGTTCACTTCGCATCATAGCAAGCTTGGATGAGTCAAATGAAGTGATTGAAAAACATATTTTTATTCAGAATGATCGTGTTCCAATTTTGATGACGCAATTTAATGATAACGATGTATGCATTGTTGCTAAACACGACACCCACGGTGCTCAGAAATCAAAATACAATTTCATCGGATACAGCGTCTTTTTTTGTAAAAACACACGGGATAGCCGATGAAATTTTATTTTGATTTCTGAATATAACGTCCGGATAAGAGATGAAGCTATCCCTCACCAGTTTTCCGGTGTACCTGGAGTATTCGTAAAACGCTCAATATCGCATGTTATGTGAAAGTAGTAAGCTATGTGAATATAGTGCACATTGATACAACACCGTGTACTTGTTGACTATAAGGTTTCTTAAACATCCTTATCTAGAGCGGAGGTTAGGTTAGAGTGGCAACCCTGGGTTAAATTCAATTTTGACCCCAACCTGAACACTTTCAAAGATTTCCGGATAATGTGACATCGATTCTCTTCGGGAATCTTCCTTTTACTTTGAGGGGTTCATGGCTCTAAACTTCGGGGTCCGTTCCGATTCGATTTTGCGGTTTTAATTATTGGTTAGGGTGGCAATCCTGTGTTAAATTCAATTTTGATTGCATCAAGGGTAAGCCTCAAGCTAAAAATACCACTTGAGATATTGTCGACTTTAAATGCACTCCGATGCTCTTCCAGGCAGTAAACAAGCAAGGCAAAACGACAGAATACACAGGAAACAAGTTCATCATCTGCACAGGAGAGAGACCTCGATATCCTGAAATTCCTGGTGCGAAGGAGCACTGTATCACAAGGTGAGTAGTCTGTTCCAACGATATGGAATCGGAATGTCATGTACTTGTTTGATAACTCGGATGACAATCCATTCTGCTAGATCGAGTAGCATAACTACTATCAATTTCTGCGACATTGTCAACCCTGCCGATGGGAATGTCCGTGCACCCATTCCACATGGGCCATTGATGGGGAAATATTCGACTAGTAGTTGGTTGTGGTCAATAGGCGACTACCTAATATTACTTGTAGATCATAGTCTGCTACTACATCAGTTATATAGCGTGAAGAAAAATAACATAAACTGCATCCAAGTGAATGAAAGCACGAAATGTATTGTGAGGCATGAAAGTTGCAGTAATTGCTTACAGAGCCATCTCATGTGCACAGCAGTGCTCGCATGCAAAGCATGACTATATTCCAGGGGTTCTCAACACGTGGCCCGCGGGCCATTTTGTGGCCCGCAAGCTTGTTGGCGGTGGCCCGCGATGAAACGAGTGAGCAAGACATGCGTATATTTGGCGGCTTGTCAATTGAGCTTGTCTATCAGTTTAAGAACAGCTAATTTGTAGCGCACGGCGACAAACGTGATGTGCGCGCGCTATTTCTCCCACTCAATTCAATGAGAAGTTCTGTAGAGAAGAGTGAAGCAAGCTGCAGCCGTAGCAAACAGATCATACATGTCAATTGTTAAAAACTTACATAGCTGAAGTTCAAATCGATTTTGACAATCGATTTCAAGATTTTAATGACCTTATTCATTTGATAGGATTTATGAGAAGTCCTGTAGAAGCAAATGTTGAAATCTGTGCAGGTCAATTCGAAAAATTTGGAGTGAATGGAGCTGTTGGTGAGCTGCAATTGATTGCGCTGAGAAATAGTGGTGTTGTTCAAGAATGCGTTAGAGGTGCAACAACTATGGTTGATACGTGGTTTGACATTCCTGAGGATGAGAAGTATGCCGATATTCGACGATGTGGACTTAGGCTTCTTGCAATGTTCGGATCAACTTACCACTGTGAGTCTTCGTTCTCTACACTCAACTACATAAAAAAGAAATATCGATCACGCTTGACTAACGCAAATGTACAAAACATGATGCGTCTTGCATTAACCGGTTTGAAACCAAGATTCGTCAAGTTGACAAAAGCAAAGCCTGGACAAGTTTCTCACTGACACAATTAATAGCATTTATGATGTTTTGGATGAAGCCATTTCTATTTTTCTGTTGCAATTTATAATTATAATATCATTATTGGATTATCATCATTCTTCTCAATTTAAACAAGGAGTGTTTATATTCATGTACACATGCATACATAATATGTAATATTTCCCAAAACGTTAGCATTCATCCAATGAATGTATGCCTCCCTCCCTCTATCTATCTATAAGCGTTGCATATTTTGTGAATGCGCATTAGGTTTCAACAAAAACGATAAACTCTCACTGGCAATAAATTTTCAAAACCACATGCGTTTTGTAAAAGTATACATGTATACAGAGTTACAGATCTATCCTATAAGCTAGGTAAGCTTATATAGTACCTTCTAATTATGCCAATAGGTCCATACCCTACCTCTACTTAATCATCACAAAACAAAAAAAATTTTTTTCAGAGGGATTATTAATGAAACATAAATAGGCCTATAGGCGCTAGTCAACTCTAACTAATAACGGTACCTATGTATAAACAATATAATAGGCATACAGGGGTTCTTTGGTCATATATTCAGTCGATTGGCCCGGTAGTATATTCATTAGAAAAATGACAGGAAATGTGGCCCGCCGAATTTTTGAGTTGAGAACCCCTGCTATATTCATCTGACAATTACATAGACGCATTCGTGTATGAACTCACTCATCCCTTTTTACGTCCTTGTGGTACAGAGGATGCTGAGTTGGACGCTCTCCGCTTGATTATCGTCCTTCGCTTCTGTCGATCGAATGCATCAGCTTCTTCAGCACCATCTTCTCAGATCCACGTCTATCACGCCAGGTCTTCGACTGCCTAAGCACGCTTGTTAGCAACTGTGTGACTTTCATAACCCAGACAATTATCTGGATGATGCATGGCAGCATCCTTTAATACTGTTAAATCAAAAGGAAAAGACTTTTGCAGATTACTGACGACAACAACGAAGACATTCATGCACGTCTCCTTGAATTTCTCCAGGTGACATTCACTAATATCATTCTGCAATAAATACGTCATCGCTCTCGTTCCGATGTCGATCTTCTATGCCGCATTTCTGTTTTCAGCCTTCGCAGGATCAATTCTTGCCAAACTGACAATAATCTTCGTAGTCTTTTCCGCTTTCTGATCTTCTTAGTATTTTTTCTTGATGAATTTCTGCACAAATTCCACTAATAAGAAAATCAATGCCGCACGAAGGTCATGAATCATAGGTTACCTCCTTTTCAAGCTTCAGAAGGAATGCTTCGAAGTGCTGATTAATAGAAGTTAAGAGGACAAGGAAGGCTTAAGATGAAGGGTTTCGGAGAACACTTACAATACGCTTGTAACGTTCCGCTGATTAAATAGTACGTTTGAATTCTTTCTGCACGGGCAAATAGTAGAGAAAATACTAATGTAGGATCTCCCATTGATCCAAAATTACTAAGTAACGCTGGTTTAAGGCTTAGCCAAGGTGATGAGACACATCCTAACATAGAAATTAGTTGTAAGTAATAATGAAAAATGGTATACAGTTTCTTTTATAAATGGAAGGACTGTACGCTGGGCAGTTCATTTCAAATTAGAAGTGTTCTCAGCGTGCTATGCTTTATTTCCTGAATTTTCGTCCGCCAGAACGATGGACATCATCAGAGGTAAACAATTTCGATATGCTATCTACATTTAAGAGAATCGAATGAATTGTTAATTAGAAAGTTAGATAAGAACAATAAAATCATCGTTCACTGCTGAGGCAGACCTCGATAGCAGGAAGGAATCGGCTCTGTTTTATTGACACAGTCATTGTTTCCGATGTGCACTGATTCTAAAAATAGACGCTCTCTGTACCGCCTTTGTTGAACAAGAATCTCCGGATTTCCCCAATCAATGCAATGACCTTGATCGATTGCATGTTCAGCAATGGCAGATTTCTCAGGCTGACAAAGATTGTACGCGGAGCGGTGTTGTTTCACGCGAGTAGAAAGTGCATTTCCCGTTTGACCCACATAACATTTTTCGCAGTCCTTACAGTTCAGTCTGTAGACCACACCTTCGCGCTTGTCTTTAGGGGACCGATATTTGATAATGGGCAAGATATCTGAGAGTCTGGTAGCTGGACGGTAATGAACGTTGACATTGCAGCCTCTCAAGACTCTTGCTACTTTGACATTGACTCCACAAACATAGGGCAGAGAACATGAAGATTTCCACTCAGTCTTTGTCTCACCATCACGACCACATCCACCACTTGACTTGATGAAATTGTGAGGATATCCATTAGCTTTCAGCGCGTCCCCGACCAGATGGGCTTCCAGAGGACTTTGAGATGGTATCGTGTGATGTAATTTCTTTGTTCACAAAAGTTCCGAGAGAATTGGCCGTTTCTGTGACAAAACAAAAACTTGAGATGGACCAAAACCTGGCTGAACGCACCTGTTTGACAGTGGATAACATCATTGAGCTGTTATCGTTTTGCCTGGAGGCTACTCAATTTTCTTTTAATGGCAACTTTTATCGCCAAGTATTTGACTGTGCCATGGGATCTCCTGTGTCTCCTATAATAGCAAATTTGACTATGGAGAGCGTTGAGGAACGCATATTATCTAACGCTAATTTCAGTGTTCTCTATTGGAAACGCTTTGTCGATGACACTTGGGTGGTGCTGCCTAAAGACAAGTTAGATGCCTTCGTGGAGTTCATCAATAAGGTCGAACCGTCTAGTCAGTTTACCATGGAGAAAGAAGACGCAGAACGGAAACTACCATTCCTTGATGTTGAGATACAGAGAAGGTTGGATGGTGGCATCAATTATAAAGTTTACAGGAAATTAACTCACACCAACAAATATCTCAACTTCCAATCACATCATCCTCCTGCACACAAACGGTCAGTGGTAAGAAGTCTGATGGATCGAGTCCAAACTCATTGCTCTGATCCACAGGACTCAGAAACAGAAGCCCATCTGGTCGGGGACGCGCTGAAAGCTAATGGATATCCTCACAATTTCATCAAGTCAAGTGTTGGATGTGGTCGTGCTGGTGAGACAAAGACTGAGTGGAAATCTTCATGTTCTCTGCCCTATGTTTGTGGAGTCAATGACAAAGTAGCAAGAGTCTTGAGAGGCTGCAATGTCAACGTTCATTACCGTCCAGCTACCAGACTCTCAGATATCTTGCCCATTATCAAAGATCGGTCCCCTAAAGACAAGCGCAAAGGTGTGGTCTACAGACTGAACTGTAAGGACTGCGAAAAATGTTATGTGGGTCAAACGGGAAATGCACTTTCTACTCGCGTGAAACAACACCGCTCCGCGTACAATCTTTGTCAGCCTGAGAAATCTGCCATTGCTGAACATGCAATCGATCAAGGTCATTGCATTGATTGGGGAAATCCGGAGATTCTTGTTCAACAAAGGCGGTACAGAGAGCGTCTATTTTTAGAATCAGTGCACATCGGAAACAATGACTGTGTCAATAAAACAGAGCCGATTCCTTCCTGCTATCGAGGTCTGCCTCAGCAGTGAACGATGATTTTATTGTTCTTATCTAACTTTCTAATTAACAATTCATTCGATTCTCTTAAATGTAGATAGCATATCGAAATTGTTTACCTCTGATGATGTCCATCGTTCTGGCGGACGAAAATTCAGGAAATAAAGCATAGCACGCTGAGAACACTTCTGATTTGAAATGAACTGCCCAGCGTACAGTCCTTCCATTTATAAAAGAAACTGTATACCATTTTTCATTATTACTTACAACTAATTTCTATGTTAGGATGTGTCTCATCACCTTGGCTAAGCCTCAAACCAGCGTTACTTAGTAATTTTGGATCAATGGGAGATCCTACATTAGTATTTTCTCTACTATTTGCCCGTGCAGAAAGAATTCAAACGTACTATTTAATCAGCGGAACGTTACAAGCGTATTGTAAGTGTTCTCCGAAACCCTTCATCTTAAGCCTTCCTTGTCCTCTTAACTTCTATTAATCAGCACTTCGAAGCATTCCTTCTGAAGCTTGAAAAGGAGGTAACCTATGATTCATGACCTTCGCGCGGCATTGATTTTCTTATTAGTGGAATTTGTGCAGAAATTCATCAAGAAAAAATACTAAGAAGATCAGAAAGCGGAAAAGACTACGAAGATTATTGTCAGTTTGGCAAGAATTGATCCTGCGAAGGCTGAAAACAGAAATGCGGCATAGAAGATCGACATCGGAACGAGAGCGATGACGTATTTATTGCAGAATGATATTAGTGAATGTCTTCGTTGTTGTCGTCAGTAATCTGCAAAAGTCTTTTCCTTTTGATTTAACAGTATTAAAGGATGCTGCCATGCATCATCCAGATAATTGTAGCGATCCAAATTCGTTGTCATCAATATCTTGTCTCTCTGTCAATTCTGGAACCTCTAAGTCTGTTTTGAGTTGTACATTCCCACGTTCGGTTGAACCATCTTCAGCGGGAGCAAAGGAAGATATGTGCGATGACGTGAAGAGTGAATGATACTGCATGAGCTAGATACCAATCTTCCGTCTTCATTGCTCTACTTCTTCATAGAAAGGATGTCGAGGAAGGCAGCAGGATTCATATTGTAGACGTGTTCATGAAGAACATGATCTGGCGTTCCTCCCTGTTGACGAGGAATCATCAGGACAAACAAGAATTGATGAATACTGAGAATAGCAGATGAGTTTGGGAAACCCAAATATAGGTGTCTTGTGAAATGCTTCCCCGATTCAACATTTAGATTAGGTTATTTTAAGTGCTGATATGTCAATTAACTACTTAGCGGCAAAAACTAATTTTTTCTTGATCAATGTAGAGGGGTTTCACAAGTAGTATAGCGATGTTGAGCGAGTTTTAATGAATAATTAAAATTTATTAACCAATTATTTTACCAGAAGAATGATGTTGTTGCTTATATTGATGAAGTGGACTTTTATTTGCACATTACAAGTACATGAGACTTGTACGTGTATTTATGAGTGTCTTACACAAGCCTGTGTAAAATAGCCACGCTTGTAGAAGTTTTCCTTTTTTGAATATATTAGGATTGCTGACTTTTTTCTTTTAATGGCATTACTACCACCTTTATGGGAGATCAGTTTCTTAGCAACTTGAGTACAATGAGTGAGCCATATGACAATACTCTCATAGACGTCATATTCTATGACTTAAGCGATAATAGTAAAAATACGAACCCAAAGCACTCATCCCTGTTTAAACAAATTTCAAATGTAATCTACAAGATAAAAAAAGATGGTGATAGGCCTAGTATCTTAAAATGGCTGACAACAATTTCTTGCCATCATCATTGTTTCAGTTTTTCATATTTTACAGTAATACCACACTATTAAAAGTTTCTAAACTTCCTTCACTTCATGGTCAAGTCCTTTGCATTTCAAACAACAGAGTTTAATTATGCATGGAAAATATCACCCCTTGAACTTAAGGCGTTACTGAAAATTTGACTTTCATGCATGTTTTAGATGATTCAATCGTATTTCCTTAAACAAATGTTGCGTAGAACTTACATAACTCGAATCAATAAAGTATTTGAAAAGTATGAATATCGAATGAAAGACCACAAAATGTGCGCAAAATTTTACAGAGCATCAACTAACATTTTCCGGCTGTCATTTGTAGTGGAGACATAGCATTCATGCAGTCTTTCATTTTGAATCCTTTAGCGGATGAGCCACTCATCCGCCTGCGACAATGACGTATTCTATAGCGACAATTCAGGGGTCCTTTTAGTAGCTGAACCTCGGGAGGATAACCGATGCATCTATTAGAACTACTAAATGATGAAGATTGAGAAGCAAAATTTTGGCATGCATGAATAAAGTTATCGAAAAAAAGTGCGAGCCAATCAAATGGCATGGATATTTGCATCACTGATAAAATACAACGGTCCCAATATGACAATTGAAAGAGTCAACAAGTGGTATTGGTGTCTTCGGTGCGAAAAAAGGGTTGCCGAAGTGGTTGAACTCAAGAAAGCATTTGAAATTTCCAATTTCTTCTCATCCATCAAAGAAATTGTTTCGTTTGGCCATATTATGAACTTTTGCTCCAATTTTTGCATCTTGCCCGTGTAAGAACAATTAGAGTGCAATCGATTAATGAAATTTTAATTATTTCTGAAATCATGAAATAGTGTCTCAACATCGCTACACTACTTGTAAAATGCCTTTATTGCTGCTAAGTAAACAGTAACACTTGATCTACCGCTTCAACAGATTTAAGGAAAAGTCAGAATAGCAACTGGAGTGTTATGACTAAAAGGAGATGCTGAAAACATGTTGAGATATAAAGAGAGGGCCCCTTTTATATAAAAAAGGTTTCCATTTTGAATATCGACTGTTTAAAAAAAATCTGAGCATGAAATAATTTTCCTTTTGACAGTTATGTAATCCAGGAAGGTCGAGGATCACACTGCTGACTCAAATTCACGGTAATTCGGCCACAGGATCAAGTTTTTCACTGAACGAAAGCATCTTAGAAGTTTACAGATGTTCATTGGACGAAGAAACGCCTATGTCGCTACGTAGAATTAAGGATGCTTGTATTCTGGTAGGCGGAAACTTGAACATTGAAATTGCGAATGCATTAATAAAGCCCATCAAACAATCTTTTCAGAAGTTTTGCACAGCACTTGAGGAAAATATGATATTGAAAGAAGCTATTGCCAAGTAGGAACAGGAAGAGATTAACTTGAAAGTGAAGCTTCTGTTCAAGAGGAAATAGCAAGAAAGAAAATAGCCATTGAGGTAACAGCAGAGCAAATTCAAGATGCGAATACCGAGCTTCAGGAAATTCTCGAATCCATTACTCTATCCAGAGTAAAGTTACTGAAAGTAAACGCGCTTTTCTTAGCCATTTAACTGAAACAGATGATCACAGAAGAGCTCCATGATTTAGAATTAGAGAATCGGAAAAATTGACTATCTGCCGACTTTTTAAGAGTACCATGTTGTGTAGCCGACATGAATATCAACTTAAAATTATGAATTCATTTGTTTTGACCTATGCATGTATGACTTTAATACTAATTAACGATTACTATATCTCTTACATAACAAATGACACTGAACCGTTTTGACCAAAATGCGCTGTGTGAAGACGAATTTTGAAATGCCTTAATTTACCAGATACCTTATGTACGTACATGTATGGCATTTCGGCATGTCTTTTTGTTACACATTTGTGAATATAAGACACTCATGTCTCTTTATGTTGATGTGGTGAAATACCTTAGTGTGTTCATCGTAGCTACTTCTAAAAACTATGTGATTAATGAAGAAAATGACACAATTATGTTCAAAATACCATGATATTCTGATGCATAACATCTTAAAGACTCTAATTTGGTGGAAATAATTGTCACAAAAATCTTCAAATTTTTTGATGCAGGTTGCTGGGAGGCCTGTCTCTTAGTCATCTTATATCTTAATCATCCTTCGAACCTGACAAGCACCTCTCATACTTACAGTTGAAATATCTCCTTTTTACTAATGACTTATACTTATAGTTGAAATATCTCCTTTTTACTAATGACTGTTTTAATTACATGTATAATTTCATCAGCAGACCTAGCTGAGAAGATCAGGCAGAGAAGATTCCGGTGGTTCGGCCGTGTTAATATAATGGAAGAAGGTTGTCTTTTGAAGGTAGTGGAGAGCATGGCAGTGGATGGAAGGAGACAGAGGAAGACCGAAGAAGACGTGGAGAAGATGCATGGAAGAAGATATGGCAAAGCTGGAAATCAGGGAAGAGCTAGCTCAAAACAGAAGCAGTTGGAGAAGACCCGTTGTCGCACGTCCAAACCCCAAGCTTTTTTTTGAAATGAAGCTTTAACGTCACTACTCCCCATACTTGGGGCTTGGACGGTGCTGACATAGTCAGACTTATGGAGCGTTGTAGTACTTTTAGTCCGGAGGATGCCCTTCCTGCCGACTTCCAATGACACCTTCGGGGCTCGACCTCTGGACCAAAAGATGGCTAGGCCAAGCACTTAACCACTGTGCCACGGAGACCACCAAGATAATTGGAAACTAGGGACGATAAACAATGATGATGATGAATTTCACTTGCGCTTTGTCAATGATCCTTCAGTGATTTGAATCGATTAAGATGCTTACTTTCGTAAGAAATTGAGAAAATTCACGATTTTCAAAGAAGTAATTTTGTTCAAAAGTTAATTTTGTAATGTTTCCATGGGTTCAAATTTGACAAAATTTGGATCGCTTTTTAGAAATGCGTAGAAGCCAAACGAAAGTCAGAAAAATACAGGTCTAGTAGCTATCATGGGTTTGGAGAAACTTCAAAAAATACCCCCTGGAGAAAGCAGGGTAAAGTCATTATTGGTATTTCCATCTTGCTCTTGGCTCCAGGAAACGACAAACGACTGTATTAGTCAAATTTGTCTACACTGTATGATAGATGACGATTTCAAGAGATGAGAACAGGATTTGATTTAATTCATTACCGGAACGACACGCTCTTGTCTACTTTTTTGGTCGTCATCATTGCAGAACACACTATCGCAAAGAATCAGTAATCCTGGATGCATACAAATCGTCATTCGAGCTGCAGACTTCTGCAATCTATGAAATAGTTCAGATCTCACTCTCGAATGTTCAAAATCGTAAAAAATTCAAATTAAGGCATTAAAAGTGTTGGAAATATAAAAAGTTGTTAATTCGTATTTGTGTTCTCTGCACAAAATTTGTCTGCATCTGAGTCGCTGATTCTTTACGACATCGCATACTGCAGATTTTTTTAAGCAGCGGCGGTAAAATGAACGGCAAGAAGACCTTTTGTGGTATTCAGACTCACTAGAAATGGAAACAACATGTTCCTGCCAATTTATTGTTCTATCATTTTGCGACAGCAGTCGTCATGTCGTGGATGGTGCATTGTGTCGTCAAACTGACAATGATATCGGACGTTATTGTCCTTGGTGAAACTTTCTCGGACGTTGTCATTGTATGACGTCATCGAATATTTCGTCATCTTTTAGTTTCATTGATGACCGCGTTATTAAATGTTGCAGCAAGTCGCTGATTGATGACCTATGTTCAAATGAATAATTGATTGTCTCTGATTTGTATATAAACATTGTCTTTACCTTAATACAACACACTCATCTCGGAATCCAAACTGGTTTTCTATAACGCATTTGTTCTCTGATGAACTGATTTGATGAATGATTTGTTCAAGCGAATCTACCTGAAACATGTATCGTTTTTTCTGAAAAATGATCTTTGTCCTGTCGCGCGTGTTTAACAACGTTTGACACTAGCCAAGATAAAAGGAAGCAACATTTTATACCGGTTTATTAAGAATGCGGTCTACTCTTATCAGATCTTGCCTAATCTTATGGAAATCTCAATAACTTTTCAGTGTGTTTGTGGGAAAAGAAATTCTGTCCCATTGTCAAATCTTGAAGTTGCTGTTATACAACTGCCATCTCTGCTCGACATTTCGAGAGTGTCAGACAGGTTAACGGCCTCATGTCGGTACATGCGTCTAGACGGTGTGTGGTTCGAGTCTGTTCGCATGAGCAGGTTACACCGTTGTTAACCTGGAGAATGCTGCTGGCGTGTGAAGACCCAAAACTTGGCAGCATGACTCCGTGCGGTGGGACAGACTAAAAATGCTGGTGGGATTATGAAACATTTCTATATTTAATGGTATAGATTTGCGTTGGATTGGCCGACTGTCTCGTGGTAGTCGTGATAGATGGAAAAATGTGTGAGAAGGGAGGAAGTTGGACGGAAGTTTCAACTTTAGCTCACCTCTGTTGAAGCTCACACGTCGAGAGAATTTATGCAGCACAGTCAGATCACTCTAAAAGCTGTGTATCTAAAACGTGACTGTTTGATTTACAAATTGGCTGCTAATTGCAATGGAATAATTCCATCTACTTTGAATAAACTGTCGCTTGATAGCAAAGCAATTCCGGTTTTACGTCAACTGCGTGATGGTAGAAGATTATTGAAGAATTTTTCCTTCAACTGAAGGTCACTTCCGATTTTTTTTTGATATTTTGATAGAATCTTTATGTACAATCAAAATGAATGAGAAATCTATAGGCATGAAGCACAGATGATACATCCCAGAAGATTTGCGCAGCATGTAAATACGACGCTCACCAAGAGCCCATCTATAAGGCTCTACGATTCGGGCTTCTGTCAACCTTGAGTCGAATCGGACAGAATTCTCACATGTCACATGTCTCACATGGCACTTGACTCATCTGTGCACTGCACCTGTCACAGTTGTGACGTGCTATTATCTGTGCTATCTCTTAGAAGTCAGTACTCTACTGCATCAATAATGATAGAGGTAAGTGGAGTTCGGAAAGTTGCATTCTAGTTATCTACAAGCTAAATTATCAGCGAAGAAGTTTCTCATGACAAATTAATTTTGTATCATTCTTATACGTGTTTATATTATTTTGCTTTGTGTACAGTAGCCTTGAAGTTTTGTCACAATGCTACTTTTTAAATAAATCGTGATCAATGATGCTTGTGTTTAATGACAGTCCTGCAGGCAGATTAAACTTGCGAAGATAACTAAAATTGGTATCAAGTGAATCACAGCAATTTTTCAGCGGTGAAGCATTTTCAGTTTGCAACGACTGATTTAACATTCTGTTCATCTCATTAAGTATTACTTTTCAATGCAAATGCCCTGGTCGTCCTTAATGGCGTCTTGATTTACTGTTGTTTTCTGCTCGAATCGAGTCGACATCTTGGAGTACCCTACCCATCACATTCCAAATCTCAATTGTAGGTCCTGTCATGTCTACTCATCAATATGATTTTCATTACGCAATACCGATCATTATGTATGCTCTCTGTCTTAGGCTCTTATAAAGCAGGCTTGTATGCACAATTGATCTGTATGTGACGTTCGAGTCTAAAGTACTTGATCGAGTCAATTACGGGAGAAATTGAGAAGCTCCGGAATTTCATGTATGCTCAGGTATGCCATTCGCGAATTGCCGACTCATCCTGTACTTTCAACTTATCAAAGTAATCTTCAGAGTTACCTTAATGGTCTGTATTTATCACTGAGGTCTGTATTCTTTAATCAACATTTATTTTCAGCTCGTAAGAACAAAAAGGCTATGATTTAGGCTTGTTAGTGGCTATTTTATAAGTTACGAAACTTCTCTGATGCCGAAATCGCAGCATCATGCATGATGTATCACGACAACAAACCGGAATTACCTTCTTTTAAAGTCAAATATTGCTTGAGATTAGGTATATTTCATCTAGAACACATTTGAACAAATAGATGTTCAAAGAATGGAGCCAATATTTCTTTATACACAGTACTCTGGATAAGCGATAGAAAAGTCAGGAAACATTTCCATTACAACTCTGCGGTTAAGCGGGAGAGAATGCTACATGGATTTCATGCGAATCCATTCTTATTCATAAATAATTTAACTTCTGTCCATGATGTCTATCGTCTATGCTCTAAGTGAAAGATTGTCGATATTTACGATTTCTCCACTTGTTTATATAACATTCGTGCATTATAGCAGTGCTTGGAATGAATGGGGACATACGCTACCACTGCCCTACCGCGGCCAGTTGATTTTCATCAAACGTGTGAAAAATCTGTTGCTTGAATGAATCGGCAAAACCGGCTTAGCCGCAGCTTCGGCATGGCTGATAAAATAAAGTCGGCTGATTTGGACTAAATTTTTATCAATGCGCGGACGTATCTACTTCAAACTCTAATATAGATTCATTTGATTGATCTATATTGTTAAGTTATTTTCTGATCAATTTCATGGATTTCAAATTTGTTCAGTGTCAAAACCGTGTACCCTGCATAGGCGGATGGTTTTGGAGCAGAAATTTCTTCCCGGTTTATTTACCACTTCTAAAGAGGAGTAATGGGATGAGCTCATTTTAGCCTGAATAATCAAGATGTTGACTATAAGCATATTTCAGTACTGTAGCAGCATTTTCTTAAAACTTCCTTGCTGTGAATACGCAGTCTTTGCATTATAAATGCACAATGGCATCTGTACACGTGCATGATTTTATGTAGGCCCATATGTCCCCAGTTGGTATTGAATGATGACCTACATAGTCAGAGATCAGTGGTTTAAAGTGCACAGACATTTTCTCCATCTGCTTTGTCTCCATCGATGAGCTGTATAGCAAGTTTCGGAAAGAGAATGAACTATTTTCCTGATTGCAAATGACTCCACATTAATCATGCGTGCTGTATATCATTTTTTCTTTCTGTCAGTGACGACCTTTTCTCCTTGGATTATTGTCCTGGAAAGACTCTGGTGATTGGAGCATCATACGTGGCTCTGGAATGCGCCGGATTCTTGGCTGGCATGGGACTTGATGTTACAGTAATGGTGCGCTCCATTCTATTACGTGGATTTGATCAGCAAATGGCCGAAATTGTTGGAGACTATATGGTCTCTCACGGAGTCAAATTTCTCCGAAGTCACGTCCCAGTGAAGGTGGAGCAGATTGAAGAGGGCAAGCCGGGTCGACTACGTGTAACGGCGAAGCCCAGTTCCGGCAACGGCCCCGAGGTTACAGAGGAATATAACACCGTAAGCATTTTAGAAATTCTATTCCATTTAAGAAATATTTTTATGATCATGTACTACTAAAACGTTCGCGCATGAGTAGCATGCCATCTGTAGCGTCAGAGAAATAATTCAAATGATTAGTAAGTTGACTTATCATTTCAGGTACTTTTTGGAATCGGTCGGGATCCGTGTACAAAAGGCATAGGCTTGGATGCTGTCGGTGTACAACTCGATAAGTAAGTGCAGTGGAATTGGATCAAATTGATGTCAAAAGCAAAGGCTGGTGAAAAACTCATTGACTCGAACAATAGCAGTGCAAGAAAGATGTCCTTAGACTAAAGCAATTTAAGCGAGCACGAAATTCCTTGACAGCCGTAGATGCTGCGTTTCGCGCAAGGTTTCGTCAGTGTGACTCGAAATGTCGCAAACTAGCCTAAAATAATCAGAATTGTGTTAATTGTTCAGGTTCTACTAGCATCACCGTTATTGTTACAGAGTAATAGATTTCCATCCATGTCGCTTAATTTTCGCTAGGATTCGATGGGTGTGATTATGGAAGTAAACTACGAGCGTGTTCTAAATCAGTTTCTGATCAACTTACTATGCATCCTGTTCAATTTGCTTGTAGGAGTGGATATATCATTGGAAACAATGCGGAGCAGTCTTCCGTAGGAAATATCTATGCAATCGGTGATATTCTCTCCGAGGGACCAAAATTAACACCGGTGGCTATCAAAGCAGGGAAACTTTTAGCTCGAAGACTTTTTGATGGCTCTTCCATATTGGTGAGTATTTCTTAAGATTGGAACATGTTCATCGCGGTACAAAACGTGCAGGTTTCCGATGCATTCGAAGATGCGGAGTGAGACCCAGAGTAGCAACAATCTAGCCCAATCCACCCACCCTGCACCAAAGTTACAGCCAAAGATCGGCAACGATAAAACGATATAAACATACATCATCAAAAATTTTTGTTCCATTATACTTTCTAATCATAGATTCTTCACATTTTGTATTGAAGCAAATTTAGTCTCTTTCGTTTGTTCTACCCGTGTCCGTCCCCACTGGTTGATTCATGTAGCGAAAAGCAACAGGCTATTGTCTGTCTATCATCAGTAGGCCTATGACTGAACACTGAACTCATTAATAACTCTCGATGTTTTTGAAGTCTTGACCGCAATCTAAATATTTTTATCCTTTTTTGTACTTTGGATAGTGTTGGCCTAACCAACTGCATATTGTACGCATGCATATTTGCACTTCGAGTGTATCAAGCTTAAATCAAAACCTGCGATGTCTAATGTATAGGTCATAGGTCCTACCTAAGCTTTGATATATAAGACGTTTTGTATGACTTAACTGCTTTCTTCGGTCTTCCATTATTTGGAATATATCGATGCTGCAATCTAATTTTAATTTCATTGCTAAGAGCACCAAAAGTAGCATGATAGTGTAAATCGAAAAAATCATATGACTAGATCTATTTACGGTGTAGGCCTACGTATATTTTACTAAAAAATTGCATATTTTCATTATAAAAAGATAAAATGATATCTTTTTATGAAATTCGTAAAATTATATCATTTTACATCATTTTAAAAACAAAATGATATCATTGGCGATCACAGGTTGCAGCAGCCTTGCACCACCCTTGGAGACCCTTATATGTTACAAAGGCATACATGGACGTTTCATTAAGTCGACAAGGGATATAGCTGCTCTTGTGTGAAGGTCCTCATCGAGCTCCTTAACCCCGGTTCGTTTGCACCGGTATCATGCTCACCTCCAACGAAAACAACCCTGTCAGCAATCCTCCACATTATCAGAGACGTGCTCACTGGCGCTGACTGTGGCGTCTCAGGGACACATTGCCAGTATACAGGGGTTTTTCCTCTAGTCATGAGCACTAGCTCGTAGGGGCCAGGATCCAACAAGAACCAACACTGACACCAAGCAGCCAGACCAAGTTAATGCTACCCTAGACACAGCCATCATGCAACCGTTCTCGGACTTAAGTTCCTCATGAAGGATCAGGAGGAACGTACAGTTAGGATTCGAAATACAATTGACGCGTTATCAATGATCAAATCTGTGAAACTCAGTTCTTATTTATGATTACAGACGGATTATATTAACGTACCAACCACAGTGTTCACCCCACTGGAGTATGGATGTATCGGATATTCTGAGGAGGATGCCCTCAAGAAGTTCGGTGATGGAAACATCGAGGTAAGACTTAGATGACATCATTTTGAATTTTGTTTTAGATGTGGTTTAGAACGTTTCAATAATTGGAATTTTATGTCGACGCTTTTCGTGGGACAATTTCGTAAAATCCTAGTTTCAAGACCTTTCTGATCAGGAACGACAAAGATTCAACGCATGCTACCTGAAAACCTGTGCCATGCATGTTCATTGTAGACCATTGTTGTCATGGAGGAAGACCTAAATGAGCTTTCTTTCGAACTGTCAGAGGCTATTGACTTTAACCCTATTTTGCTCTGCGGGAGCGTCGTGGATTTTCCGCTCTAATTTTGATGTTCCCATGATTCAGTCATTTTCAAAATGTCTGCACAATACAATAAAGTCACTTATTGCTATGAATTGCAGTTAACGATTTGAATATCAGTTACCATGCGCATGAAAACGTCTCAAGACACACAATATTAGGGTCTGTTTGACTGCACTAAGGTGTGCTGAACCCAATTCAAATTGAGACATTTGAAGGTTTCATGTAGGCTGTATAAACAGTCTGCTATTATCTCAGTCTTTCATTGAGCAGAAAAAATACAGTAACTACTTTTCCAAATAAAGAAATACATAAATGATGTTACGAGGCATGATAACCTGTCCTTTTCATATTTTGGAAATGGATCAGTGAATTTTGCGACTATTTCTTTAAATGAATCGATCATCCAAGTTGCTTCGGAAGTAATTGCTTTAGACAAATGCCTCTTAGACTTGATACATCTTTGCACAGGTCTGGTGATGACATGTACACGTATTTACAGTGAAGTATCGGTCATCGTTAGCAATTAACTTCGCATTTCAGGTTTTCCACAGTAACTTCAAGCCTCTAGAATGGACGGTTCCCGGACATGAAGATAATGCCTGTTATGCAAAACTGATCTGTAACGCGCAGGAGAAGCAGCGCATCGTTGGATTTCATGTTGTCGGTCCGAATGCTGGCGAAATAACTCAAGGTTATGCTGTGGCCATGCGTCTTGGAGCGACCAAGTCTGATTTTGATCTCACTGTCGGCATTCATCCGACCTGCTCTGAAGTGAGTCTCGATGCTGTGGAGATGTTTCATTTACATCTAGTCGTTTCTCATTTTCGATGAATCAATCATAAGGGCGGATGGTTTTTGTATCTAAAAATATGTATATTTTGGATTATTGTTTTATCTATCTAACACGATTTGGTTATTGTCTTTGGTTGATCCACTGTTGAGTGGACGTCAATCCAACCTTTTGAAATATGTCAGATTCAATTGATTAATCTACATCGACGTTTTCTGACTGCCGACACAGTCATATGCAGTCTAAAACCTGCAGCTTAACCAATTTTGAGCAATCTAGATACCTTCATTACCTTCAGGAGTTCAATGCAGAAAATGATAAATATGCCATATAAATGAAAATGCATTCCTTCCACAACTCCGACCGGATCATGGTTGGATAAATGATCCGGTATTTTGGTAGTGACGATTGGCAATCTTGGGATTTCGTATTCATAGCATGTGCAACACGTGTTCATATCGTGTCAATAATGACCTAAAGTCAGCAATAAATTTCTTTTTTATTCAAAATATAACATGTAGACAAAGCATGTGTAGGCGATTAGTTGTTGGCGGTGAAGAAATGGAAATTTTAAATGGATGGCTGCATTACTATAACTGATAAAGATGCTTCTATGTTCTCGTAAATTTTCTCTATGCCTTTGTTAGTTGAGTATCAGTAACCTGTTTTTCCATTTTCTGTTGTTAATTTGTTATCACGTTCAAATGTAGTGATGATCTTTATGCCGTTATGATATGATCAGTGAAGTCGGGCTGAAGACTTTTTGGAGGTAACGGATAAAGTGGAATTTTAATCCACGTGATATGCATTCATGTGACACGAACAAAAATGCGAGAGTCGTTTTTTTATACATTACCAAATTTATTAGCATATCCTAGTATCAAGACATCAGAGATGAAATCAAGAACTGCACAATTTCTATGTGAATTTCAGGGCAACTTCGTGTTTGATACAAAGCCGCTGAGGTTCCCTTTTTTCTGTAACTGACTGATTGTTAAGAGAAATTAGTACTTGGGCTTTCTTTAACCGAAGGATAATTAACTTGAGCGCTAGATAATGAATATCAAATTGTTAAGTATCGTTTATTATTATGAAGTCATCATTTACTCATCAGGAGTGTGTTGCATAGCAAGTCAGTAGGAAATGTATCGCCCTAATAGAATACATTCGAGACAAGAAAAATATAGGAGTGGGTAAAAGAGATGACTTAATGACCTACGCTATTATTTCACTCATTAAATAGCCGTTTTCCTTCACTCACTATATTTCTTGTGAATCGTCTTCATGTGTTATCTTGGAAGATTGAGAAGAATTCGTCGATCACTGAACGGTCGTCTTTTTTTCTGCTCCTATTATTTATAATGTCCCTATCATTATTAAGTATAATAATATATATTAATATAATATATTAAGTATATGATATCATTAATAATATATATCATAGTTAATAATATAATATAATAATTAAGTATATAATATATATTAATATCCCTATCAAGTATTTCATCTCGGCAATCTATTGTTTTCAGCTCTCCTTCCTAAAAAACTAACCAGTCATATTGATACTCAGGCCTACTGTTGTGTATATTTTGTATAATCCGTTAAAGATATCGGCAATGTTGTACTCCTGGTCCGTTATATACCCCAGTGGGTTGCTACGGGATTATACTGTACAACGTTTCATCAATGGGAACATTGTAATATTGTATTCGAATAGCACAGTGACTGTTATACTGTGCGCATACAGTCAGCATGAGCATAATTTATTAGTTTATTTATTAATTTATTCTTTGATAAAAGATCCATTTGCTTCATTTGGTTGAAAGATGTCTGAATTCGATGAATATTCGAATTAATTAGTAGTATACAAATATTTCAAAAATTGGGAATCAAACTACCCCTATCCTCATATTTTACTACGAATCATCATTTTTGTAGTTTCACCTATCCTCTATCTTAACTATACTAAAAAATCAACGGAACATGAATTGCCTTATCCGGATCAAGAAGTTAAATGATCGCATCCCGATAAATCTCTTGAGCCGATCATACAGGAACCTAATTCCTCCCGCATTCTGCCTAAGTTGGGACCTGCAACTTGACATTTTCAGCCGTATTCAGTTTCTATTGTGTTGAAATGATTGGCATGGCAATTCTGATGAAGCTTCACCAAATATTCTCTGTCATTTTCGTTTCTTCTGTTTCAGATATTCACCACGCTGGAAATTTCCAAGAGCTCGGGTGTTAATCCCGCTCAAAGTGGTTGCTGAGGTTAATTCCTCGTCGTTGTGTTGACGATGAGGACAACTTCACATCATCCGCATTGACCCCTCCATGCGACTGCTCGAATGATCAACTGAACAGAAAGTCAATATGAACTGTTGAGTTGTGATGTGTGCGGCTGCATTTCTCTCCTGCTGACTCCAGATGTCCACTAACTTTCAGAAATACCGAGGATTGCTCAGCAATAGTGATTGTGAATAGAGATTCGATCATTCCGTATACCATAATGGCCTTCCTCTAGGACTATAATTTATATCATATTCTTTACTTGACTGTTAGATGACGAGAAATCTCGAATCATGTTGTATAAATGAAATGATGTTTGTATGATATACAGTATGATTTCAAACGAATAAATCAAAAGTGTGAATTATTGATCGTTTTGAAGTTGTATGACAACAGATTGCGGGTCTTTCATTCGTTCTTCGATTTATTTTTACCCAAAAAGTTTAGTCTTCAATATTAATTACCGTATTCAAACTTCCATCCCATTAATTTGAAAGTATCTAAATATCTAAGTTTCGGAATGAATTAGTTATAAATAATAGCACAGTATAATACATTGAGGCCAACTGAGAATAAAGCAAATAGTTCAAAATACCCACCCAGAACAGGAACGTTTTGAGAACGGAAGGATATTATTTGGTCTTGAACGTTCAAGAGCCTATGACAAACCAAATCCGAACGTTCATTTGTCGACAAGTTAGGGCGGAAGCGCTACGTTTCTTAAGCCTTCCGCGACTACCGTAGTTTCAACGTCAGGGGGCTAACTTCTATGCAACGTTTGTACTCCGTGTACATATAAACGTTCGTTTGTCGACGATGATACGTTGATTTAGCCATCAGAAATTAACGTTGCGAAAGCATTTACATAATTTTCAATAAAGCTAAATTGGGAAGTTCTTCATTCCTTCCTTAAACAGCTATCCCGGGTTGAAAAAACCGAGATAATTTAATATTAGGTAAGCCCATGATGAAAATTAACCAAGTATTTGACTGTTTTTTGTATAAAATCTATCTAACATCTATCAAATTCATCAAAATAATCAGATGTTTCTCATTTCTATGAAAATCTTGCCAGATTAGTCACTATATGTGTCAAATATTTATGAAATTAATGCTGGTGACTCTCATTTTTTCGAAGTTATCAAATTAGTGATTTTGCTTATTAGACATTTATCCAAACTATCAAATAAATTACGCACTTTTCAACCTTACCACTTCCAATTCACATTATAAAACTACTAATTGCAGTTTAAAGTAGTTTTATTCGTTTACCATTTCTGAACAATGCTAGCATTTAACATTTAAATAAAATATAAAGACATTGTTGTTCAACGTCATACTGCCACGAAATGTTCCAAGGATTAGCAGGTCATTATAACATCACTGCAAAACCACAACATTCGGAGACAGTGACAAAAATGTGTAAGAAATTAATTCTCAAGCAACTCACCTCTGATAAACAGTGCAGGCCTATAGAGTGATCAAAAGTTTCTCCCTTGCCATATGGTCGGACTCATTGAATTGACTTGTCTAAATCCATTAGTATTTTCAGCATTGATTCCTAGGATAACGATTCATGCCTGAAATACAAAATAAAGATATTGATTTGTATATGCAAATAAAACGCAAGTTTGCAAAGCATCTTTCGAAGGCATACTTTGTGATTATTCACAGCATTCTTGTAAAAAAAAGCAACATTTAACATCACATCATTAAAAGATTTACATGTTCTATAGGCAATTTCAGATAGTCCTCGGCTTTGACACTCAAACAGATTTTTGGACACATGATCATAAACAAACATGGATTTGCACTCAATTTACATAAAGACTTACATATGGCGCAATCCGCATACCAGCGGCTGATTCAAAATACATTCAATTTGACAATTTGTAGGAAATATAATATGCAAATGGGTGCACACATAATTATAATGATATATTGCATGCACAACACAAGTCAAAAAATTATTAAGAATGCAGCTGTTTTTAAGTGTACATGCGTACTTCACAGTAATCTCAGTAATGAAAATTTAATTATACTGCGACTATATACCGATACATAGATCTTGGATATTTTGTGGCAAATGACATGTCATTTGCCACCCAAGATTACAAAACATTCGGAAGCTCTGACGGATTGGTCGTTTTTAAAATTAAACGACATACCTTTATAACCAGAATGACACGTGAGGTCGATTTGGTCAGCCATCTAATGCAGCTGGCTTGAGCATTAGGGGACCATTTGGATTCATGCAACCCCATCTAAAAAAAGCAAGTATCCACCTAATATTCTTCTCAAACATGCTATATAGACAAAGTGCAGTGACGCTGCTTTCCGAATTTCCGCTTTGAGAATTTTGAGTCATGACCGGAGAATGTACTCATTGAAATTCGCTTCAGTGGTTGAGAAAATAAGGTTTCATTTCAAGACCTCATGTGTTGATTCATTTTATAATATATTATAATATCATGTTTGTCAATTTCATTAATTCATGATTTTAGCATGACAATTAAAATTTATATATATATATCTCACTCACTAATTGCCGATTTATATTGTTACCCTCTATCAATAGGCCTACTTAATTTCCTTACCTGATACTACCTGAAACCTTGATGCTGTAAACCCAGTACGCACTACATCTACCGGATGAACAAGGAGTAAAACATAAGCTGTTTTTGAATTCCTACCCAGACTAATTTACATTCTCTGTGTAAATTACATTACATTACATTACATTAATTACATTACTGTGTTACATTCTCCGATATCTCTTTCCGAATGAAACCCGGGTCAGAGTGAGAAAAAGAAATGGAACCCTCAATTGAAGCACTGTATAAATATGATCACCCTGAAAACGATGCAACGCTTGAACTTTCTTACTTCTTACTGAATTTCAGAAAAATATTCATTGTTTTTAAATCAAAAAATTTAGCACCGGTAGGTCTAGAAAAGTAATGTTCGATTTTTTTCAATCTCAAGCACATTATTTCAAAAAGGAGACCATGAAAATGTTGTACGCTTACGGCTAAAATACAATTTAACTGATACTTCATGGAATAATAACTTGGCTGTGGCATGAGTGATCGTCTCACCTTTTACGTGGCCTCCGCTGGTATCCGCACTTTTACGTGGTATCCGCACGTATACTTGAGAGAATCGGCAGAAATTGAGTCACAGAGGTATTCGATTCACACATCTTCTATCATACTTCGTTTAATTCGAAGAAGATTCACGAAATCATGGTTTGCCAATGTAAAGAATAAGCATGAAAAGTCGTTGACACTTCCAGCGAAAGCTTTACAATTCACAGCCCTTCTGTTCGACAGAGGAGCGCATATCGAAACGAGCGCAGCAGTATGGCCAGACAGTGAGGTCACGCATTGTTAAAAGAAACGCAAAGTAAGTCAGTGAGCGCCATGGACGGTGAGGGCACGCGCACTCTATGCGTGAGTCACTCTATTAAAGCAATGATCCTACGTGTAAGACAAGATTGACGTTGTTATGACGTCACTCGATCGTATTATACAGAAGTCCTCGACTGAAGGCATGCAAGGAAGAAACAAACGCTCATATTAATGTAGAGTTGCAATTATTAATTAAGTATGGGGAATATGAGTGCTATTATTGTGCTTGTCTGTGAAATCAAACTGCATGTTCATCGACTTCAATGCGATGTGAAGATATTACCATAGACAGACTCGCTTCTGCTCCATCGCTATAGTGCAAGTTACACTGTTCAAGTTCAATTCCATTGTTCACGTATTTGTCTTGGAGATTCGGCTCCGTTTTGACACCATGCAGCTGCTGGCTAGTGATAAAAAGTTGTGATTTTTCAATCATTTGACGTAAACATTGTCATCATGTAGCCAAACAGATGAGTTCAGAACTCCGCTTACTGCACTGTTTAATGCTAACAATCATAAGTATGCAGAAATAATTTTGTTATAGACAAATTAATTTATAAATATTTGTAAAGTCATCGAAGATCGCACCCACAAACTGAGAGTGACGGCATAAAATTCAAAACCGGTTTGACAACATCATTTAAAATATCCGGATAATTTTAATGATGTTGTCAAGCCGGATCCGATATGGTCAACGTCACATGATCGTGAGACGTTTTGACATATTGACCGAAACGAGTCTAATCAGCCATGTCTAAGGCTTGCATACCAACGTCACGATAACGATGAAACAGAAACGTCAAGATCCTAACGTTTAAAGAGGTATTCGTCCGAAACGTTACAATAGAATCGTTTGTAGGTGAACGCGAGATCACCGTTCACTTACGTACGATCTTGTGCAAACCAAACATTTCTGCTATTTAATTTGCATAGGGACGTTCCTTGTAAGTTTTAAACTGAACTGTCACTATCGTAACGTTTTAGTTACGTTTATCGCACGTTTCTAGATGAAGCACGTACACGAACTTTACTTCAACGTTTTTGCAACTTATTGAACGTCCGCAACTTTGATTGAACGTTCAACTCAAGTTCGTTTTCGGTTTATGAACGTTCGGTTCTGGGTGGGTAGTGTCCCATTTGATGAGTGATAGCAGGGGTGGGCCGATATGACATAATGTGACAATTTTTCATCTCAAAATAGAATGACAAAATGTGTGTTTTTTGCTGTTAGTGTGACAGATTCATGGAAAAAATATTCTGACAAAATATGAACAAAGTCATAGAGGAGCATTAACTTCGTTTGTTCCAATGTCTTTCTTCAGTCTTTATTCTAATGTTCCTGATCATTTGTATAATGGGATATGTAAGATTGATCTTTTCCCCCTTTCTTGCCCAAAATTGCAACCTGTAGTTGCGCCGCCAGGCAAGTCGTCCTGTAATTTGTCCGACTTTTCAAAGTTGACTTCGACGTGTTGTGTGAGCCCAATTGTAACATTCATTTATGTGCATGGCCACATGTTTCTTGATTGTCATGTCCAGATCATAGCAATCATTGTGAATGTATATTTCCTATAATGCACGCGCATGTATTTATATTTACCACTGATCTGAATACGGGACAAAAGCAATAGTAATCGCTATAAAACTGAGTGGCATTTATTCACTGAAAACGAATTTTTCCTCTTTTCTGTGAAATAATATGGTCTGTGAATTCACTGTGAAACATCTTCGAGTGCGTGTCTATTATGCAATCACATTTGCCATTAGTAATGAATCATAAATAAATTCGAGACTATAAAAAGAATTAATTGTAATAAGACTGCAAGGTTTGAGTGCAATTTTTTCACTTAAAACAAAGTTAAATGTGTCCCGGTATTACCCATTATTTCATTATTACAGCAAAGGTTGGGGTAAATGTTGCACGTACACCCTCGATGGTAATTCTCCATGGGAATGAAATGATGGTTTAACGTCGCTACTCGGCCCATATCGAAGGCTTGGACGGTGCTGATATACATGTAAGTCAGACTTCAATCTGGACACTTGTGATCTTTTAGCCCGGATACGTACCCGTCCTCACTATACTTCCATACACTTTCAGGGCTCGACCTCTCGATCGCTAGGCCAAGCACTTAGCCACTGTGCCACTAACACCACCCATATGGAACAACAGAAATAATAATAATTAATAAACTAACCATTTTCTCGATTTGTCCAGTTATAACCCCGTCAGATATATATTTTCAATAATACTCTACTTAAAAAATCAGCCCTAAAGGCAAAATGGATAGGCCTAACTGCCTGGAATCTTTTGCCGACAATTTTTTTTCAACAGGATGTGTCAAATTTTGGTCATGTGTTTTCATCAACGTGACAAAATGTGACTTTCATGTCAATGAGCATGTGACAAAATTGACATTTGCGCCCATCGGTATGTGACAAATCCCGAATATCAAGATGTAACAAAATGTGTCACAGATCCAAACATGGCGGCCCACCCGTGATAGTAACAGCCTTCAGATGCTTACATACGTTGACCTTGAGGCTTTGCTCTGAAATGACCTCTATTTCATGTCTTAATTTAAGATGTCGTGAACCATGTTGTCACAATCAAAATCAGTTACGCGTAAGAGTAAGCATCCGAAAGAATTTAATATTCGATTCGAAACAATCAATTATTCGAAATTTCATGCAAGCCTATACCAGCTCTATACATTACACATTTTATAGCACCTGTCGTTTCCCAACTAGATTTAATCGAATATTTTTGTTAGATCCTCAAAATCAGTATAACAAAATTCGACTAAAACTAGCCTAATTTATGAGCTTGCGAAATGTTCACACAAATTTCAGTTCACCTCAAAAGCTCAGTCAAAGAAAATCGTCACAGAGATCGACAGTTCTACCACAAGGTGACTTGTAACCGCAACATCCATGGCCATGATGATCACGCATCATTAGGCTGTTTCACATTCATGCTATCATGCAACTATCTTTCACATAAAAGAGTCAATACTTCATCTTAAATGCGACACAATTCAGTTTACAAGGCACCCCTTAATTTTCTACAATATACCCCTACAGGACACAGTCTATCTGTTGAAATAACAATGTTGCAATTTTTAACATCCTACCACTGAATCGACGTAGTGGTGATAAACGAAAGATACGAAGATGAATTAGCTTCTTTCATTCCACAAAGATAAAAACTGACGATTGGTCAAAAATCAAAGATCTATATTCAATCATACATTGAATAAGATAGTTCATGATATCAAAGCCGGGGATTTCATGCAGGGAAGTAATGTTCTAATCATTCAACGCGACAATGGCACGCTAAGACTTGACAACTTCACTAATCTAAGCCAATGGACTAGATTATGTTTCTGCCTGTTCAGATTCAGTCATCGTTCTGATTGTAGCATCAACGATATCCAAAGCTTCCTTTAATAACGTCGATTCACTCTCGATCAGAATCTTGATGAAATTCGCCGACGAGTCCATCTACAACACAGAATGTATCCAGTATCAGAGAACAACTATGAGAAGAATGAGGTCGATGAGATAGCACGTGTATTTCCTTCGAACTTGACCTATTTGCGATATCGTTCATACAACAAAACTAAATCTATAATTATGAAGAAGGTGCAAAAAAGAAATATTTTGAATTCATACTTCATATCAAAAAATATCTTCTCTTAACAAACAACAAGGTAGTAAAACAAAAAAAGTGTACTAAAATTTAATAATTAAAAAACTAACTCAGATAGCATCTAAACACCGAAATTGATAAAACAAAAATGTCATGCATGTAAGATAAACAAAGATATGAGTAGTCAGCATCTACATGCACAGTAACTTGAATTAAAAAAAGACCAACGTATGGATCATAACTCAATACACCTACAATGATCTTTTGATAGCATAATCTTAAAATGAGTGTCTTGACTGTATACATAGTCCTGATCAGACCTCTTGACAGAAGATTACCCTGTAAAATGCTTTCAAAGTTCTTTTGACAAGCATAAAAATATCAGTGTCACCCCAGTACTTCCCTATCGAGGAGTCGTCAGTAATTTTACACTCTCAAACAACGAAGTGTCTCATATAAGCAAGGAAGTCAGAATTTAGGTGTGACGGAAATCTTGCCTCCGCAAGAACCATTAGAATTTCCCCGCAGTTTGAAAACGCTGACTACCAACAAAGAAAATAAATAATAACTATTATTGTTCAAACATCCACACTCACTTAAAACTCCTCAAAAAATCCTCGACTCCGGAAAAAATCCTCGACTGGCCTGGACATCAATTAACGCCCTCATGGGACGCAGCCGATGCAACCCTAACTCTAACATCTCAGCCCAAGCCTTTCATCAGCACACCCTCGACAAGGTCAGATCCATCAACGATGCCACATCGAACGCCCCTCCGCCTACCTTCTCAACTGTACCCTCGAGCTGTTATTTATCCGAATTTCGTCCCCTCGAATTAACGGATGTCATCGACGCCCTCATCAAACTGCCCCCTAAGCACAATGCACGCGATCCTCTCCCATCTGAGTTTCTAAAGTTGAACATCGATCTCGTTGCACCTTTCCTACACCATCTGTTCAACCAATCACTATCTTCTGGTTCTGTCCCGCGTTTATGGAAGGAGGCGGTTATAAACCCCACTTTAAAAAAGGGCAATCCTGATCCAAATGACGTATCTTCGTACAGACCCATCTCCAAGCTCTGCACCCTCTCCAAAGTCCTTGAACGGCTGGTCGCCAAACAGATTTGTTCCTACATGAACTCCGAAGACCTCTTTCTACAACTGCAGTCAGCGTATCGTTCTAATCATTCGACCGAAACTGCCCTCCTAAAGATCTCATCCGACATCCTCACCGTGATTGACCAAGGCAAGGCAGTGCTCCTCTCCCTCCTTGACCTCTCATCGGCCTTCGATTCGGTCCATCATGGTATTCTTCTCCAACGTCTGGAAATCTCCTTCGGCATCAAGGGCCAGGTCTTATCTTGGCTAACCTCATTCCTGTCTGAGCGTTCTTACAGTGTGAAATGTGAAACCTCTCAATCCATCCCTTCTCCGGCTCGACATGGTGTCCCTCAAGGTTCTGTGCTAGGCCCCCTTCTGTTCCTCATTTACACTGCTGACCTTCCCAAAATCATCGAGTCATAATGGTCTCTCCTACCACATCTACGCAGACGACTTACAGATTTTTGGATCTTGTCATCCATCTGACTCCGCCACCCTCGCTTCCCGTATGTCAAGCTGCATCTCCGACGTTCGGAAATGGCTGAGCTCAAATCATCTTCTCCTCAACACTAGCAAGACTAATATCATGTGGATCACCTCTCAAAGGCGTCCGTCACCAAGCCCCAAACCACCCTATCGTAATTGATGGCACCACGATCTCTCCTGCAAGCAAACTCCGCAATCTTGGTGTGGCTTATTGACCCCTGCCTTTCAATGCGACCCCATATTTCCGACACTACGGCAAAGTGCTTCTCTGCCCTCCGTCAATTGTGGTCCATCCGACGGTGTATCTCTGAGCCTGTGGCCAAGACTCTTGCCACTTCTGTTATCCACTCCAGACTCGATTATTGCTCCACTATTCTCTATGGCCTTCCCGACAACTCCCTCTCCAAATTTCAACGCATCCTGAATGCAACCTGCCGCCTCGTCCGAAACATTCGAGCACGCGACCACGTGACTCCAACTCTTTTATCCCTCGAATGGCTACAATACGTGACCGTATTAACTTTCGTCTTGCCGTGATCGTTTTCAAATGCCTTCATGGCCTTGCTCCACCTTACCTTAATTCTTATCTTCAACTTTCCTCATCCATCGAATCCAGGCGCTCGTTGCGCTCCTCTTCCTCCTCGAACTTTATGCTGCCCTCTTCTCGCCTCAAGACTGTGGGCGCTCGTGCGTTTCCTGTAGCTGCCGCACGGGTTTGGAACTCCCTTCCTTCCTCTCTTAAATCAATTCCATCCCTTTCCACCTTCAAGTCCGCCCTGAAGGCAGAACTGCTACGCTCCTCTTTTTCATAATTTTTCATTTTTTTTCTCTCTCTCCCTTTCTCTGTCTATGTGTGTGTGTACACTGCCTTTACATGTAGACCTATCTAGCACACCATGCTATGGATCGCATTTTTTATATCTTCTGGCGATTGTTTTTTTCGTTTTTTATGTAAAGTGCCCTTGAAGTCTTCGGACAAAATGTCACTGTAAACAGTTTCGTTCAATAAAATAAACTAAATTGCAACATTTCATGAACGGTTTATCACAGAATCATGGCTCCTAGCACACCTACGAGGCATGAAAACAGCGCTAGGGGTTGCTAAATGGAAAAACAACAAGTTAGATTATTTTAAGTAAACAAGAGAAATCATAACAATTCGGCAAAAAACCATCGAACTTTTTTATGTCAAGACAAATTTAGAAAATGCTCTTATAATAAATTATTATCATTCTCAAGTAAGTTTTCAAATATTATTCTCAATTGCAGATTTCTTAACATTTGCAATTCCTTACGTTTATTGCATTTGTGAGTCTATAATCCAGTGTAATTCTAACAACATCGCTAGGCACGTCGTAGAAACATAAGCATGCCTCATTAGGTTTAGAGAGATAAAAACGAATGCTCAAATTGGTATATTGAAATATTAACGAGATAAAAAGTAAACTGACATATTCATAGAAGGAATTTCACTTATTACATTATACACTGTAGTGCATTATGCTGGAAGAGCAGGAGCAACTGTCTTTTCAAAGTTGTCTAGCCTCGGAAAACATAACATCGTTTATGCAAAAATATCTAACTAAATTTTGTGTTCTATTATCACTCAAATGCGACTACCGCGATTTCAGAGAAATCATGGAGCTATTCGATTCTATGCACTTTGATCACAGTATGTATATGCCACAGCTGACGTCTCTTCGCCGGCGGCATTACGTTTTAGTAGAAGTTCGACCGTATTGAGACTTTAAGGGTGTGGCATCACATTAAAAGTGTCGTGCGAATCGTTAGGAACCACTAGGGTAAAGCGCGATGTCATAATACTAGTTCGCTCCTCATGCAACAGCGAATAATAATACACCCCAACTTATAATAATGGGATACTGCTGTGCTGTAGTGGCTGTAACACTGAATGTCCGACTTCGTTCTTACCTGAGTCAAACTTCGCGTGAGAGGCATGAGGAGAAGCTTGAAACGTGTCTGAAGAAAGCGTGCTGCTCTAAGGTCTACATCCGCTTCTCCAGCCTGACACTGTCCGAGTGTAGGTTGCAGAATGGCTTCGTTGAGGCTCCGTAGATCAGGGCAGGAGTTGGACAGCTTCTCCAATTCATCTGTGTGGAGATTTCGAGATGTTTTAACAATAATCAGTTATAGAGAAGTGATTCCCTCACCTTTCGTCATGACAAATGCTCGAACAAAGGCGATGAGAGGCGAAGGTAACTTCTCAGCATCAACTTCTAGGTAGAACGTTTCGCTCCTGGAAATTCGAAAATGACTTTCCTCAGCATACCTCTTTTCACCAATCTTCATCAGGAGAAATCCAAAGAGTAAATTGATGTTTAAATGCCTAGAAACCTAGTTAGCTTAACGTTTTAAAGAATAATTTAAGTATAATTATTTAGTGAGATTATTGACTTAGAAATTTAATTATAATGACCGGCTACCGTTTAAATTAAAATAATTTTCTTGAGAAGACTTGTTCTCTTTCTATAGTTTATTTGGCAAGCTTTCGGGTGATGGCTTTACCCGTCCTCATGCAAGTACAAGTAAAGAATAATGAAACTTTACACCATGAAACCTATTGAACTGCAATTCACTAAAATTAACACGACACTTCACTAACACCTTGCACGTGACAGCGACATTTTACAGATCAATACACTAACCCTAAGCAAGGAAACTAAGAATGAAAACAGGGATTCATAATACTGGTTTAAGTGTGATAAGTAACATTTGATGTGCTTTAAAATAATTTAGAGATAAGAAAGTGAGCAAAACAGTCAATGAAAAAGAGATCTCTAGCAGCGGTGAATAAAGAAACCCGAGTCCCTATTATAAGTGTCATGGTTGAGATTCTCTCCTTCATTCTCCTTCTCCAATAACTCTCCATTTCTCTTACGAGTGTCAAACGCTGCACGATGGTTAAGCTTGTGGCACTTTAAGATCTAAGCTTAACCATCGGTAAGCGTTTGAGGTAATAGAAATGGAAAGTTATTGAAGAAGAAGGAGAATTAAGGAGAGAATTTACATCCTCAACCATGACACTTTTAATAGGGACTCGGGTTTCTCCATTGACCGCTGCTGGAGATCTCATTTTCATTGAATGTTTTTCTCACCATGCAGCTTGATTTCTTATCTCGAAGTTATTTTGAACCATATGAAGAGCAAAAGTATCAATATATTTGTAAAACATGGAATAATTTACACAGAGCCAGAGTTATAATAGTTGAAAAGTTTAGACGGGAAAGAAAAATATGAAGCCACCTGAAAAAACGAGTCTAGAATCCTGGTTGTCACACCCAGGGATTTATCCCGTCATCATCCCGGTGTAGATGATGCCGGGTTGTCTAGTAATGTTTGCGAGATAATTAGTAATGCAGGCAATTCCGGCTATATGAAAAAAACTATGTACATTTATGCGTTGAGTGCATGTTATCAGTAGTGCATCGTGTATGTCGCACATGCTTTATCACGCTAAATAATCAAAAAGTTCATTCATTCATAATCGTATATTGAATCAAATGAAAATCAAGTAATTTACAACTTAAATGGGGCGGTCATTTAATTAACAAAACCAATACAAGATATCAAAAAATGTTATGAAGGTCATTTATCAGCAAAGTCATAAACACAAAAAAAGATGCCTTTCGTCGGGTTGTCCTGAATGACGGCATTATGAAACGCTCAGAACGGTCACTGTGAACTGGTAAGAATTGATTGAGACAATGAAAAGGGTCTTCTGTTTTCCTAAACAAGGACAAAGAGATGTTCCTTCGTCTTACATCTAAAGGCTCGAGACACTTCTCACAACAGTCTTTCCCACATATTATTCGATGAGCTCGTAGTTGATGAAAACATCGTAAGACACTCAGTACTATTCAAATTATGCATTTCAATATTTTCCAAATCGTGATAATTGCATTTTTGATATTTGTCTACATGTGTAGACAGGTGGGCGGAATGTGGGAAACTTTGCCGTTCCGATTACAGCAAAAAAATCAATGACACGTGCTAAGGAACGCTTGAACTTGATATGACTGAAACGATCACCTGCTCGTACCTTGATGAATGAAGATCACACAGACGGCTTTCGAAGTAATAGAGATACATGTAAAATCAACATGTGTTGTTTCCATTGGTGTAAGGTAGCCAAGTTCGCAAAAGTTACAATATAGCAGCGACTGTTCCAATTTAAGCTCAGTCAAACGATGGTAAGCGATGACATTGTGTGAGCTCTTCATTTGTAAAGCTTGATATACCGTATTTCTTTGAATATGAGACGCCCTTGAATAAGGGACGCCCTCGAATAAGAGACGCATCCGTGAGAGGAAAAAATTTAATAAGAGACACCCTTGAATAAGAGACGCATGTACAAAAAATAGACTGCTATAGACATATTACATGCAGGCTTTTGTAATGTGGTAGCTACATCCGACTGAGCGATTATTAGGCCTACTTATCTTAGTAAAATAAGTCAGTCTACTAGTACATACCGGGTATCATGATCAATATTGTATAATATATAAGGCTTCTTGTTGTTTTACATGCAGTACATGCATGTTGTACATACATACATGCAGGCCTACTTAAGGTTACTTCATCTACCATTTAAGGAGGCATTATACGGTAGCTTCCTTTGCATTTGGAGTCATGTACCGGTCGGTAACTTTTGCTGTAAATACTACTTGATTATCGGTATTATCATTTCGGTAAATTCAGATCTAGTCTACATGTATAGTGGCGAAAAATGTACTGGTATATGAATGTATTAGATGAGTCTACAAGATATGCTACTACAAACCATAAAACTCCTTTCATTTCCAAGATATCTGAATTATGATAAAGCGTATATATGTAAGAAAAATTACTGGCGAAATTTGCCCATGACATAGGCCTAAGTGAGGAATGCAAAGGTTACCTAAGAGAATAGTAGCAAAAAACTAAGGCATCTTTTTCTAATGAAAGAATGAAAACTTGAACATTTGATAAATAAGAGACGCCCTTGAATAAGAGACGCCCCTGAATAAGAGACGCATCAATCAGGGATCTGAAAAAAATAAGAGACGCGTCTCTTATTCAAAGAAATACGGTAATTATAATTAATGATCTCGTGGTTCAGTCATGACATCAATGTGAAGGTAAGGGGTGCAAAATTCCAACCACAAAGAAATGCATAACAGTTCCTATTAACATCCCAACTCGATAGAAATCGAATATGAGGAAAAAGCATGATGCTGACTGAACTCACGCTTCAATCCCCAGGACGTCCAGGATCTCCGTTCTCAACTCATGAAGAGGATCTTTGTCACTCACGCCGAGGCGCACCGGATACTTGTCGAATGGATTCGATTCTACTGTAAATCCAGCGTAAGTCAAGAGATCCAGATTCGAGCGATTCCCATAATGGAAGAGTACCTGTAAAGACATTGGTTTTTAGAAACTTTTTCTGAAATTTACAGATCAAGACACCTTTTACGTACTTGCTCGTTTATAGCTACGTCCTCCATAGCATGAAAGCGTAGAACAAGTGCTTCAGGGTCAAAATCGGTCGTCATCTATAATCAAATATTCGCATTTAAATATAGATATCTCACATTCAACGTGCAATATTCTGGTGAAACATTTTCATCATTTAAGTACTAATTAGTACTTCCCATGACTTTTAGCGAGTAGTATGAGATGCATTTATTCCTGCTATCGAGAAATAATTTGTTGAACAAATCCTAGCAATACCTAACACCACGACCAGAGTAAGGGTGCGTCAGGGTCTCCGACACGCCTCAGAGGATTTGCGGAATCAAAAAAAGCAACGTGCAGTGCACTGGTCCAGTTTTGCCGTACTAGTGCTTCATGGCTAATTGTTAGAGTTCTTGGTGTGTTGACACTTATCACTTTAACACTAGCCCGGACAGACCCTTAGCCTCGAAATCTGATGAAATCTCCAGTCTCATTAACAGAGATTATCAAAAATTGATCGCCATATACAGATTGTTTCATAAAAAATGGATCACCCTTAAACATCGCCTTAACTTCAACTTTGTCTAACTCCGCCAAACTTGAACGAATTTCTCTGAAATTTGGAAGATATGTCAGTTGTGCCTACTAATATCATTGTTGGAAATTCCAAGCATGAATATTGAGTTGTTTTCCTGCTATAGACAAAAAAGTAGTAGATAATTTGATCTTCATTTAGCAATGTTGCACAAAATCATACCTCACTCTTATAAAATTACATTTGTTTCCTTTGTTATGTAATATGTTGTTCTACAAGCCAAAAGCTATCAAGCAAAACAAAAATAAAGAAAATCGGTCAATCATAGCCAGTATAGCACCATTATTCATCAACAATTATGTAACTGCTACATGTGAATAACTGGACTTCATGTTCCATAGCTTCCTGACTTCGTTGCGGTGGTGTTGGCAGTACTCCTGATTGCTTTCAGCTAGAAATCTATCTCTTACCGGTTGAAAACAATACAAAGCACAAATGAACAATAACGAGATCGCATTCACAAAAGGCAAAGTGTCAGCCTTGCTAGAACTAGGGTTTTCTTTGCGAGCTACAAGCAAGCGACTAAATGTCCCTTACACAAATGTGCATCGATGGCATAATGATGATTTTTGAATCTGTCGTAAAGAAGGCTCTGGCTGTCCACGCAAAACATCCAAACGTAGAGACCGCCTAATTTTGAGATTTGTTAAAGTAGATCCAAGTCTCTCGTTAACTGAGATGGCTGCACTAGACTCGTCTATTTCTAAGTCCACTATTCGTAGAAGACTTATTGAGTCGAATTTCAAGAGCTGTAAGAGGCCCTCTCAGATCGAATTATCAGATCAGCATACAAAAAGACGTCTCAGATGGGCAATGAGTCATTGTCACTGGCGAAATCAATGGGATCGGGTTGGTCGATTGAGATTATGGATAAAATCTGATCAGGAAATTCCGAGACATTTACATCGTCCCCGAGTATAAGGTGGTGCAACTCTACTGATTTGGGCTGGCATTTGGACCAATGGCCGCTCTGAACTTCACATGCAACAAGGAACCATGAATTCTGAACGCTATGTGAATGTTTTACGAATGAGCATTGGCCAAATGACAGATCAACTTGGTGATCCATCGACTTGGTTATTTATGGATGATAATGCTACGTGTCACAGGAGTAGTAGAGTCAACTTATGCAAGTCTCAATTAGGGCTTAGGACATTATCTTGGCCAGCTCGTTCTCCTGATCTGAATCCCATAGAAAATGTATGGAGTATTCTAAAACGTAACGTTCGTCGTTCACTGCTATCTACAGATGGCGTATCACAACTTACGTCACTGGTAATGTCATTGACAATAAGGGTAGGGCCACAAAATATTAGCTTCTTAAGAACCGTTACTGTATCATAGCTTATCAGATTATATAAGGACATTTAAATATATTAGGGACATGAAATAACATGAAAAATACTTTCTGTATCATACTTATGTTTTATTTAGTCAAATTTTAGGATGATCCACTTTTTATGAAACGGACTGTAATTGCTCTTCTATAAGAATAAATTGAAATTGGCATTCGTGAGGATTCGTTAAACACCCTACACAAGTAATGGTTTGGGACGACCTATCAGACCGAATAAAATGTTTGGCTGAAATTACTGAAAATTGGAGTCCCTGGGGTATACAAAAAATGCACAGCTAGCGGGAGATGCATTGCAACAGTAAGCACATTCAATTATGAAATTAGAAAGTTCCCCTTATTATGCAGAGCTGATCATAAAAAACGGACCACCGAAATTACGCTGAAGTTCAATCGATTCTCATGCCTTCTAATCGTGTCGCACAACAACGTACCATACATCATTCGAGACCTTGCATTCTCATCTACAAAATGAGCTGTGATAGACTTGTATCCGTTACTGCATTTGCTTGGAAGTGCTCAAAATGTGAAAATCACTTAGCAAATTGAAATTTTTCAATCAGAAAACATGTCAGTATGATAATTCAGGGGTCTCACTCCAAAGTTATGGATTTTTTATCACCTGTTTCTCCTTTAAAATGGTGATAATGGAACAACAGCATGAATAAATACAACAAGTGGTGCTTGCCGCTACATGTCACATCACCTGTATTCAGATTGCAGTCTTAACATTGTCATAATAGGAACTTCCAACCCCTTAGTTTTCAAGTTTCGTAATTTTTGAATGAGTAGCCGAGTTTGTTGAATATCGGGCATTCTTGTGAATGTGGTTTTTATCGGTATTGAAATTTACTATTCAATTGATCTTCAATTTTTACGCTCCTTTCAGCTACTTAACTGAAATTTAGTCGACGTAACAATTGTTGATTCAATCGAGTGTTTGAAAGGTAACATGAGATCAAAACCGACAGAATACAGCAACATGTATATTGATTGCCTGATGTCTATATCTAGTCAATGTAATTTTCATTTCACACTTTTATCGTTGAATGTCGCACGGCTAAAAATCTCGAAGACTTTTGACTGATGTGATCTGTGAGACAAATATTCAAAAAAATTCTGCCAGTATTGGAAAATTCACTACAATCATGTTCCATCAGAGCTACCTCAGGGTATCCAATTGTATATAGGCTGCAGGTTGCACACTTGCACCAAGCTTATTTTTCACAGAGGCCATCGTTGAGACGTGATTCCAATCCCGTTATTCATCGCGCCCATTCCCACAAAAAAGGCCGTCGTTCCCCCACATGATGTGACTCGTTCATACTTGTGGGATATCTAAGCATATGATATCTGAAAGAAATTTCCCCTGTGATGATTTAATAAAGCCTATATATACCTCGAACCACAGAATTAAATATTTTGTTTATCTGCTTCGGTTTGCTAGAAGTGTGATTGATACGAAATGGACGGCACATTGTGGAACCTATTAGGTGGGCAAAAAGGAATATTCCTAATACCTTACAGAGATAGGAAAAAAAGTCGTGCGTCGCTTGCGGATTAATGTGAGTTCCAGCAAAGTGCTGCGATTGCCAAAATTCCTTCAGATTCGAAGAATTCAGATCATTGCCCACAAGTTTTCTCCATAATGTTGGCCCTTCCGATCATTATTAAAGAAAGTAGCAGGCGTACGAAAATTAGTTCACTTGAAGATCCTCTCCTCGGCATTGCTCACTGTATAGTGCATACATTGAATCGAAGCCACGCATCGATGTGTGTTTTGGTGTGTGCGACGTGATATCACAGCAGGCACGCATCTCTCACTCGCTCTGGTGTAGGGTGACCAACACCTCAAGAAGAAAATATATGACAAATCTATTAAAATTATATGACAATATATGACAATACGTGCTCGTCAAACTCTTTATTCAGTATTCTCCATCCGGGTATGATTTGATGCAGGGATAAGCCAATCACAAGCGAGTATGGGAATCGCTGGGTTCCCGCGTACGCACGCATCGTTAGGAACAACCATATTGGGCCAAAAATATTTTTAAAAAGTTTACATTTCGATGAGTCCATTCTGCATCAATTAGATTTGAATAGATTTCTCATCAAGAGAATGTTTATAATGCATATTAAAAGTTTAGAATGCAGTGATTTTGGCGGTGGATTTGAATTTGAGAAAATACTTGTGTTTAAGAGAAAATGAGTCGAAAGTGTAAGTTTAATTCTGAATGGATCGAGAAAAAACCATTCTTAAAAAGAGCATCGACTGACAATGATGCTTTCTGTACTTTGTGCAAAAAGACATTTTCTATTGCAAATCGAGGTCTCAACCAAGTTCTTCAGCATGAAGAATCAAAATTGCACAAGGACAAAGTTCACGAAAAAGCTACAACAGTTTCCCTCACATCCTTAATGGCAAGACCAAATTCTTCTGATGATTTGGTGACTGCAACAGAAGTAACTTTGTATATTATACTGTTAAACATCATCAATCTTTTCGCTCATGTGACTGTATTAATGTGCTGGTTCCAATTTTGTTTTCTGGCTGTAATAGTGGAGAAAAATATGTCTGTGGAAGAACGAAAGCAACAGCGATAGTTACGGATGTTCTGGCTCCAGAATCAGTTCAGGATCTTACTTCCCACTTGAAACTATATCGCGTTTCTTACTCGTTGGCTACTGATGCTTCTAACCATGGAAACCAAAAGATGTTTCCGCTCTTGGTTCATTATTATGATGTTAAGGAAGGAATTCAAAATAAGGTTCTCGATTTCCAAGAACTGCATTGTGAGACAGCTGACGAAATATACCTGTTCATAAAAAATTCTCATCACACTTGGACTGAATCCGCATTTATGCATTGCTTTCTCTGCAGACAATGCTCCTGTAAACTTTGGCAACGCAGTAAAAGTGTCAGAATCTGTGGCAGGCAACAATGTCTACCACAAGTTGAAAAATCATTTACCTCCAAACATCATCCGACAAGGATGTCCGGCGCACATTTTGCATAATGCCTGTTCGCATGCCGCAAATGCTCTTGCATTTGATCTCGAAGTCCTTGTTTTGAAAATGAATTCCCACTTCAACCTTTCCACTAGCCGCGTTTCACGTTTCAAAGAAGTTTGTGAGATTCTTGGAGTTCAAAGTCGGAAAATGATAAGTCACAGCAAGACACGTTGGCTGTCTTTGCTTCCCGCTTTAGAGCGTATTCTTCAACAACACGCAGCTTTAAAATCTTACTTTTTATCTCTGTCACCGACAGAATGTCCGAAGCTGTTACGCGATTTTTTTAACTTGGATGATAACTTTGGTGAGATGTACCTGCTGTTTCTACACAGCGTTCTTCCTTTATTCGACAAGGCGATTCGAGTTACAGAAGGAAAATTTACCACTGTTGCTCAAGTGTACTCCGTTCTATCTGACCTATGGAACACGCTGCGTGGCCGCAAACATGAGTGTTTTGTCGATTTCTTGTGTCGGTCTTTGCTACAAAAGTGTACAAATTCTGAAAGAGTTAATCCATTCAAAGAAGAAGTTGACAAATACTACACCATTGCGCTCGAATACATGGAACGATGGTTTGATTTTTCCGGATTTACAAGTAAGCTCAAATGGCTGCTCAATCATAGAAGATCTCAGCTTTGAAAATTTGCTCTCTGCCATTGAAAGCTTGAATTTCCAGGAAGAATTAAAAAGTGAGCTTGTGAATGATTCGCTTTTTGATGAGCTTATTCTATTGAAAGAGAAATTCGACAACTTAGCTCCCAATTGGGAACAGAGTGCTGGACAATCCATCCCTGAGAAGTGGTCTTCTCTTTTGCAAGGGAATTCTTTCCCCGTTCTTACAAAAGTCGTTGCCTTGTTTCTCTCCATTCCTTCTTCAAATGCCATGGTCGAGAGAGTTTTTTCGTCCATGGATATTCACTGGACTGATGAACGAAACCGACTTTCCCAAGGAACCTTGAAAGCAATCTTACAGGTCTTGGTGAATTATAACTCGATCTCATGCTAAACTTTTTATGAAAAAGTGCGAAATAATCACATACTTCTCCGAAAAGCACGCCAATCAAACAAATATTCATTCAAGTAAATGAAAAGTTGTAATTGCGTTTTGCGTTTTACGTGTATGTGTAGTAAGATGACAGAATGACAATATGATGTTTGCCGACAGACTCTTTGCCGAGGCTGAGTGCTTACGAGTTATGTAATTCTTTCGAATTCAGAGTTAATTTCTTTTTGTTCTCAACCGCTGTTGATTTATTTGGACAAGTAAAATAAATTGACGATAATCTTTGAACTTTTTTTTTCTGAGAGCCGGGCAAGCGCCACCACTGATGAGGAATGACTTGCATTTACGTCATTATCGGATGACTTCATGTGCGTAGCCTATGCGTAGTGTAGACATGCACAATTCATTTTGCCATCTTAATACAGTGATGTAGGCATGAGCAGCGAAAAGCTGGCAGTAGGCATTGCTTAACGGTACAGCACCGTTAGTGAGATAAGGGATTCCCGTGAACAATAGGTGAATTTCTTGGAAATAGGGAATTCTGAACAAAATGGTTGACTTTGACCCTAACCTGTCTGAGAAGGTAACAATACAGATGGACAAATTCATTAGTCTGCTTATCATCATCATTGAGAAAAAAAATTATGACACACGATGAATAATGAAACATATGACATACATGACATTTTAGAAAAAAGTATGACATATATATGTCATATATTTGATGATGAAAATATATGACTGTCATATGAAATATATGACAGTTGGTCACCCTACTCGGGTGTCCTCTACTGACAGCTTATTGTTTCCCATTTCCAGTAGCAAGCGGTACACGAATTATCCATTCGAGAAGGAGCAAGTTGTGTGATGTGATGTGCCATTTCAATATTAAGGTTACATACAATTCTTCCTATCTAGGAAACCGAAGCGCGCGCAGATGAATCTAATTCTGTGCCTCCAACAGAGCGCGGGAAAGGGAAGGCAAAATAAAATAGTACCTGGAGGCTGCACAGGGAGCCACATTAAATCTCACCAAAACCCCAGAAAATCGGGAGAAACAGAGGCTTGAATTCATGAATTTGAAATATTTGCAGGGCGAAGTTTATAAAAAAACCGGAAAATTGGAGAATCACTGGGGTTGAGTTATCAGATAATACAGTAACTCATAAAACAAAAAAAAAATCGGACTGAAAGCTGTAAAAATTAGTAAACTCGTCTTTACGGGATATCTGATAAATTTATACCGAACGAAATTGATCATTTCGAAGTTCTATCATAAGTATAACATTAATATACTTTATAGATGATTGAAAACCATGTCATAGAATATAGATTTCAACATCCCACTGCTTTTCCTTATTTGAGTACAAGATCTACATTTAATTCCAGAATCAATCAGTAAATTCAGTCAGCAGGTCTCACTGTTAAATATAAAAATTCATTTGTCTCAAACAGTGTGAAATCATTCAATAGATGTCTCCGTTACCTCTCCAAATTTGTGATTGCCAAAATCCCACAAAGGAATGAGTCCAAGTGCACAACCAAAAGTTGAAGATTGAGGGACTGGATTATTTCTGCTCATCACCGTTGCCACAGCCCAACTGCAGAAGAAACATGAACACATCAAGTCTTGCAGCAACGGGAACTCAATTCTAGGGGTATTTATTTAACACAAGGGAGCCTGTGAAAGATAACACTCTGATCTTGTTTTAAGACCATTTATGGATTCTATAATCATAATGTCCTCGTGCGTCAGATAGATCGAGAAGATTTGTTTTCAAACTTCCTCAAAGTTCCAGGTTTCTGAGTTAGTGGTTTGTTCGATTGCTTCGAGTTGCAATGAAAATTCATAGTTATCTAATTTTGCAACATTTGCTTTCAAAAGTGAGAACTTTGTTTAGACAAAATTCAAATGTTTTCAAGCGTCAATCGAATATTCAAGGGTTTTCAAGCACCTCCAAAAAATCAAGGGTCTTTACGGGTCACAAAACCCGTTTTTACAGATGCTAGCTATTTTCACGAATTTGCCATACTTACTGACTTTAAAGAATCCGTTAAATCCATCAAGCAAAAGATGAACTAACAATTTTTAGTGCTGTTATCAATATCATGAGTAATATTGAAAATAAATTGAGTAATATAGCATCATTTGAAAACATTTGAAAGAATTGAGAAAATATTTGAAATGTGCCTTTATATTCTATACTTGTTGTCTTATTATGCACCGCGGAAAAGTGAAAAAAGCTGTTTTTTGCATTTTCTCCCAACTACGTACTTGTAGAACTTTGGAGAATATTTCACGGGGTTATTGAGCTAGCCACCAGGGCTCCCACTCCATAATTTGCGAAAATTTGCGCAGGCTGCTAAAATTTGCGCAGCTTTTGATTTCAGGGATAAAATTCGAAATTCCTGTGCCTAGACCCCTGTGTCGCCATCTTTGTGTTTGTGATTTGTTTAATTGCTTGAAGTTATTATCTTATTGCATTTCTAAAATATCAATGTAGACCAAAGTTTGAGCTAATGAACTGCTAGATGATTGTCAATCAATATTTTATTACATCATGTGATAGTTATCTAAGAGTTAAGTAGGACATATGTAATTTAGGCATAAGGCCCTACTTGTAATAATGTATGTAATTAATTGTACAGCCTAGTCAAGCATGTAATTTATCGATACTTACTAGCTACAAGTGATGTATCCAGTAATAGTTTTTTAAAAACAAAGGAAAAGTCATGTTTATGATATCTTTATATAATGTTATCAAACAATTTTTTTGAAATCTCGATACAATATGGGCAGATCTAAACGTAAAAATCTTACGAAACAGCGAAATACATGAAACAGAATTTTTGGCATTGTAAACATAAAACAACAAAAAACAACTCTAAAATGAATGTGCATATACAAGGAGTGGCAGTATACTAAAAGAAGGTATACTAGTTGGAAGTGTAGTCGCAATCATGCAGTTTTTTAAAGGCGTTTCAAGGGCCAAGTTTCCTATCGTGGAATTATAGTTAGGTACCGTCTAACATAATAGATGTCGATATAATATTTGTCATACAATTAATAAGTTTTTGTTGATAAAGACAGAAATGTTCTCTATTAATGATGATATCGAGGATGAAATTAAAATGAATTTGTTTTGGAAATAATATGACTTTGGAAATAAAAACGTTCGAGACAGTTGATGGTTAGAAGCTTATATTTCAAATTTAAGTAAACATAGCATAATTATGACGTTTGTTTTACATGATTATTAAACCTCAATAGGCATTTTGATTTATTCGGAATGATCAGTCGATATTATGTTTTGAACCATGAAGAAAATCTTTAAAAAACGAATATTATGTAATAGTATAAGAAAAGAACCTGTGAAACACAACAACACTGTCAAATTTGCGCAGAAAATTGGAATTTCCTAAAAATTTGCGCATTTGCGCAGGAGTGGGAGCCCTGCTAGCCACACCTACTCAGCCTGTAGGTCTGATATTTTTCGACACAATGGGATAATTCATTCTTACCGAAAATCATCAAATGTGAAGCGACCACTGAACGACAAGCATTTTGCTTCTTTACTTTTCTCTAATTGAGCAAAGAAGAATGCATACTGACGGCAGATTCTTCTGAAGTCAGCTGCCACGCGTTCTGCAAAACGAGGAAAAATGAGAAGTATCTATTGTTATCCAAAGGCTGAGCACTTTTAGTGTACACATGAAGTTTGAAGACTGTTAAGTTGAGTAAATATAAAAAGGATCCCACTGCGCAAAAAGAATCATTAACTATTGAGTTGTGTCCTTAATTAAGAATGGTAACAGACCTGAATAGCCACCATTTCATCCAATCATCAGTGCGCATAGTTCACTTATCTATCTATTCAATAGTCCGGCAATCAGAACGAGTTTCTCCATGGAACGAGGCCGAAAAATGAGACTTACATAGAATAATCTGCACCTTATTCCTCCTACTACGAATCTACACGTCTGCCGAGTTCTGGTTGGTTCTTTTTCTTGTCAGACACGATCAAAGAAACTTAATCAAATGAAGTTGATGGAAAAAGATTGAAGTTTTTGGAAAAAATGAAATTTTCTATGTTTTCTTTGATTGAGCGAAAAGCACCACGCCCAGAGTCACAACTTTTGACATGGAATGTCTTCAAGTCATTTCCTATCATGTTCATCGTCTATGAAGGTGAACACATAGATGCTCGCAATTTATGATTGTTGGGGATCTCAATCACCTTCGAACTGAGACTCTTGAAACGCAATTGAATTTAATACAAATAGTAAATTTACCCACTCGCAGAGGATCTATCCTGGATAAAGTCATGATAAGTGAGCCACTATACTCATCTTACTTTGTTGACTTTGCGCACCGATTGGAAATGCAGACCACAGTATAGTGACAGTTGAGCCTGACCTTCGACGTTGTATTCCTGAGAACTGCTATAAGGTTTTAATCTATGACTATCGCGAAAGCCATGTTTGGCTATTTAAAGAAATGCTGTCTAACTTTCCTTGGCATCAGCTCTATCGATTAGAGGAATCGGTCGATAACAAATGCGAACTATTCAGTGAAATCATCCGAGGCGCTATGCTCAGTTCCATTCCACATTCTATGGTAGTTATGAGCGGTAATGAAAAACCTTGGTTTACTCCAAAACTGAAGTATTTAGTGAACCTTCGATTTTCTGCGTACCGTAAGGGTAATTTTTCCCTATACGATCATTATCGTCAGAAGATGAATCAAGAAATCGAAAAAGCCAATAGAAACTGGATAGCTTCTGACAAAACGAAATCGAATGGCTTATGGAATATATGGGACAAGATGAACAATAAATCCAATCAATTTCAGTTGCAAATTTCAACTCAAGTTGCCGAGCAATTAAATCAGAAGTTTTCAGCATCATTCTCTGAACCTCCTAACTGGGCACTTTTTAAAAATATGGTTACGGCTAGTTCGGACAAATGGAGCATTACTGTAGATACTGAAGAGATAGAGAAAATATTGAGCAATGTCAAAAAGAATAAAGCAGCCGGAAGCGATGGAATCCCACCTCACCTAGCTAGAGAAGCCTCTGCTGAACTATGTGGTCCCTTATCTCATCTGATAGCTATGCCCATCACTTTAAAGCAAGTCCCTAAGATGTGGAAGTTGACAAACGTCTCCCCCATCCGGAAATGCAGGAGTCCTTCACTGGATGGCTATCGCCCTATATCGGTTTTGCCTGTGTTTTCGAAAATGCTGGAAGAGTTCGTTGTCAACAACATCAAAGAGCAATTGTTGCAGAACAATGGCCCTATCAGTTTGGATTTCGGCCGTTTTCATCTACGACCCACGCCAACATCCGGATTCACGATTTCATCTCGCTAACCTTGGACAATACTGAAACGGCGGGTACTATAATTATTACTCTCGATTTAAGTAAGGCATTTGATTGTCTTGAACATGGAAGTTTATACAAATCATTGGCTAGTACAACTTTACCAAGGGACTTCATACACTGGTGCCGCGATCTGCTACAGAGTCGACAACAACGAGTTAAGCTGCCAAATAACTGTCTAAGCTACGACATTTCGGTAACTTCGGGTGTTCCAGAAGGTGAGAAATTATCCCCTTTTCTGTTCTGCATCCATATGCGTTCTCTACAGTCAAAGAATTCTGAAGTGCTGCTCTCCAAATATGCAGATGACGTTGTTTGCGTTATTCCATTCTCCGATAACTCTGACACTGATAGTTTAATCACAGATGAAATTGGAAATGTTCGGTGTTGGTGTGTTTGTAATGGATTAAGGTTGAATGAGGGAAAGACGAATATGATGATGATTAAGAAACCAAGTCATATTTTAACCACGCCCAGTAATGTCAACTACAGTCAACAATTGCGAATTCTTGGCTTGGCGTTATATGTAACGAAAAGTTGTCGTGGGACAGCCACATTCAAAATATTTGTAAAATAGCCTGTCAGCGTCTCTAAGTCATAAAACGATTTTTGAAAGTTGAAGATCTTGTACTTTTATACAACGCCACAGTTCTATCAATCTTAGAGTGCAACTCTCCGCTTATCGTTGGTATCAACAAGGTGCAGAATTGGATAAAGTTCGACGAAGATCACATCGAATTATTTGCGGACCTTGTTGTAATTGTTCCAAATTCACCCCCTTGAATCTCGCCGCCAGGTTTCAGCATTAAAACTCTTCCATGGTATATCGAACCCCTGTAATCTACTATACGACCTCCGCCCAAACGTTCTACATTATTCAAACAAATACCAAGTACCTATCTCGCGAACTGGAATACGCCAAACATCCTTCGTACCTTTCTGTGTGTCCTTGTGCAATCAGGTGTGCAAACATACGCGTAGCGGTAACGTTTGAACTACTTACTTAGAACTAACTTTTTTTTCTTTCCTTTTTGTCATATCAGTAATAATGTCACTGCAATCTTTGTAATGAGTGCTTACCATTTAATCAATAAACATATTACTACTACTACAGGGTGGCGGCCAGATTTCAAGCTTCAAATTCCCGGGCTATTTCATCGAACTTCCACACCATTTTTTTATTATGACAAGATACTTTATTCCAACTACAACGCTCAGAAATTATCCGGACACTGCTTTAAACTACTTTCAAAACACTAATGTGCGTGGTGTCCGTGGCACAGTAGTTAAGTGCTTAGCCTAGCGATCTTGTGGTCCAGAAGTCGAGCCCCGAAAGTGTCATTGGAAGTCGGCAGGAAGGGCATCCGGACTAAATGATCACAACGCTCCAGATTAAAGCCTGTGTCAGCACCGTCCTAGCCCCCTGTATGGGGGAGTAAAGTGACGTCAAAAAATCATTATTTGACTGTCGTACTCAGTTTTCAAAATTTTTGAATTTTGTGAGTGGTGATTCTTAATACTATAAACATCTACTTTTCCTCAATGGCCTGCAGCCGTGAGCTACTTATGGAATCTAAATGATTTCATATCGATGAAAAAATTCGTTTCCTGAACTTTTCAACAATAAAAAAATGCTTCATTTTCATCATCTGATTCATAAAATTCTATGAAGTTGCACGTAGCCGATTTTTCAGACTTCAATTTTCTAACATGTTAAGTTGAAGCAACAAATCGCATTTTGGAACGCTACATTTTGAACTGCAGCGTATTTATGCCATGAGAGAAAGCCAGGATATCAAAATCCACATGCTAATACAAAAGGAAGCTAATACCAACTTATCCACAAGCATCGACAAGAGAAACCAGGAAGACTGCCACAATGGACGAAGACCGTTAACGCCAGAAGAATTCCTAATTGTCATCACTTTTTTTATCAGTTTGCGTACAAACAATGGGCGCGTGGTAACCGTCATCCATAAAATGTGTGCTTTGGATTCCTACGGGAGTAAACAATATATTTGTGGCAAACCCACACGGTTGGGGTATAAAGCATGATGTCTTAGCACTGCAACAGGTCATCTAGTGAGTTTTGCTTTATATCAAGGCAAGTATTTTCTTTCACGACAAAGCACATGCAGTTATAGCAGTCTAGTAGGAAAACATTTTGCACCTTTACTACACTTCTTCGATAATTTGCCTCATCCAGACTTCAGTTACTGCTCCTATTTGACAATCCTTTTTCGAATGTGGATCTTTTACTCGAACTGCAGAGGAGAGGCTACGATGGCATAGGCACCAAATCAGAAAATCACATATCAAAAGACTCAAGTAAGCAAGAAAAAAGAGGTAGCCAAAGAGAAACGACATTGGAAAGACAATAAGGTAGTTTCCTTCATATCAACATGTGATTCCATACATCCAATAGAAACTTTTCAGCGATTCTCTCGCGCTAGCAAAACAAAGATTACCGTAGATATTCCTAATACCGTAAAGATGTATAATAAGTTCATGGGCGGAACGGACCGAATGTGCATTGTTGTTGAGTTCCATCAGACGTAAGAAATGGTATCACAAAAATTTTTCTTGGATTGTAGATGCTTCTATCCAAAATGCTTGGAATCTTCATCGATGATGTGGTGGCAATTTGAGTTTGCTTAGTTTCCGATGGCGGATATGTTGTAATAAAAAGCAGATATATTGAAATAATTTTTTGGATCTTCACGCGCTTCATATAATTAGTGCTCGCAAAGATAATTGGATTTTTGAGAAAAAAAATATATCGGCACTAATGGGCTAAATTTGCCCTAAATTAGCCTCCTAATGTCGGGCAACACAAGCAATTTAAGGATTTTAATCCACATTCATGCTTACATTGCCGATCAGAAACACGATAAAACACATGCACATAATAGGAAATGACTTGAAGACGTTCTACCCTGTAAACATGAAAAAATTCCTTTTGCCGAAAACTGCAACACGCGTCCTATTGGATTAAAACGTGCTTTTCTTTGATCCTGTCTGCCAAGAAGAGGAACCAGGTAGAACTCGGCAGACGCGCAGATTCCTAGTAGGCATGAGGTGTACATTTTGTGAAAGTCTTATTTTCAGCCTCGTTCCCTACAGAAACTCGTTCTGGCTTCCGGACTACAAATATGACTTCAAGAGAAAAATAATGCTAGTCTGAAATATATCGCAGGGCAGTGTAGAATCTGTTGGCAATAAATAGAATAAATCAATACATTATTCTGAGGCACAGGACTCGGAGTAGTTACATCTACATGACGGACATTCCGGCTTGTGACTTCGGTTAGGAATATCCAACTACACCTGACTCCCATTAAAACAATTTTAGAATAAATCTCCAACTGATATTGGAAGGCACTGAATGTCATTTTTCTTAACATAATTTGAAATTCGAGACAAGTGGCCTTTTGATTACTTTTTGAATTGTGAAATTAACTCAACGATGAGTCATTCATAGTGCAAACCAATTCGACCTCAATCATCAAATCCTTCTCATTTTGTGAATTAAAATTAGAATCCTTGGTAAAGTTAGGAACATCCGCTTGCAAGATAATTTCCATTAAATGATAAAGCACTGCGCAATTATGAAGCGGTGGGCAAGAAACTGGACAATTCTATTGATCAAGATAGAATAATTACATCTCAATAAGTTTGCACTTACCCTGCGCGGGAGATCCTTTCAGAAGAATTAACTGGGACGGAGTAAAGTAGAGACAATTGCTGTACGCAGAAGGCAGAGCGGCTGCAAGAATAAAGGGATACTCAATAAGCCATGTCACTTATTGACTAACACAGGAAAGGGCATGAACATTCAATCTGCTTCATCGGTTTGATTTGTATCTCCACGCTGGTGTGACAGTAATTCCAATAGGGCTATTGGAAAATATTGGAAATATTGGAAAACGCAGCGCCGACTGCAGATCAAAGAAAGGTTTCCTACATCAGAGATTCTCAACAATTTAAGCCCCAATTTCCCCCTGCAGTTTAATTTAATTTTCACTTTTTTTGCTTTTAAGTCCCGTGAGCAAATGCTGATCATACAATCCAGGCTAAATTCACAAATTTTGTGCTTTCGGTAAATTTATCTCTGATAGTAACTAACACTTACAAAACACCAAAAAGAGTACGGGGTCAAGAACTGAGCAGGATGTCAAATCGCAACGTCACATGATAAGGAAGGGGAACAGTATTAATGCGGGCAAATTGTGTCCTACGTGCTAGGTAGTTTTCTAGTCAAGAAAAAATATCACCTGAGAAACACTATTTAACTATTATTAACTATTTGTCGTATTGCATGGTGCAGTGTTAAAGGCGCGAGAAAAATCAAGAAATGCAACATCAAAGCAGAAACCATTGTCTAAATTAGAGATAAAAGAGTCGGAGAACTCGACACCAACAGCATCGATTGATCGGTCTAGTAGAAATCCATGTTGGAAGGCAAGAAGAAAATAGCCATTGTCATATACGGGAATGCCTTTATTATCGAGCGCTCCGCACGTCTGCAAACATACCGTAAATACCCGCGTATAGGACGCATTTTTTTCTTAAGAAGTTGACCTAAAAACCCAGGTGCGTCTTATCCATGGATACTTTTATCATAAAAATTATGCATTTATCACAAAATCAAAAATTTATTATAAAAATTTCAAGCTTACAATATTTATTAATATGAGAAGTGCACTATTGTTTTCTGACGCACAGAACTTGATTTTGGATTACGCGCAATACTGATGATCAATGTCGATTCGAACAATAAACCCATCCTTTCCACGATAGTCTACATAGGCTAGACAGACATCTCCTGACTGACAGGATGAGTGAGTCAGCAATCAGCACACACGACGATCATAGCGATTGAATGGAGTTCACCTTGATTGACTTATGGTCACCGCTTCTATAAAATCAATGGAAATTTAGGACTAAAATTAGGATGCGTCCTATACACAAGCACACAGTTTTCCATCGCTTTTAGGGTCAAATATCCACTGCGTCCTATACATGGCATTGTCCTATACGCGGGTATTTACGGTAATTAGTCACAGCAGCAGGTCAATTGATTGCGTGATGAGAGCGTGGACCAGATTTGTTGGTACCATGATCATTTCTCGCCATGAGTCAGGGCCAGCATGTACTGTGATCGAAACTTTGAATAAGTGACTCAAATAATTTGCCATAAATTTGTCTCCTCCCGGTTTGAAACATGCAGCACAGACCATCAATATCTTAACCACTGGACTAAGTTGGAATTGATATTGCTTTGGAGACATTATGATGAATATAAACGTTCCATCGGATGGCAAAGGAAGAGATCCTAACATTCAAAAGATCACAATATTAAAATAAAAAAATAGAAAATAAGAGCCAAAAATGGCTTCCTAGCATCTTCATTCTGATTGGCTAATTAGTTCGTCTAATAGCGTGCCAATATCGTGAGCAAAATTAGCAGCATCCATCTGGTTCTTGCTACAAGCTGCATACCACGATCAAAAATGCTTTATATGATCTGAGGGAATGCGCAAGCCAACCCTTTAGTCTTCCACGGAAACGGCGGCTGCAAATGATGCGTCAAATTGTGGCGAAGTCACAAGAAAAGTGGTGAAGCAATATTCCACGTGGATCACTTCAATAACACCGTAAGAGTGGGCGCATGGATAAAAAGGTCGCCGCGCATCTTAAATCAACAACGAGAAGTGTCGCACAAACATCGATTTTTCCTACTGACATTGAGGTGCTCGGGGTCAAATTGACATTATGTATTACATGTATTCCGATTAATAGAAGTCGACTTTATTTCGTTTTCATTCGATCATTATCATCATGAGATTATCATCGAGGGTGGCCGGATGCACCTCATTGCACCGAAACCCTTCTCACACCTTCTCTCCATTCTGACCTGTTCTGGGCATCTTCTTTTTTAAATCCGATCTTCTTAACCTCTTGCTCATCTTTGCTTTCGCTACATGCGCCTTGGCCGGCCCCGCTTCCGGTGTCCCTGAACTTCAAAGTTAAGTGCCTTCTGGAGAATGCCGCCCTCTTCCCTCCTCAAAACGTGACCGTACCAGCAGACAGCATTCGATTTCGCCAACTGCCCCATTTCCTCTTTCAACCCACGCATTCTCATTAAAATGTTGATACGTTGTTATCAATATTTTGTAATTTCTTGCAACCAATTATAGAATAACTTACATTCAGCATTTTCACATTTCATTGATGAAAGTAGAGAACGTTACATGATGCACAGCAAGGATGCATTGTACAACACTTTAGTTTCATACTTCCCGCTTCCGGATAGAGATCTCGTTACTGTTCCTGGAAAATACTCGAGGCCGAACCGGGTATTCTCAGGTCAAGGCAAGCTTTTTTCGAAAAATCATTTTGTTATCATAAAATAGTTGGATTATCGCGAGCTTTCGACCGCTGTCTCTTTAGCAATCTTCATAAAAACTCCGGATAGTAGTCCACCCTGCAGCAGACCAAAACATGACACGTGGTGGCTAAATCTGATGAGATTTGATAAAGACAATATGAAATAGACATTAAACTCAATCTCTACTGCTCATCTGACATAATAAAACTTTTCTGATGGCTTCCAGCGATACTGCAATGTTTTTTAGATATCCTAGCTGCATATTACATTCAGGACTACTACGAGTTTCTAATATGATGTCAAAGGTGTCAACAGTCATCAACGCCATATATCCAAATGCAGTAAAATCCGTTTATAACGAGATTGAAGGGACTGTCAGAATTTGCTCGTTTTGTTATATCCCGATGCATTCAAAATTGATGAATTTTCAAGTCAAACGTACATACAGAAGGTTTTCTCGATAGTTTGAGACAATAAACAATGACGCTGTATACACTTACATATGTATAGGCTATAAGCTATTACACAAACCTAAGTATGTACTTTCATACTTCAGTTAAATATAGGCAAGGCAATAGGCATAGTGGCCTACCCTTGTACACTACACAATGTATCAGATGCGTGTTATTCTGCTTATCTTGCCTATCTCGACTAATTTCAAAAATCGATTAGTAGAAGACGTCAAGCGAGAATCATAGATGTACCACTGGTGGTTTGGCATGATCAGGATGCGAATAATTATGTTGCACTTTTAATTAATAAAACATTTATACGCTTTTAGAAGTCATAGCATGTTCCAATTTAATTAAATATGAACATGCAAATATCGAAACGATGTTACCTCACTTCATTAAGTCAACGCAAAAATTCAAAATTGCTGCAATTAAATTTCACCTGCTATTGACTGACACAATGTACATCGTCAAGATCACTGAATCCATTTTTACTGTGTAAAAAGCGCAATTTCAATAATGCCTAACTCATGTTTTGACAAAAGCCCAACTTATTAACACAGAAATGATATTACGTTGGTATACGCTATCGGACATGTAACTTTGCAACCATCTGCACGTTTAGGAGTATACTTTCCAATCTCTAAAAATACATCTGCACGTTATATACCTCACTTCGTGTCGCATCTTTGTGCATCTGAGGTTCATGATATTTACATGAAGTTTTGCAGCTTCTGTATAAGCCAACCACAGTCTACCTGGAGTCCACTCGTCGTGCTATAGATGCTTCCCCAGAAGGAATTTTTAAGCTACCCACAGACTGAATAAAATAAATACTTCCTTTAACAATTTTTAATGAGTTGGCACTGGGAAATTAGCTCGTCGCAATAACCAATACTGGTGTCCTGTACATCGTGCATAACTTGTGTAGCGACTTTCTGTTATGCTCGCTGTAAGAGAGTTCTCGCTATAGGTGGAACCAAAAACATTTTCACTTTTCAGTTGATACTTCTCATTTGAAGTTTACTATGAGTGAAGGAGCACTGTAGGATCTTCTCTCATTACTTACCGATATATGAAGCCCAATCCGAAGCAGAGCCTCGACACGCTTCGTGCAGTAAGTAGACTGACAGAGCCATGCTGGTCATTCCACTGCACACCGGGTCAGAACGAAGGAAATCTCCTGAAAGCGGAATGTTTCAATGTGATCTTCATGGCAACCGTTCTATGAAAAGGGAAATAAGTAAGGTCATTTGTATATCCTCTGTTTATTGAAGACAGTGAGAGAATCCTAATGCATATATTTTAAGACGCTTCACAAAGATGCTTTTTCAAAATGAAAAGCTAACTTGCAACTAAATAGACCGCTCCAATCTTAAAGAACAATTAACTCGATCGGATTGGACTTGAGTCATGCATTACAAGGAAAAAGAGGGACCACATTGTAATTTTTAGTTTGAGCTGAAAATAGTCTCTGTCATCATCAGATGACCTCAAACTGACATTCACTACCTTCTTTGGCGTGACACCAAAAGTGATATGTTGACAGTATATGTTCTACAGCTGTAACATTCTTATAGGTTCGTCGATAAGTGATATTGTGATTGAATATTTTGCACAAAATGTTGGTCACGTGAACATGGAATCAGCTTGATTTTCATCCATAAACAACCGCCAATTTGCGACAAAATCAAGCATTTCCCGTACGGAAATAAATTGGGTATGATCATAGTATGAATTCATATATATAATCACAGTATGAATTCATACGCATGTTCATAGGATGAAATCATACTATGTTCATACGTATGAATATGTAATGCCTTTTTCACACTTTTCATACGTATGAAAACAGTAAGAATTCATACGTATGATCATAGTGTGATTTCTTCATAGTATGATTTTTCATAGTATGATTGCAGCATGATTTCTTCATAGTACGTATGATTAGAGTATGATTTTGTGAAGCCAATCAGATATTCTACGACGAATGTAAAAACATGAATTTCATTGCAAGAAGTGTGCCAAGCGGCGTTGACAACTGACAGCAATGGCGAAAAATTCTTGAACACAATCAACCTTCAATAAAATGTTAAAATTCCAACACCAAACTTATACTAGCGAGAACGGTTAAAATATGAAAATAAGAGTGAATATGGAAGAAACATGTACATTTCTTCGGTTTATTAATCATGAAATAACTGAATTGACACTCTTTCAATTAGCATGAATCACGCAATTGATTGGAAATGAAAGTTCAGACGATCTCTTAATTAGTAGAAAGTAATAGTATTATAAAATACGGATCACCATCGAAGAAACGGAAATTATACTTACCTCAAAATGTCATGTCACATTAAATAAATGATACAAGCTTATTATCTCATGCGAAAAATCAATCTGCTGAACATATTCGCTGCATAGCAGAACGTACGAAATCATACTATGAAATGCTATGAAGTTTTCATAGTATGAAAAATTCATACTTGATCATACTGTGATTCATACCCATTTATTTCCGTACGGGTTTAGAGCCATGCAAATCATTTCCAACATATATGAGTACCCTAAGGTGGGACTTATATGGGCACCATAAGGGTTTTCTGATTTAGTTTTCACAAAAGCAGTTCTTTTCGATCCGCAACAACTAACAACGCAAGCAGAGTGTATTAGCCAACTGTCCAAAGAAGATGAAAGTTCTAAGATTCACCAGGAAAAAAGCAGAAGTGATTTTTTAAAAAGTGTCAAAATACCCATTTAGCTCTATAACACGGGGTTATATGGGCACTGATTTGGGGCTGTATGGGCTTCGTATGTTTTGACTTATAAATGATATTTACCAACGGTTGTATCGTTTCCTACACGATTGGTTCGTCAAGACAAGAAATGAAAACGGACCATGACCGAGTCGGCTGCATTGATTGCAGTAAACAAGGCTTCATTTACTCAGTCTGAAAAGCTATCAATAAATCACTTCATTCGATTTTGCACTTAACACTAACTAACAAATGTTGCATTGAAACGCCATTTCATTTGTACTACTCATGTTTCCCATTCGTGTACTTGGTGCACAAGTCAATCATCAGTGAGTTACTGTCAATCGCCACAGATAACATGAGCTCACAAATTACACATTGTACAAGTCAATTCTTGAAGCTGATTGATGATCAATTGCAAGCAGATAGGAAGCGTAGCTCATTAGCCATGTGACACGCTTCGAGCGCTGTAAAGGCGAATTAAAATATTTCTATTCGCACAATCAAGCAATAAAAGCAAGCGATAAAAGCAAGAATTCATCTCATTTAGTTTGCTATCCAACTTTTCAAACTAAATTTGATAACAACAGGCCTATCTCTTTCTCAAAAATTGAATACTTTGGCGTCTTGTTGTGATTTCCTCTCTTTCTCTTTCTCAAAAATTGAATACTTTGGCGTCTTGTTGTGATTTCCTCTCTTTACATCAAATTCTTAAAACGTGCATTGATTCTAAACTCCTTTTGCGTCGTTCTACAAATCTCTTGTGCATTCTGGGCAAGCATGCTAGAAATACATGTAATAATGTTGATGATAAAAATTCACTGCCCAATTTACGCCAAGGATGCTTTACGACTGGGGCTAAATGGACACTATACGCAAACTCACATTGAAAGCACGAAAGCTATCTAGTGTCTAAACTATCGCATGTCCAATACAGATCAAATCGAGAATCTGCACGTAAATACGGTGAGGAAACAGTTTTCATTTGCCTCGAACAATCTATCTACACAGAATGAGAGGCCTAGCCAAATAAGCGTCTGATTTCATTGTAGTTTCTTCAACGATCAAATTTAAACATTTTTATTGTTATCTTCTTAATGCGTGAACGCGTGTGAGTGTGCATTTCCTTTCGCTGCCTCACACGGACAAACAATAGAAATATATTTTCACCAATACAATCACTGTATAGGATTCATGTACAAAAAGTGTTGGCATATGTGCTTAAGATATACAAGAGAGATGCATTAGAAAAAAGGTGCGAGCGACTGCGGAGGTGAGGGGGACTAGAGCACTGTAGGCAGTAGAAACCTAGTCCAGCTGAGAGAAGTTCGAATGACAACAATGATCATAACTAGTTCTCTGTCGAATTTGAAGTTCATTCGAGCAATAGGTCCTGAGCTAGAGGCCCGCCTCCCTAAATGTGAACCTCGTCAATCATGCCAAGAGGTCAAAATGGTCACGTGTGGTCGCATGATGACAGCAGAGGCTATTATTAACTCAAAATGAAAAAAACCTGAGGCTCTTTGATCTCAATGCACGACCCCTAAATCTGTTCAATATGTGCTTAGAGATTCCTTCATCAATTAGAAAAAATATATATTATACATATTAGACAAGAGCTAAACAGATAAATCAGATTAATTAATGAATTTGATTCCTTAGAATTGAACGAAATGCTCAAGATCGTGCTTTTTGCTCCCAGCAATAATGTGAAGATTTTTGTGCATTGTTTACAACCCTTCATGTTTCTTTTTGAATGTTAATTTCCCATGCATAACAGGATAGAACATCATCTTAATAAATATGATAGTAAAAATGTCAATGTCTCAATATGGGAAGTGTCCCATGGTCTCAATTGTGATGGGAAATATGTAAAACAATTAATGGTCTAATTTAAAGATGAAGCTAGACAAGAAAAGCTTCTTATCACTGATGTTTTCGATTAATCGTGCACTGAGCCGCGCTGATTCGAAATTGTGTCCAACACTGGTCTGAAAAAAGACAGGGTCACCACACCATTGAGATATCCTACTACTTCTGAACTAATCGAAGGTTGCTACTTCTGACTATCCAGTTGAAATGTCGACTTCTATTTCTCAACATGTCTCAAGAGGCTCACCAATTGCAGACTTAAATGCATCATCAGATGACAGGATATGATTGCGCGGAATCTCCAGAACAACATCGTGTTTTCTGATCTCTTGAGTTGCTTTCAATCCGATTCCTTGACCATCGAACTCAGCAACTCCCAAAGTGGTTAAGTCAACACCTTGTGCACTCATCTCCGACAGGAGAAGTTCCGCTGATTGTAAGCGCGATGGTCCAGCCCCTGCGTTGGGACGAAGAACGTGATCTGAAAAAAAAGCACCAATAATTCTAATATACTATCTAAATCGGCAATTTACTATACTGTACAGTGCGCATGTGCAGCACATAGGTCCTATTTTGATACATTAACGAATTATTTGGGTCTCCGTGGTCAATGATGTCCTGGGTCGACCGGAAACTTCCTTCGTCTTCTAGGGATTCGCGTCCATCCGAAAAATGTCGAATCCATCTGGCAACGGTGTCAAAAGAAAGGGATTTATCTGCGTAAACATCGGCTAGTTCCTCGTGAATTTGTTTGGCTTTCAAGCCAAGCTTCATGTGCGTAAAAATGTAGAAGCGAAAGTTTTCTTTCGATGGCTCCATTGTTCGCTCGCAGATGGTAAATCTATGCAGTTTTCGGATGAATATAACTGATACGAAAACCGTCCATCGATCCTGATATGAGTCATGCTAGCCGCTGATTAGTTGTGTTCACTTCTCTATACTGTGATCGATGCTAGTGAAATTGCCAAAATTAGAACTCAAAATGATGCAGTAATTCAAAGAGTGTATGGGAGACCAATTCTTGTGCATGTAATGTATACTAATTTGACTTTTAGAAAAGTCAGTTACAGGAAAAGCCTCCTCAATTTCATACTCATCCAAGCGTGTTAAGCATTCTCCGAGCTGACGAGATGTTGTTCCGACTTATCCCCGAAATCACAAAGGTTCCGTCAATGCATAAAAATCCTGTTACGTGTACAAAATTAGTCACTTGTTTTAGGAAATTGGATTATGTTCAAGTACTGCGTGATCTCGTGATATGAATTCCTTTCTACATTGTATAACGTCATCGTATAATTTGATGGAACAGACTAATCAGTTCATCCAACGGATAATCGCAAAAGCAAGCCGGCAAGTAGTCAAGAATCACGGTTCACCTTCGTCAACATTCAATACTTCCAGTTCATGTCTGTCTCTTTCGTTCTTTCTCCCTCACTATAAGCATCGCAGCCTGTCGTTTTCTTTCATTTTCTATTTGTGATCCGTCATCTTGCTTACTCCCCTTCCATGCGAATCGTGCTTATGAGATTCATCGTTGCAGCATCGAACCATGTCATGAGCAAATCGTTGTCCGTCTAGCGATTGTGGCATAGTTGTCAGAAGCATGGCCATGATTCTGCATATGGATCCTCAACACAATTATATTCGGCCATCTTTTTTAAAAACTTACCTCCAGAAAATGTCCTATGACTATATGCCCTGCTTTCATGGCATGAACTTTTCCTGAAAGGTCTCTTCCTTCAACATAGTTCCTCATTCTGGTCAATATAGGGGCCTGCGAATCGGCTAATTCAGAGCCGAATCAAATTTTCGAGCAATTTTTTGGTCAGCTGAAGCGAATTGATTCCAATTTTCTCGAATCACAATTTCGAATCGGATCTCGAAGCTTTGCAGGTCCCTCCGTAGAGAATCTTTCATTGCAAAAGCGTTTGGAGATTCCGCAAAATTTATCTACCAACGAGGCTGTGCACTCAGAGACCGGGGGAAATATGGATACGAATCAGCTAAGGCAGCAATTAAAACGAAAATGAACGAAAAATGGACAACCGAACTAAGACAAGATATGATAAAAGTCAGGATGCTTGGAAATCAAAGAACGCAGTTGAATAACAGGAATCAACTCACTAGAGAAGAACACTGCATCATTTCTCAGCTAAGATATGGCGAATCTAAGTGGTTAGGAAAATTTCACCGAAGATTAAATAAAGAGATGGAGGATGGATATAGGTGGTGCCACTTGGTGACTGAAACGGTGGATTACATATTCCGAGAGTGTAATGCCAGGAAGATCCGGTATGCCAGGAAAAGCCACAGTATCACCCACAGTGAACACCTCAATAAACCGGACAAATTCAATGATATTGTAGATTTCGTCCGCGACATTGTAGACTTATGAGCTTCTGAACAACATGTACTTTGTGTTTGCCATGAGAGTTAGCCCAGATCCGGGAAACAAAAAAACAAACAATGAGATGATTCCATTAACAAACAAGGTAATTGATGTGCTAGTCACCACTACGCGTCCAATTACAGCGACGATGCATTTGGACGAATTGGGAAAGTGCAACAGTCATCAATCCAATTAATCTTAACTTAGAGAGCTTTCCAAGCACAAGATCAATACTCACCTTTCTGGACATCAACCAGCTTCGTGATAATGTCAAAGAGCTCAGAAAACACTTCAACAGCGCTTGTACGCGACGCGGTTGCTGCAATGGAATGAGAAGTAATCAAAGACAAGATACTTGCATGCAAGGAAATTGATATGTAAAAGCAAAGCCGAACATGTCTTCCGGCCAGCTGTGAATACCTTTGCGATAGGTAAGATGCACTGCAAACTCACACCTTTGTGGCTGATTTTTTCTATAACTGTATTGGTCAAATAAAATGAATTTGAATTTTGTCATGCTCTAAGAATTGAAAATAGGCTGGCCAATCCATAGACATGGCAAAAACCGGTTCGTCCAATTTCAAACGGCAAGAGTAGATATAACATTTAAAAGTTAACCAATCAATATTATCGACATATATTTTGTATAGCCCAACACGAGAAAACAAATCAAATTCCGTGATGTATTTATTTAGAGAGCTGCAGCTTACTTATAGTTTTATAGCAAGAGCATAATATTTTCGCTCGCGACTGATGTGTGTGCACATGTCACAAAAATGTTCTTACTGTTTAAACCTTCATTTGTTGGTTCTAGTATTCAGCCCGGCTCTTATCTAACCCGGTGTATCCAACTATACACAACTATTTCTAATATGCAGTTATTCGTGACTCATTGAAATGCTCGTGTTCATCGTGAACACGATCGTGTTCGTGTCAATAACGCAGATCTATACTAACATCCAATTTTATTTTTGTTCCAAGCAATATATATGTATTTGATACTTGTGAAGGCAACCTACAGATGTCAGTATGTGTAGCTTCAATGTACTTAAGTGATGAATAGATCAATTCACGAAAGTTCAGCTTCTATACAAAACTAAGCAACTCAGTTTAGTGAGTATTTTCTATAGCAAAATGTTATGTGACCAGACCGAATCAGAAGATATGTATTGGAAAATCTTAAAAGATAAAGTGAACGTCGTGGAAAATTTTATGTAATTAAGATCATCTACGCAGACCGAACAAAAATCTCAATAATTCCTTGTTATGAGGCAGGCATCATACAAAACGCCTTCTATCTCAAAAACCTACTAAAAATCAAGGTGTAAATTTAGAGATACATTTGAATGAATAAACACTTTGCATGAGCGTCAAGTGTGACGAGCATTGACTCGGTAAAACCAAATACTTTTAAACTAAGTATATTCTGCAGTCTTCATGAACACTCAGAAAAATAGAATCCCAGAAGAGAATAAAACTCGGTCACATGAAAAAACGTGCCTCCGAGAAAAAACAATGCTTATTTATGGACGTTGACTTGAAGGGCATGAGACTTCAATCTTTACAACTTACATTTAGGAATGAAGATTAATCAAATCTGTCACCAGAACATGACAAGATGTTCAAAATAAATACATCGAACTTTTTAACGATGAACAACTTTCGATAAATCCACTTTTCATTTAACTAAAATCGCGTAAAAACATACAGAAGCTTTACCTAACTTTCAATTTCAGAAAACAATAGCTTTAGGTAATGAAAACAAAAAGAAACTCATAATATTTATTATCTTCAGAGCCATATCCATGACAGGAACAAAATTGTGTCACTCCTTCATGACCAGGGCCGACCAAATATGCATTAACAAGTGATCGTTTTATGCACATAAAAATGCGCTTAAAAAAGTAATTTCATGCAATGAAAACTGTATTTATGCAATATCATTCTGATCATAGAAATAGTGCAATAAAGTGAGAAATGCAGTCCTATTTATGCATAAATGGTGAATAATTTGTCAGCACTTTGAGTTCATTCCTAATGCACAATGCATGCGGATGTTTTTCTTAGTTATACTAGTGCGATTGCTCCTCATAAATGCCTTGTATTCTGAAAAGTCTCTGAACGTCAGAACAGGTAACCGGAGATCGCGACAAGAGCAATTGTTCTTCTAATGAATATCCTTCAGTCTCTCTCAACCACCGTCTTGAATCCTGTGTTCTTTTGAAGAACGTGCCCCAGCTTGGTCCTTACATTCGCATCAAAGTCATCGCTGATGCCATCGATCAGTTGTTTGGCTTGAGACGGATTGCACTTACGGTCTTGAAGCTGCTTCAGACAACGAGAAATAGAGCCGTATTTGGAGGAAATGTCTACGATGCCTCTTGCAATCTCGGTGTCCGATTTTTCGATTAGCTCCTACAATCATTCTCCAAGTCAACAACCACTTTTTTCAGGGTCTGATAATGTGTTGGGTGGTAAGAATATAGGTGTCAACACAAGATACGAGACACAATTTGTTCACAATAACTCCTGTTTTTTTCAAGAAATCATCTATATATGTATTTAAAAGCACTTTATTTTCATGATATGCATTTTTGTGCAATTAAAGCTGAGATAGTAATCTAGGCAGTTGTTCGACCAATACGCATTCGAAGTAGTGGCATGTTTGATCCGTTGACGAGAGGAATTGGATCAAAGTGCTCAAGATAATTACCATGAGTTTATTTTTATTTTCTCTACTAAGGTAACAAATGAAACTTCACATGGACAGCTAGTCCCTGCTCCTACATTTCAAAACATTTTGCAAACTCACCCTCAATCAAAGATTCAGTTAACTTGCGACTTTCATTTCTCACATTGGCTGGAAATTGATCTCCTTGGTCCGACGTTGCATCCGAGCGATGATTTGCTCCGCGGCGTTTGTGCCGCGGCATCGCAACAGCTGAAAAATCCATTCAAAACGTCAACATTGATGGCTACACAGTAGAGGTTGCATGAAAAACTATGGAAGTAAATTCACTCTCTCAAATACATTTCTGCCCTCAGAAGCAGACTCAATAGAGCATTTCAGATAAAGTAAAATAAAAAGCAAACTGTTCCTTCACTAACGATTAAAACCTGTTTCAAAGGTGTACATAATGTGTCGATGCACTGCTTGATTAGACATCTTGAAGAAAATAAGTCAAATCGCTTTCAAATTAGCCGCATAAACACATGAAATGAAATAACATGTGGATTCGTCTACCAAATGAAAGGCAGTAATAAGTTTGATTCCTAACATTGCTATGGAGTAAGCTCTACACCAATGCTATAATCTTGCAAGTTATATGAATTGCAAATTACTGGACTACAATATAATGGTATCAAAAGCAGTCATATTCAAACTTGTTAAACAGCAATCCTTGAAAATCATCTGGTTCTGATACCCGACAAAAAATTGCTTTAAGCTAGTCTTCTTAGAGCTCGACTTCTTAGTGACTCCTTTTAAGGATTTTGTACACGAACTCACAAGCAACAGAAATTCACTTCTTTATGGGAACATGCCATAATATCGCCTAGTCTAAAATCCTCTCTACCGAGCATAAAACAATTTCGCCCCATATCTGTCCTCCCAACCCAAACTTAACTGTTTGAGCGGATAATTGTAGAAACTATGCGTGGTGAATGCGTGTCGTTGTGGGCCCGCACAACACTGATTCAAAAAAACCCTCACTTCTACTGCTTTCGTAGTCGTAGAATTGTATAAAAAGTCGACAGAGTTATTTGAATATCATTACTCTCCGGGTATGGCCATTCTATCATTGGATATGTCGGCAGCGTTTGATTTAATCGATCACGCGAATATTTTTAAAAAGCTTGCACAAATTGGTTTTCCTTCTTCTGTTGTTGAGAAACTACTTGCAACGACGTACGTGTGTTGTCATGATTAATGGACAGTACTCACGAGCAGTAACTGTTAAACGTACAGTACCTAAAGGCTCAGTTCTCGGACCTCTCATCGTTAATGCATTCGTTGTTGACATCAGTGCAAACTTCGTGAATATGCAAATATATTGCGCAGATGATACACATGTCGCAATATAAAATATAAAACCTATATAAAAATATCAACAGAACATGAAATTCAAAAAGAAATAAATGATGAACTCATAGCTATGGGGAATTGGTGTTTTAAGGTGAATGATTTGGAGTTGAACAAGATGAAGTCCCATATGTCGCGAGGTGATTGAGAATGGATATTTCCAGAAAACTATTTTCTCTTGGATTTCCATGTACTCGTACATCATGGTTTCTAATTTACTTCAAATATACACTAATATTGTTATTATTAATCTAACTAACTTGAGTTAATCATTAAGACATAGTGTTGGTAGTGGTTATCAAGACATCTATCAATTACCTATGCTTGATGACAGAAACGTTATTTTGAAGTTGATTTCATCATTTACCGCGCATAAATCTTTTTTGTATGCAATATTGTAGTGTTGAGAATATTATTTTTCTTGATACAAACTAATTGCAGATGCTAACGACTGGTCAATTACACTACGATAATACTATAACTAGGTACAATTTATCCATTTAGACCATCGATTATTGGGAAACAGCATTCTCATTCGATTACAAAAATAAATGCCGGTATTTAGAGACCTGTGAAGCTATGGGATTAACGTGGACTTCGAAAAGCATAACTTTTTCTGTATACTTGTGATGTTTTTTGTTTTATAACTCTGTAATCTTTCAAATAATTGAAGCACCATTTTACACCTTTGCGACTGTCAGTATATAAACACGTCTACGTTTTAGTTGTGCTGGTAAACATATTATGCTTGTGAAATGCATTAAAAAATCAATTGCTGTATTTAAAAGGTTGCAAATAGTCAAAAATTTGGTTATATGATTTTTAAAACGATTCGTCTACATATTGGAAACTGCAACCATTTCATCTTGTGAGACCATGAAATTTAATCAATTATATATTCACGCTCTATTTTTTCAGGGACAGCAGAAATCTTCATGATCAAGTTTTCTATATCCCATATGTCGTAGAAGGCCTCCTAGTCCCCTGGAATGAGAAAATTCCACCGTGTCTTAATATAGATGCCTAGAACTCCTATATCAAAACACTCGACACATTGCAAGGTAGAAATTTCACCACTATCAATTATAAGAATATTCATCACTTCCCCATGTGTTTTCAACAATTATCTTGAATTTCCTTTTTTAAAGACATGCACAACTCTTGTTCTCCATACTTCATCGGCCTTTAGTTACATATGACAATGATATGGCTGTGCGCGGTGCACTAGTTCTTCTGCTGAGCGATATGGTATTCGAAATGAGCGAATTTCAATCAAAATGATGTTTTACTGCATAGTTTCAATTATAACTAATTCATTTGATCTGCCATCTTTGTCACAGCAAACTGGAGAAAATATTTTGAGCATAGTGTAATGAATCCAACTTGGAGAGCATCACTGACGTCTATAGGCCTATCAAAAAGCACCGTTGCACTTCCTGATGCTGAGAAAAAATATTAAGAGGTGACGAAAATTAGATAATTCAAGTTCATGATAAATCTGTTTAGACCATGAAATCTCAATTTCCGCGACCTCATAGTGAATACTATCATAGTGTGTACCCTGTTGTTGCTCCTCTTGCTAAGATGTAGGACCTTACTTTTCCAGCGACCTGCGATCCGTCCGAAAGATTTTTTCGGTTACCGGTAACATTATCACATTACAAAGAGACTGTTTAAAACCGAGTGAAGCCAAAGATTACCAAAAAATTGAAAGAGGCCGATGTAAGTATGTTTCAAATTCTTTAGCACTATTAGAATTTTTCAAGTGTTCTATAAAAATTGCGATGAATTGTAGAAAATTTGAACACCATTTATGAAATATAGAGACTCTACCTTCAAGGTTTTGAAGTTTTACTTGACTATCACAAGAAGATATAGAAAGCGAAACAAATTACATTCCGCATATACTTTAAATAAGTACTTCAGTGAAGCTTTTTAAAATTTCTGGTGCACCAGCTATCATTCTAGGAGTTCATTCTGCGAGCGAGTGCGGCTAGTGCACAGCCCTAGACAGTAATGAAAAATTCACAATACACGTACAATGTACATGCACCGATATTTTCCTACTTAGTGAGTGGCCATCGTTTCAAACTTAACTGCACGAGTTTGATTGGGATCTTATTTAAATGGTAACCCGAAAAAATCATTTTATGATCCATTCCAAATTATGCTGACCACTAAGATACGCTGGTATGCATTTGAATGATTCCACCAGCGATTGTGAGGCATGTCCTGTTAAACAGTTATCAAGCATATTGTTACAGCCACAAGATATTAGATTAGGTCATTGGGTGGGGGTTTACATTATCAATTGCAGCACAGTTTCACTTATAATCATTGATGTAACCTCGACCTAAACATACTAAGCAGATTTTAGTCGAAGTTGGAAACTGCGTATATGTACATTATACAGTGTACGAATAGTTACAGAAATTTCTCAAGATCTTTCTGCTGTACCTTGTTTTTCATACTGATTTCGTCCATTTCGAGTGCATACTGACTGCTGATTTAGGTACCAAGTGGCTACCCTGCAAGGTGCGCAATTCACACCTGGACAGCCTTCCTGGAGTCAGACTAGGTTTCGTCTGTAGAAGAGCGAATCGGCGATCGAATTCGACTTTCGCAAGGGAAGCTCATCGAATCAAATGCAATTTTTTGCCAGGAAGTCGAGTGCTCCTGTTTTCCAGTCACGAAAGCTCCGAAATCATATTTGAAACGCTTGCTCTTCAGATTCTCCGATCCGTTACAACTAATCCATTTACCGAGGACAACCAGACGAGCCAATAAGATGCCTAAGATGAATATTTTATGACTCATCTTCCCAGAATGACAATTGAGTCGAGCCGAGCACCTTCTCTTGATATTATCAGGGAGGTCATTCAAGTAGTTATCGCTTTATCCACCACAGGCATCAGTTGATCGCTTGCTTTCCGCAGTGATACTATTTGCAACTGACGGACGAACTAGGATACGAGAGAACATCTTAAACTCACAATTTTCTTCAAGTGCAAGTATGAAAGACCAGTCATATTCTATTTGGTTTGTTCACATTGTTTTTATCCATAAAATCCCGTGCGAGTATATGTCACCGAAGTTTATCATTGTCACTGTTTTATGTGTGTGTCATTTTTGCAATATAAATATTGTGGAAGAGTAATTTTTATTTATGTGTAACCGTTGTCGAAAGAAATATCATTTTTTAGTTGCAAGTATTGAAAGATAATATATTTGTTCTGCAGTACATGATTAAACTATATAGAACTGTCGCAGAATTTCCAGTGTTTATAAAAACCAAAAATATGATAAAGCTTTAACATTCTGGATCCGCTTTAATGACTGTACTTTCTAATACATTCACTATTTTAATTATTTGATGACAATCTCGACTTCGATTAAAATCAAAATAAGGTCGCCGCATCTTTGGTTATGATTAATTATGACAATTCAATTCAATTTGAGTCGTATATTAATGTAATGTATTAACTTTGGCCTCGAGCTCGAGCATGCAAATCACCCATTTTATCTTGAGGGTAGTATATTGTGCATTCACAAAAAGCCAGTCACAGTTCCTTCCAGACTCCTCAACCTCAAGCGCATTAAAGTCGGTACATTAATAAATTAAAAGACCACGTGATCGAAATTAGTTGTATTTCGGAACCATTCGAAGCGTCTATCAGTTTTCAAATTTCATGTCAAATTCAGGATTCCTCATTCCCCGTCGCTCGCGCTTGCAATTTTCTCTTCTCTTAAGGCATGCACTCATGGAAGCTTCCGTCTTCGCCGACGTCGATGGCAGGTCTCACGAACTGTTTTCGCAGCGGCCGCACAAAGACCGAGAGAACATCCAACAAGAGAACCAGCACAGCAACTGATGGGCCATTCCTGCCACCACACGTCCCAGTCCAGTGGAATGAAGATGGCGCCGAGCCAGCCGCCCAGCAATCCCAACAGGCCGCACCACCGAACCACGAAGTCGTAGAGACTGTCCGGACGACTGCAGAGATTAAAAAAAGGGTTCAATCCACACTACACACAGTACTCGATGAAACATGCAAACGTAGAGCAGAAAATGTACTCAAAATATATTCTGATTTAGATCTATGTCATTATAACACTCTTTATTTTGCATGAAATTAGCACCCATAGTATGTGACATACAGGGAGCAATTGGGTTTTGATTCCACAAAATGAATGCGTACAAATGTAAGCCTACTGTTTAATTTGAGTTAATTTCATCAGTGAATGTTTATACTTGATGAAATACCATTATTCTGTTGATGGAGTCATGCGAAAAACAAATTCTTTCTCTTAGCGCTTTCGAAGCACACTATCTTCAGATAAACTGGTCATCTGCATCACAGCAGAGTGAAGACACGTTTAGACAAACCCATGGTTGCCCCGGGAAGATAAAAATAGACTTGGCGACGTGACGCGCTGCAATTCTTATCCAATACAGGGTGCATAACAGAATAAGCCCCGGAATTTCCCTGAATTTTCTCTGTTTTTTCCATGTTTTCCAGACAAATGTACTCTAGACCTTAAGTAGAAGATATAATATATACATATTTGACTTGTCACTCAAGAGTCAGAAATTGAATGCTGCAAAAAGATTCTCCATCCGCAGTTTAATAAATTTTGAACAAACATCTACCTACCATCTTTAAAAATAAAAGCAAATCTTTCAAAATGGAGCCTGAAAAGGTATTTTTCGCATGTTTTTCGTCTCTTTAACCTCTTTAAGACTTTCAAAGACAGATCCTGTTGTAGTTTTTGCAAATACTTATGCTTATTTCACTCCCTTATGTTGAGGTCCCGCGAGGAAATAAGTGGGTATGATCATACGCATGAAAAATTCATGCTCAAATCATAGTATGGAAGTGAAATATTTTTTCTACACAAATCATACTATGAAAATTTCATACTGCTATTTGTCATCCGCGCAGGGGTTCGTTCCATGCCTAAATTCTGCGCGAATTTTCGTATTGTAATCATCTATATCAAATGGTATTAAATCATTCTACTGTGTATATCCTTTCTTCCTATGCTGATCATTGGAATCTTTACGCTTATGATTACGAAGAGATAGAGTTTATAATAATAATAATAAATTCTTTATTTTAGGAATTTCAATTTTTAAGAAATAATTTTTAAGTTTGCACGTTCAATGCATAAAATCAGACCTTCAACAGTTTACTTTTGAATCCAAACCTCTCACTAATGACACTTCTCCCATTAAATAACCATCAATGCTGGCTATACAACAAATCAGTTGATCTGTTCCAACATATCTTCGTCCACGGATACTATCCTGATCTCCAAATGATAATCTATACCTCCAATTTATCTATTATTCCAGGAATAACATTTAAAATAAAAATACGTTTGACTTTCATAGTTCATGTTTCCTAAAATTACATAGTATAAATCTGTACATTCATCAAGTCCGGAGAATAATGCTAGTAATTAAAATACTGTGGAGGCTTTCTATAGCAAGAGAAATTAAAGAAAATCTTTTGCAATATAAAGGTATGACGATTGACTAAAAGAAATCGTTATTAACTCGTCAACGTTTATCCATCATTCGTCATGGAGGGCTAGTAAGCACAGTACCGACTTCTGTAGCAGAAACTTGATAACTTCCCCAGTTGACTTAAGGGATATACTTAATGCTGGCATGGTGAACTATTTCATTTAACTTTGTGTTTCGATTGATTGACAGCAGAAGCTACTTTGTCTGGTCATGTAGAATAGAAGAATAACCAAATCCTTAAACAGCTGAATCACCTGCTTCCTTAGCAGGCGTAGACACCGTTTTTCGCCCAACAAGAGCTCATCAGTATAGATTGAATGGCCCAAAATTGCGTGTGATATCCAAGTAGTCGAACAGATTGATCTGCGTTTATTTATCCTGTCCTTGACGTGCGGCTGATAACTGAAAGATCACAGTGTCAATGATCTTGGCTGGGCATATAGATAGGGGAGACTGTGCATAGACTTGACAAAACTCAAGATCTGGAATACTTTGGGAGAAAGCAGTGCCGGTGACTCAAGTTATTCGGAGCTCAATTTTTTAAATCTGGACATATCCCCCTATTATGCCTCTACTCAAAAGCATTGACACTGATATCTCATTTATCAGCAAAACCATGATAAATAAACGCAGATCAATCTGTTCCGCCGTTCTTTATCTTGCTCAACCATTTCGATGTCATATGCTAGTTTGAACCATTTCCAACCGTACTGATGGGATCTTGAAGGCGAAACGCAATGTTTGCGACTGCAAAGGAAATGCGTTTCAGCTGTTAAAACTGAGGTTATTCTGTCAATCTTCAAGCTTAAACATAAGGGGCATTGATGCATGCTACGAATGAGAACCGCTTAAAATTAAGAAGATCATGCATTGTGATGGTTCATGACTAATTATTATTAGAATTAGAATAATACGCATTTCCAAAACTTTTTCACTGTTCTTAGTCCACACCAACTGCTAAGTATAATCCATACAGCCATCACAGTAAACCATCTACAAGAAGGATAACTAAGGTTCGATCGTCAAATAATGAAGTAGTTTCTTTAGCTGATGAATCAACATGCTCATTCACAATAGTCTCTTCGTCTTCATCGTTTGTCTGTTCATCGATATCATCTGCCTGTTCTTTGCGGTTCTGCCACTGATTTTTAGTTTCTTGATTCACCTATCTTGCGACAAGGTTCACGGCAGCGAATGTACAATTGTTCTCTAGCAAGTAAACAGCTAGCTCTGTAAGCAAAAAGTGTAAAAACCTAAATTTTTAGCAATAGAATGAAATTTTCATACTATGATTTGAGTATGAAAATTTTATTTTTCATGCGTATGAAAAATTCATACTCAAATAATAGTATGATTCATACCCACTTATTTCCTCGCGGGTGACAGCAAGTGCTGTGAATTTTCTACAAGCCAGAGCAATTTTATGCATTCAACTCAACGCCTTTGCGAAATTGCGACGGTATAGATAGTACAATGAGCAAGAGAATATCGTTAGCGATGCAACACTCGCGGGGGGGGGGGAGAGTAGAAGTACCAAAAAAATTGTGATGTTTTCAAAAATAATCTCGTTTTTTCTTGGCGCTCCCGAAATCCTATGGATAGCAAGAAATCAGTCCAGACTTAGTAAAGTGCAGGTTTTGACTTAATATCATCTCAAGGTATCTATGTGCACATTGGCAGCGATTTTTATCTTCTATTTTTTGTGTTTTGCATGCAAGTTTGTAGTCTTCTACCCGGCCTCGTAATTCTGATTGGTAAATTACATGGATTTTGCAAATACACTAATCCCAAATATGTGTGTCACCTTTTGAATTGCTTTATAATGTTAATAGGTGACATCGTTATAAAATTGCCAATTTAAATATATCTATGAAGACATTGGTCACTCTATATGACATGGATAAGTTAGTAATTGAATTGAAATATATTTCTATGGATGTTACAAGTTGCATTGGTATAGAATGCTTTGATTTCGAAGCTAATTGCACTCAAGCATGCCTACACGTTTAACGAAATGAAATCAGCAAAATTGAGTAATAGAATTGAAAGAGAATAATGATGGAAACTAAAGAAAATATGGCTTTTAGTAGAGACTTTTGGCGTTCCAGTGATGAAGATGGTAACAGCTGAAATTGTTCAACTTATGAATGATTTTAGGGTCGGACACAAAGAGAGATTTCGTGAATAAAAGGAATAAAAATGTTCTACCGTCAGAAAAGAAAATCCACATAATGCAGCAACTACCACTGCTCAGATATGTCATGAATGTCAGATTTTCATCCGCAGTAGAGTACTAAAGATGTGGAATGAGTGATTGTCTTATAAACGGTCTGCGCAAGACCAGCGTGAGAAAACAGAGACCTCTTGTTACGACTACGAAGGAGAATGAGAGAAAGATTGGCTGAGAAAATGCGGAAAGAAATTTGGATGATGTGACATTTGCGAACGAGGAAAGTATCACAAAGAGGTGGCATTGCTGTTTGAATGACTTGCAATCTATCGCGGTCGAAGAGATGGATGACCATTCCCCAGAGCGCAATTGATAACTTGATAAAAATGCATGCAAACATGTGAACTTCGAAGAATAAGAACTATGATGAATTCATCAGGTTGTCTCCCTCGTTACTAACATTTTATAATCCTGTTGGAATAAATCACTTTTTATCATCACCTTAATTACTTTTCTTAGCTTATGCTATCTTAAAAACATTTATTACAGTATGGTAGGAGGTTTTGATATGTGTATACATTTGGTTATATTAAAAGGTGACATTCATTTTTGGGATTAGTGTAAGTTTAAATCTTATAACAAATTTATCAATTTTGGCTTACCAAATGACTGTTTTTAGGTTTTATATTACTAAAAAAATGCATTATTCATGATTTATAGAGCCTCTGCCTCTTCGTTAGAATTTGAGCGGCATTATGAAACTTGGCCGATTATTTTTTACCAAGTTATCTTTGATATGGTGTGGGACTAAATTGTCGTTCCTCAGGCAAGTGCCCGAATGGCTTGGCTTGTTGTACCATATAATGTTTGGCTACATTTAATATAAATAGTAGTATCTAAAAAGTTCAAACCGCCATCTGCACGTATTTGAATTGCATTGAAAACGGCCGAAGAATCGAATAAAGAAAACACATTCTCGTCCTCTGTGGAAACGGATCCAAGATGTAATCAGAATTTCTCCACCTTTTAAATACTCTTGACAGAATTGCGCATGTATATTATGGTATACATACACAAGCTTAATATCATCTTTTCCAGAATTTGCATGGCCTTTTCTTTTGAGCAATCCAAATTTATCGCAAAAAGAGGCTGAAATTCACATCCATTGGGTAGCTCTTAACACTTCATTTTTTGTTATTCTTAGCTTAAGGCAATTTCTTTGTTAAGTGATTAAGATCTAAATGGTCGCAAATTTGGAGAAAACGGTAATATAAATTTCTGAATATTTCAGATGAACTCCCTTCATTCACATGCTGCTCGGCTAACTTACAGAAGAGACGGTTAAAATTACCGCTTCTGAGATTCATTTCTTATCGCTGATCATAAATATGAATTGCGACAATAACTTGAGAAGAGGTTGTACTAATTTATCGCTTGCTGTTCTTGAAATTGACATGATCCTCCTCCTTCTCCTAGTAAACGATACCGGACAAGGTAACCTTCATTGTGTGGTTTGCTTTTGAAATGTATTTAATAAACCACTCCATCCGCAATTAAGGCTCCTCGGCGTCTTTCATATGCCACGAACTGTCCTTGCTCTGACTAGAGACACTGGAGATCAAACTTATCCAACACTTGTAATTGCGAACGAACAACAAATACTTCTGTTTGACAGGTACGTGATGTATACTCCTACTATCTACAATGATTTTATATCGGACAAACTTCTTGCACTTTGAAACAAAATTGTAATGAAAATATCAATTTTGACAAAAACGAAAAATTAAGCAGAGCCTTGTCTACAAGCATTATTGTGAAGACTTGGATATGAGTAAGAGATTCGCAATTAGCAAGTTCGTAAAATTTCGACGGGGTGTTCATTAGACATCACTTTAATCACACTACTAATCTTACTCACACTTACACAAGTTAGTGCGCCTGTAATTATTGATAAATGCTAACTTTTTCAAGCACAATGCAAATAGAATTATTAAATATTGAGTTGCATCCTCGGTTGAAAAATGGGAACAGACTTGAATACCTACTATTTCATCCAATATCAGGAATGATGAGATATCGACACACTATTCGATGTTGAGAGATGTGAACCAGACCTGCCAATGATTCCTGTATTGGTTGAAATATCAGGCCTATTCCCATTTTTCAGCAGAGGATGCAACTCAATATTTAATTATTCTACTTACGAACCATTTCACGAATACATTGGAATGCCTGTTTTTGAAGGAAAATCTTCCACATTTCAATTAAAATATGAGTTGTCACTTATCAATCTCTTTTGGCACTCATAAGTAACTTTTTGGTACATTCAACCAGCTCGGCATCATACATGGCAATCATTAATGAGATTTATAGCCATAATTTAGCAAAATTTCAAAAATCTGCCGAAACATTGAATTTGAATTCCTGTTTGTACAGTAGAAAGAAGTTCATCATGGCTTCATGTGAGTCGGAGCATTCATTTAGGGAGGGCCCGCGTTTTTGATTACTTTCAAAGCCCGGTAAGGATAGCTGTGCCATGTTATGCATCAAATTATGATACTTGGGGCACATGGATTCGTCTCCTCAGGACCTTACTCTGAGAACTTGTCCTGTAGTACTTCCTCAGAAAGGACTAGATAGACATTCCAATGGCGAATATGCAGAATGATTTTGCATGAAAGTAATAGCACAAGTTATAATGAAACCAAGACACAGAGGTCCACCTAGTTCTATCGATCTTTGAAGGTGCGGGACGCCGAAGCAATGTCTTCTTTATATAATAAAATCTAATAGAAATTCGATCTCAAAATAAGGGGGTTTACCTTGTGCATTTGATTATCGATATGAATATGATCTCCCATCGCTTGGTCAACTACATTGACACCTCTATCAGTGGACCACCTACGGGACACATTCAAGTGGGATCTAGAGGTGGTCCGAAAGGGGGCTTCACTGCATAAAATTTCATTTTTACGTAAGCAGACTGTCAAGTGTTGGAACATAGGAAAACAGAAAAAACCGACGGAAAGTTTCCAAAATAAAAACAACAGACGATCTAACAGAGAATGTAGAAAAACAGACGACTTGACAGTCTCATGAAGGAAATTCTGTTGTAGGAAAAACCAGTTGTAAGCATCTGACAATTCCCTGAAAAATCACAACAGAAGCACCTGACAATTCTCCGAAAAATCAAAACAGAAGCACCTGACAATACCCCGAAAAATCACAACAAAAGCACATGACCATTCCCCGAAAAATTATAACAGAATAAATACTCACCCGCCTTCCACGAAAACAAAAGTGATGCTTTCGATGTTGGGATCATATTTGAACAGGAACGGAATTACGCAGATAATTGTCATCAGGAATGAAAAACAAAACGTCTCCTCCATCTTACTGAAATGGAAGAAAAACCAGACTTTTACATTTGAGAATAATTTTCTACTTCCAATGAGTCTACATCAAGCATTACAGATTGTTTAAAGAGTTGAAATGGGTAAACGTAAATTATGTATAGAAAGTTGTTTCCAAATTCAACAAACTTTATGTGTTTAGAAAGCTCATGTTCTGAAATTGCTTCTGTCAAAATTTCATGACTATACTCAAAATATAGCAGTCAGTAGACTAAATAATGCTTCAATCTTTTGCAATTTGTTTGAACGAAGTGGCCGGCCAGTTGCCACTGTGTCGCAACAATTAAAGGTCCCTAAAATTACTGTTTACTTTTGGTTGCGAAGAGACTGTCAGAGGCCTGATGGAAGGTCCTCTGGCCTGTCAAGGCTGACTTCCTTCAGGTCAAATCGCTACATCACCAGTGTGGTCGATAGTGATCCCTCTACCTCTTTATCTGAGCTTTCAGCAGATTCAAATATTTCCAGGACAAATGTTTGGAGACGACTTAAGGAGTTGAACTACTCCAGTTGTACTGAGTTGTATCCAGCTAAATCTGTCCGGGTGACACAAGAAACTGAGACTGGTGAATGAACGTTACTACTGGCGGAATCAGTGGCAAGGACTACTAGATATATTGTCCTACTAGATCCTTGTCAGTGGTCACGTGTTGTTTGGTCGGATGAGGCAGCTGTCCGATTAAAATTCGAAGATGGACGTCTACGCCGTTGGCTGAAGTCTGGCCAAGACATTCGTGGTCGTCCATAGAGTAGGTATATTAGGTAGAGTAGTAGCTCAGCATTTATTAAATCCCCAGTATGTATACAGTTTCTATTTTATTAAATGAACTCGAGGTGAATGCAGTTGGATTGTTTCCAAATGTGAGATATGCAAATTTTTGCAATTTTGAAGAAATTGCTACGGAATTGAGTGATCATGACGGTAATGCTGAAGGAATGATGGTATTTTGCAGATTCTCAGTGTCATGATAACCTTGGAGAGATAAGGTTTGTTAAATTAGCAACTCGATGGGCAGCTATTGCTTTCATGCTGAACCTCAAGAGAATCTTTTTAAGCGTGATCATATCGTAGGCAACGTGTCACTGGTAGAGCAAAATAGCATAATCAAAGACAGTGATTTCAATTGACTTAAAAAGATGTAAATGGTTCCACATCAATATTCAGATTCAAGAAATGAAACATAAATTTAATGAATCATAAAATAATGCCGATGAAAATTGAATTGAAAACATGAAATTACAGCCAAGAAAGCACAATAAGATCTCTACTTTTTCATAAAGACTTCCATTATAATGCCGTTCACTAAATTTCCTTACTGCTCTTGCCGTGCTTAGATTTCAAAACTGCTCAAGTAATTTTATGGACCGCAGGAACGTAATCTCCGCAAAAAACTGAATCTTTTCATATAAAAATTTTACACTGTATACGGATACTTTTTGAGTCGACACTCTACCTACATATACTTACTCTATGTGATCGTCTTCTTGCATCGAGGAGTCAGGACGATTGCAGGAAATTGCTCATCTGGGGAGCCATTTGGAGTGATGGTCGCAGTTCACTGAATGCTATGGGGGGGGGAAACATGAACTGCGAACGCTACGTTCGACTGCTCGAAGAACATCTTTATTCTTCAGCATTCAGTTTAGGTAATCCATCATCTGATTGGATTCTCATGGATGACAGTGCTCCATGCCATCGTGCAAGGGCAACTCAATTGTATATAAGACAGGCAGGAATACGAACCTTAGACTGGTCGGCAAGGTCTCCTGACTTGAATCCAATCGAGCATGTCTGATGTATCTTGAAACGGCAAGTTCGTCGACAAATTTGTCCTAGCAATGATTTTAATCGGTTGGAATCTTCTTCAGTGAGACAGGAGAGGAATCAGATTGATCAACAGATGATCGGAAACTTGATCGCCAGTATGCCTAATCGCATCCGAAAGGTAATAGAACTTAGTGGAGACGAATCGGGAAACTAGGGAACGCTTCCATCAGTCCTCTTAAGGACGTCAACATATAAAAAGAAAAAATATTTAGTATGATAAAGGAAACAAATTCATTCAATTATAGTTAAAAACTTGCTATTTACTATAAAATGTTGCTGTTGTAGCTAATTTGTAACTATTTATAAAACGGACTGTAGACGTAGCAACTAACTAAGCGATGCCCCTATCTATTGCTATAGCACTTGCTAGCTTTATTTTATACGGTCCAGATTTTTGGTTGACAAGTGTACTTAACTCTTTTGAGTAGATAAAGACTTTGACAGGCACGTTTACAGTTATCATCATTTACGGTTATTGATCATTATCAGTTTAATTTTTAATTGACGATAATCCTAAGAATTTGCACTGTCTTTTAAAAATGTATAATCAACCTTCTCTTCCATGCTAGATCATGAAATCGGACTGTATAAAACTTTATGAAACGGACTGTATACATGAACACAAATCGAGTCGCAATACATATTTATCACCCAAGACATTCATCGCGTCACAGTCATCGAGTATCGTCACAAGACATTCATCGCGTCACAGTCATCGTCCATCGTCACAAGACATTCATCGCGTCACAGTCATCGTCCATCGTCACAAGACATTCATCGCGTCACAGTCATCGTCCATCGTCACAAGACATTCATCGCGTCACAGTCATCGTCTATCGTCACAAGACATTCATCGCGTCACAGTCATCGTCTATCGTCATAAGACATTCATCGCGTCACAGTCATCGTCTATCGTCACAAGACATTCATCGCGTCACAGTCATCGTCTATCGTCACAAGACATTCATCGCGTCACAGTCATCGTCTATCGTCATAAGACATTCATCGCGTCAAAGTCATCGTCTATCGTCACAAGACATTCATCGCGTCACAGTCATCGTCTATCGTCACAAGACATTCATCGCGTCACAGTCATCGTCTATCGTCATAAGACATTCATCGCGTCACAGTCATTTTTTATCGTCATAAGACATTCATCGCGTCACAGTCATCGTCTATCGTCACAAGACATTCATCGCGTCACAGTCATCGTCTATCGTCACAAGACATTCATCGCGTCACAGTCATTGTTTATCGTCATAAGACATTCATCGCGTCACAGTCATCGTCTATCGTCATAAGACATTCATCGCGTCACAGTCATTGTTTATCGTCACAAGACATTCATCGCGTCACAGTCATTGTTTATCGTCATAAGACATTCATCACCGTCACAGTCATCGTCTATCGTCACAAGACATTCATCGCGTCACAGTCATCGTCCATCGTCACAAGACATTCATCGCGTCACAGTCATCGAGTATCGTCACAAGACATTCATCGCGTCACAGTCATTGTTTATCGTCACAAGACATTCATCGCGTCACAGTCATTGTTTATCGTCACAAGACATTCATCGCGTCACAGTCATTGTTTATCGTCACAAGACATTCATCGCGTCACAGTCATTGTTTATCGTCACAAGACATTCATCGCGTCACAGTCATCGTCTATCGTCACAAGACATTCTCGCGTCACAGTCATCGTCTATCGTCACAAGACATTCATCGCGTCACAGTCATTGTTTATCGTCACAAGACATTCATCGCGTCACAGTCATCGTCTATCGTCACAAGACATTCATCGCGTCACAGTCATCGTCTATCGTCACAAGACATTCATCGCGTCACAGTCATCGTCCATCGTCACAAGACATTCATCGCGTCACAGTCATCGTCTATCGTCACAAGACATTCATCGCGTCACAGTCATCGTCTATCGTCACAAGACATTCATCGCGTCACAGTCATCGTCTATCGTCAAAAGACATTCATCGCGTCACAGTCATTGTTTATCGTCATAAGACATTCATCGCGTCACAGTCATCGTCTATCGTCACAAGACATTCATCGCGTCACAGTCATCGTCTATCGTCATAAGACATTCATCGCGTCACAGTCATCGTCTATCGTCACAAGACATTCATCGCGTCACAGTCATCGTCTATCGTCACAAGACATTCATCGCGTCACAGTCATCGTCTATCGTCATAAGACATTCATCGCGTCACAGTCATTTTTTATCGTCATAAGACATTCATCGCGTCACAGTCATCGTCTATCGTCACAAGACATTCATCGCGTCACAGTCATCGTCTATCGTCACAAGACATTCATCGCGTCACAGTCATCGTCTATCGTCATAAGACATTCATCGCGTCACAGTCATCGTCTATCGTCACAAGACATTCATCGCGTCACAGTCATCGTCCATCGTCACAAGACATTCATCGCGTCACAGTCATCGTCTATCGTCACAAGACATTCATCGCGTCACAGTCATCGTCTATCGTCACAAGACATTCATCGCGTCACAGTCATCGTCCATCGTCACAAGACATTCATCGCGTCACAGTCATCGTCCATCGTCACAAGACATTCATCGCGTCACAGTCATTGTTTATCGTCACAAGACATTCATCGCGTCACAGTCATCGTCTATCGTCATAAGACATTCATCGCGTCACAGTCATCGTCTATCGTCACAAGACATTCATCGCGTCACAGTCATTGTTTACCGTCATAAGACATTCATCGCGTCACAGTCATCGTCTATCGTCACAAGACATTCATCGCGTCACAGTCATTGTTTATCGTCACAAGACATTCATCGCGTCACAGTCATCGTCTATCGTCACAAGACATTCATCGCGTCACAGTCATCGTCTATCGTCACAAGACATTCATCGCGTCACAGTCATCGTCCATCGTCACAAGACATTCATCGCGTCACAGTCATCGTCTATCGTCACAAGACATTCATCGCGTCACAGTCATCGTCTATCGTCACAAGACATTCATCGCGTCACAGTCATCGTCTATCGTCACAAGACATTCATCGCGTCACAGTCATTGTTTATCGTCATAAGACATTCTCGTGTCACAGTCATCGTCTATCGTCACAAGACATTCATCGCGTCACAGTCATTGTTTATCGTCACAAGACATTCATCGCGTCACAGTCATCGTCTATCGTCACAAGACATTCATCGCGTCACAGTCATCGTCTATCGTCACAAGACATTCATCGCGTCACAGTCATCGTCCATCGTCACAAGACATTCATCGCGTCACAGTCATCGTCTATCGTCACAAGACATTCATCGCGTCACAGTCATCGTCTATCGTCACAAGACATTCATCGCGTCACAGTCATCGTCCATCGTCACAAGACATTCATCGCGTCACAGTCATCGTCTATCGTCACAAGACATTCATCGCGTCACAGTCATCGTCTATCGTCACAAGACATTCATCGCGTCACAGTCATCGTCTATCGTCACAAGACATTCATCGCGTCACAGTCATTGTTTATCGTCACAAGACATTCATCGCGTCATAGTCATCGTCTATCGTCACAAGACATTCATCGCGTCACAGTCATCGTCTATCGTCACAAGACATTCATCGCGTCACAGTCATCGTCCATCGTCACAAGACATTCATCGCGTCACAGTCATCGTCTATCGTCACAAGACATTCATCGCGTCACAGTCATCGTCTATCGTCACAAGACATTCATCGCGTCACAGTCATCGTCTATCGTCAAAAGACATTCATCGCGTCACAGTCATTGTTTATCGTCATAAGACATTCATCGCGTCACAGTCATCGTCTATCGTAACAAGACATTCATCGCGTCACAGTCATCGTCTATCGTCATAAGACATTCATCGCGTCACAGTCATTTTTTATCGTCATAAGACATTCATCGCGTCACAGTCATCGTCTATCGTCACAAGACATTCATCGCGTCACAGTCATCGTCTATCGTCACAAGACATTCATCGCGTCACAGTCATCGTCTATCGTCATAAGACATTCATCGCGTCACAGTCATCGTCTATCGTCACAAGACATTCATCGCGTCACAGTCATCGTCCATCGTCACAAGACATTCATCGCGTCACAGTCATCGTCTAACGTCACAAGACATTCATCGCGTCACAGTCATCGTCTATCGTCACAAGACATTCATCGCGTCACAGTCATCGTCCATCGTCACAAGACATTCATCGCGTCACAGTCATCGTCCATCGTCACAAGACATTCATCGCGTCACAGTCATTGTTTATCGTCACAAGACATTCATCGCGTCACAGTCATCGTCTATCGTCACAAGACATTCATCGCGTCACAGTCATCGTCTATCGTCACAAGACATTCATCGCGTCACAGTCATTGTTTACCGTCATAAGACATTCATCGCGTCACAGTCATCGTCTATCGTCACAAGACATTCATCGCGTCACAGTCATCGTCTATCGTCACAAGACATTCATCGCGTCACAGTCATCGTCTATCGTCACAAGACATTCATCGCGTCACAGTCATCGTCTATCGTCACAAGACATTCATCGCGTCACAGTCATCGTCTATCGTCACAAGACATTCATCGCGTCACAGTCATCGTCCATCGTCACAAGACATTCATCGCGTCACAGTCATCGTCTATCGTCACAAGACATTCATCGCGTCACAGTCATCGTCTATCGTCACAAGACATTCATCGCGTCACAGTCATCGTCTATCGTCACAAGACATTCATCGCGTCACAGTCATCGTCTATCGTCACAAGACATTCATCGCGTCACAGTCATTGTTTATCGTCATAAGACATTCTCGTGTCACAGTCATCGTCTATCGTCACAAGACATTCATCGCGTCACAGTCATTGTTTATCGTCACAAGACATTCATCGCGTCACAGTCATCGTCTATCGTCACAAGACATTCATCGCGTCACAGTCATCGTCCATCGTCACAAGACATTCATCGCGTCACAGTCATCGTCCATCGTCACAAGACATTCATCGCGTCACAGTCATCGTCTATCGTCACAAGACATTCATCGCGTCACAGTCATCGTCTATCGTCACAAGACATTCATCGCGTCACAGTCATCGTCTATCGTCACAAGACATTCATCGCGTCACAGTCATTGTTTACCGTCATAAGACATTCATCGCGTCACAGTCATCGTCTATCGTCACAAGACATTCATCGCGTCACAGTCATCGTCTATCGTCACAAGACATTCATCGCGTCACAGTCATCGTCTATCGTCATCAGACATTCATCGCGTCACAGTCATCGTCTATCGTCACAAGACATTCATCGCGTCACAGTCATCGTCTATCGTCACAAGACAATCATCGCGTCACAGTCATCGTCTATCGTCATAAGACATTCATCGCGTCACAGTCATCGTCCATCGTCACAAGACATTCATCGCGTCACAGTCATCGTCTATCGTCACAAGACATTCATCGCGTCACAGTCATCGTCTATCGTCACAAGACATTCATCGCGTCACAGTCATCGTCTATCGTCACAAGACATTCATCGCGTCACAGTCATTGTTTACCGTCATAAGACATTCATCGCGTCACAGTCATCGTCTATCGTCACAAGACATTCATCGCGTCACAGTCATCGTCTATCGTCACAAGACATTCATCGCGTCACAGTCATCGTCCATCGTCACAAGACATTCATCGCGTCACATTCATTGTCTATCGTCACAAGACATTCATCGCGTCACAGTCATCGTCTATCGTCACAAGACATTCATCGCGTCACAGTCATCGTCCATCGTCACAAGACATTCATCGCGTCACAGTCATCGTCTATCGTCACAAGACATTCATCGCGTCACAGTCATCGTCTATCGTCACAAGACATTCATCGCGTCACAGTCATCGTCTATCGTCACAAGACATTCATCGCGTCACAGTCATTGTTTATCGTCATAAGACATTCATCGCGTCACAGTCATCGTCTATCGTCATAAGACATTCATAGCGTCACAGTCATTGTTTATCGTCATAAGACATTCATCGCGTCACAGTCATTGTTTATCGTCACAAGACATTCATCGCGTCACAGTCATTGTTTATCGTCACAAGACATTCATCGCGTCACAGTCATCGTCTATCGTCACAAGACATTCATCGCGTCACAGTCATCGTCTATCGTCATAAGACATTCATCGCGTCACAGTCATTGTTTATCGTCATAAGACATTCATCGCGTCACAGTCATCGTCTATCGTCACAAGACATTCATCGCGTCACAGTCATCGTCTATCGTCACAAGACATTCATCGCGTCACAGTCATCGTCTATCGTCAAAAGACATTCATCGCGTCACAGTCATTGTTTATCGTCATAAGACATTCATCGCGTCACAGTCATCGTCTATCGTCACAAGACATTCATCGCGTCACAGTCATCGTCTATCGTCATAAGACATTCATCGCGTCACAGTCATCGTCTATCGTCACAAGACATTCATCGCGTCACAGTCATCGTCTATCGTCACAAGACATTCATCGCGTCACAGTCATCGTCCATCGTCACAAGACATTCATCGCGTCACAGTCATTGTTTATCGTCATAAGACATTCATCGCGTCACAGTCATCGTCTATCGTCACAAGACATTCATCGCGTCACAGTCATCGTCCATCGTCACAAGACATTCATCGCGTCACAGTCATCGAGTATCGTCACAAGACATTCATCGCGTCACAGTCATTGTTTATCGTCACAAGACATTCATCGCGTCACAGTCATTGTTTATCGTCACAAGACATTCATCGCGTCACAGTCATTGTTTATCGTCACAAGACATTCATCGCGTCACAGTCATCGTCTATCGTCACAAGACATTCATCGCGTCACAGTCATCGTCTATCGTCACAAGACATTCATCGCGTCACAGTCATCGTCCATCGTCACAAGACATTCATCGCGTCACATTCATCGTCTATCGTCACAAGACATTCATCGCGTCACAGTCATCGTCTATCGTCACAAGACATTCATCGCGTCACAGTCATCGTCCATCGTCACAAGACATTCATCGCGTCACAGTCATCGTCTATCGTCACAAGACATTCATCGCGTCACAGTCATCGTCTATCGTCACAAGACATTCATCGCGTCACAGTCATCGTCCATCGTCACAAGACATTCATCGCGTCACAGTCATCGTCTATCGTCACAAGACATTCATCGCGTCACAGTCATCGTCTATCGTCACAAGACATTCATCGCGTCACAGTCATCGTCTATCGTCACAAGACATTCATCGCGTCACAGTCATTGTTTATCGTCATAAGACATTCATCGCGTCACAGTCATCGTCTATCGTCATAAGACATTCATAGCGTCACAGTCATTGTTTATCGTCATAAGACATTCATCGCGTCACAGTCATTGTTTATCGTCACAAGACATTCATCGCGTCACAGTCATTGTTTATCGTCACAAGACATTCATCGCGTCACAGTCATCGTCTATCGTCACAAGACATTCATCGCGTCACAGTCATCGTCTATCGTCATAAGACATTCATCGCGTCACAGTCATTGTTTATCGTCATAAGACATTCATCGCGTCACAGTCATCGTCTATCGTCACAAGACATTCATCGCGTCACAGTCATCGTCTATCGTCACAAGACATTCATCGCGTCACAGTCATCGTCTATCGTCAAAAGACATTCATCGCGTCACAGTCATTGTTTATCGTCATAAGACATTCATCGCGTCACAGTCATCGTCTATCGTCACAAGACATTCATCGCGTCACAGTCATCGTCTATCGTCATAAGACATTCATCGCGTCACAGTCATCGTCTATCGTCACAAGACATTCATCGCGTCACAGTCATCGTCTATCGTCACAAGACATTCATCGCGTCACAGTCATCGTCCATCGTCACAAGACATTCATCGCGTCACAGTCATTGTTTATCGTCATAAGACATTCATCGCGTCACAGTCATCGTCTATCGTCACAAGACATTCATCGCGTCACAGTCATCGTCCATCGTCACAAGACATTCATCGCGTCACAGTCATCGAGTATCGTCACAAGACATTCATCGCGTCACAGTCATTGTTTATCGTCACAAGACATTCATCGCGTCACAGTCATTGTTTATCGTCACAAGACAGTCATCGCGTCACAGTCATTGTTTATCGTCACAAGACATTCATCGCGTCACAGTCATCGTCTATCGTCACAAGACATTCATCGCGTCACAGTCATCGTCTATCGTCACAAGACATTCATCGCGTCACAGTCATCGTCCATCGTCACAAGACATTCATCGCGTCACATTCATCGTCTATCGTCACAAGACATTCATCGCGTCACAGTCATCGTCTATCGTCACAAGACATTCATCGCGTCACAGTCATCGTCCATCGTCACAAGACATTCATCGCGTCACAGTCATCGTCTATCGTCACAAGACATTCATCGCGTCACAGTCATCGTCTATCGTCACAAGACATTCATCGCGTCACAGTCATCGTCTATCGTCACAAGACATTCATCGCGTCACAGTCATTGTTTATCGTCATAAGACATTCATCGCGTCACAGTCATCGTCTATCGTCATAAGACATTCATAGCGTCACAGTCATTGTTTATCGTCATAAGACATTCATCGCGTCACAGTCATTGTTTATCGTCACAAGACATTCATCGCGTCACAGTCATTGTTTATCGTCACAAGACATTCATCGCGTCACAGTCATCGTCTATCGTCACAAGACATTCATCGCGTCACAGTCATCGTCTATCGTCATAAGACATTCATCGCGTCACAGTCATTGTTTATCGTCATAAGACATTCATCGCGTCACAGTCATCGTCTATCGTCACAAGACATTCATCGCGTCACAGTCATCGTCTATCGTCACAAAACATTCATCGCATCACAGTCATCGTCTATCGTCAAAAGACATTCATCGCGTCACAGTCATTGTTTATCGTCATAAGACATTCATCGCGTCACAGTCATCGTCTATCGTCACAAGACATTCATCGCGTCACAGTCATCGTCTATCGTCATAAGACATTCATCGCGTCACAGTCATCGTCTATCGTCACAAGACATTCATCGCGTCACAGTCATCGTCTATCGTCACAAGACATTCATCGCGTCACAGTCATCGTCTATCGTCATAAGGACATTCATTCGCGTCACAGTCATTTTTTATCGTCATAAGACATTCATCGCGTCACAGTCATTCGTCTATCGTCACAAGACATTCATCGCGTCACAGTCATCGTCTATCGTCACAAGACTATCGTCACAAGACATTGATCTCGTCACAGTCATCGTCCATCGTCACAAGACATTCATCGCGTCACAGTCATCGTCTATCGTCACAAGACATTCATCGCGTCACAGTCATCGTCCATCGTCACAAGACATTCATCGCGTCACAGTCATCGTCTATCGTCACAAGACATTCTCGCGTCACAGTCATCTCTATCGTCACAAGACATTCATCCGCGTCACAGTCATCGTCTATCGTCACAAGACATTCATCGCGTCACAGTCATCGTCCATCGTCACAAGACATTCATCGCGTCACAGTCATCGTCTATCGTCACAAGACATTCATCGCGTCACAGTCATCGTCTATCGTCACAAGACATTCATCGCGTCACAGTCATCGTCTATCGTCACAAGACATTCATCGCGTCACAGTCATCGTCTATCGTCACAAGACATTCATTCGCGTCACAGTCATCGTCTATCGTCATCGTCACAAGACATTCATCGCGTCACAGTCAATCGTCTATCGTCATAAGACTTTCATCGCGTCACAGTCATCGTCTATCGTCACAAGACATTCATCGCGTCACAGTCATTGTTTATCGTCATAAGACATTCATCGTGTCACAGTCATCGTCTATCGTCACAAGACATTCATCGCGTCACAGTCATTGTTTATCGTCACAGACATCATCGCGTCACAGTCATCGTCTATCGTCACAAGACATTCATCGCGTCACAGTCATCGTCTATCGTCACAAGACATTCATCGCGTCACAGTCATCGTCCATCGTCACAAGACATTCATCGCGTCACAGTCATCGTCTATCGTCACAAGACATTCATCGCGTCACAGTCATCGTCTATCGTCACAAGACATTCATCGCGTCACAGTCATCGTCTATCGTCACAAGACATTCATCGCGTCACAGTCATTGTTTTATCGTCATAAGACATTCTTCAGTCACAGTCATCGTCTATCGTCACAAGACATTCATTCGCGTCACAGTCATTGTTTATCGTCACAAGACATTCATCGCGTCACAGTCATCGTCTATCGTCACAAGACATTCATCGCGTCACAGTCATCGTCTATCGTCACAAGACATTCATCGCGTCACAGTCATCGTCCATCGTCACAAGACATCATCGCGTCACAGTCATCGTCTATCGTCACAAGACATTCATCGCGTCACAGTCATCGTCTATCGTCACAAGACATTCATCGCGTCACAGTCATCCGTCTATCGTCACAAGACATTCATCGCGTCACAGTCATTGTTTATCGTCACAAGACATTCATCGCGTCACTTTCATCGTTCTATCGTCACAAGACATTCATCGCGTCACAGTTATTGTTTTTCGTCACAAGTCATTCATCGCGTCACAGTCATCGTCCATCGTCACAAGACATTCATCGCGTCACAGTCATCGTCTATCGTCACAAGACATTCATCGGCGTCACAGTCATCGTCCATCGTCACACGACATTCATCGCGTCACAGTCATCGTCTATCGTCAAAAGACATTCATCGCGTCACAGTCATGGTTTATCGTCAGAAGACATTCATCGCGTCACAGTCATCGTCTATCGTCACAAGACATTCATCGCGTCACAGTCATCGTCTATCGTCATAAGACATTCATCGCGTCACAGTCATCGTCTATCGTCACAAGACATTCATCGCGTCACAGTCATCGTCTATCGTCACAAGACATTCATCGCGTCACAGTCATCGTCTATCGTCATAAGACATTCATCGCGTCACAGTTCATTTTATATCGTCATAAGACATTCATCGCGTCACAGTCATCGTCTATCGTCACAAGACATTCATCGCGTCACAGTCATCGTCTATCGTCACAAGACATTCATCGCGTCACAGTCATCGTCTATCGTCATAAGACATTCATCGCGTCACAGTCATCGTCTATCGTCACAAGACATTCATCGCGTCACAGTCATCGTCCATCGTCACAAGACATTCATCGCGTCACAGTCATCGTCTATCGTCACAAGACATTCATCGCGTCACAGTCATCGTCTATCGTCACAAGACATTCATCGCGTCACAGTCATCGTCCATCGTCACAAGACATTCATCGCGTCACAGTCATCGTCCATCGTCACAAGACATTCATCGCGTCACAGTCATTGTTTATCGTCACAAGACATTCATCGCGTCACAGTCATCGTCTATCGTCACAAGACATTCATCGCGTCACAGTCATCGTCTATCGTCACAAGACATTCATCGCGTCACAGTCATTGTTTACCGTCATAAGACATTCATCGCGTCACAGTCATCGTCTATCGTCACAAGACATTCATCGCGTCACAGTCATTGTTTATCGTCACAAGACATTCATCGCGTCACAGTCATCGTCTATCGTCACAAGACATTCATCGCGTCACAGTCATCGTCTATCGTCACAAGACATTCATCGCGTCACAGTCATCGTCCATCGTCACAAGACATTCATCGGCGTCACAGTCATCGTCTATCGTCACAAGACATTCATCGCGTCACAGTCATCGTCTATCGTCACAAGACATTCATCGCGTCACAGTCATCGTCTATCGTCACAAGACATTCATCGCGTCACAGTCATTGTTTATCGTCATAAGACATTCTCGTGTCACAGTCATCGTCTATCGTCACAAGACATTCATCGCGTCACAGTCATCGTCTATCGTCACAAGACATTCATCGCGTCACAGTCATCGTCCATCGTCACAAGACATTCATCGCGTCACAGTCATTGTTTATCGTCATAAGACATTCATCGCGTCACAGTCATCGTCTATCGTCACAAGACATTCATCGCGTCACAGTCATCGTCCATCGTCACAAGACATTCATCGCGTCACAGTCATCGAGTATCGTCACAAGACATTCATCGCGTCACAGTCATTGTTTATCGTCACAAGACATTCATCGCGTCACAGTCATTGTTTATCGTCACAAGACATTCATCGCGTCACAGTCATTGTTTATCGTCACAAGACATTCATCGCGTCACAGTCATCGTCTATCGTCACAAGACATTCATCGCGTCACAGTCATCGTCTATCGTCACAAGACATTCATCGCGTCACAGTCATCGTCCATCGTCACAAGACATTCATCGCGTCACATTCATCGTCTATCGTCACAAGACATTCATCGCGTCACAGTCATCGTCTATCGTCACAAGACATTCATCGCGTCACAGTCATCGTCCATCGTCACAAGACATTCATCGCGTCACAGTCATCGTCTATCGTCAAAAGACATTCATCGCGTCACAGTCATCGTCTATCGGCACAAGACATTCATCGCGTCACAGTCATCGTCTCCATCGTCACAAGACATTCATCGCGTCACAGTCATCGTCTATCGTCACAAGACATTCATCGCGTCACAGTCATCGTCTATCGTCAAAAGACATTCATTCGCGTCACAGTCATCGTCTATCGTCACAAGACATTCATCGCGTCACAGTCATTGTTTATCGTCATAAGACATTCATCGCGTCACAGTCATCGTCTATCGTCATAAGACATTCATAGCGTCACAGTCATTGTTTATCGTCATAAGACATTCATCGCGTCACAGTCATTGTTTATCGTCACAAGACATTCATCGCGTCACAGTCATTGTTTATCGTCACAAGACATTCATCGCGTCACAGTCATCGTCTATCGTCACAAGACATTCATCGCGTCACAGTCATCGTCTATCGTCATAAGACATTCATCGCGTCACAGTCATTGTTTATCGTCATAAGACATTCATCGCGTCACAGTCATCGTCTATCGTCACAAGACATTCATCGCGTCACAGTCATCGTCTATCGTCACAAGACATTCATCGCGTCACAGTCATCGTCTATCGTCAAAAGACATTCATCGCGTCACAGTCATTGTTTATCGTCATAAGACATTCATCGCGTCACAGTCATCGTCTATCGTCACAAGACATTCATCGCGTCACAGTCATCGTCTATCGTCATAAGACATTCATCGCGTCACAGTCATCGTCTATCGGTCACAAGACATTCATCGCGTCACAGTCATCGTCTATCGTCACAAGACATTCATCGCGTCACAGTCATCGTCCATCGTCACAAGACATTCATCGCGTCACAGTCATTGTTTATCGTCATAAGACATTCATCGCGTCACAGTCATCGTCTATCGTCACAAGACATTCATCGCGTCACAGTCATCGTCCATCGTCACAAGACATTCATCGCGTCACAGTCATCGAGTATCGTCACAAGACATTCATCGCGTCACAGTCATTGTTATCGTCACAAGACATTCATCGCGTCACAGTCATTGTTTATCGTCACAAGACAGTCATCGCGTCACAGTCATTGTTTATCGTCACAAGACAGTCATCGCGTCACAGTCATCGTCTATCGTCACAAGACATTCATCGCGTCACAGTCATCGTCTATCGTCACAAGACATTCATCGCGTCACAGTCATCGTCCATCGTCACAAGACATTCATCGCGTCACATTCATCGTCTATCGTCACAAGACATTCATCGCGTCACAGTCATCGTCTATCGTCACAAGACATTCATCGCGTCACAGTCATCGTCCATCGTCACAAGACATTCATCGCGTCACAGTCATCGTCTATCGTCACAAGACATTCATCGCGTCACAGTCATCGTCTATCGTCACAAGACATTCATCGCGTCACAGTCATCGTCTATCGTCACAAGACATTCATCGCGTCACAGTCATTGTTTATCGTCATAAGACATTCATCGCGTCACAGTCATCGTCTATCGTCATAAGACATTCATAGCGTCACAGTCATTGTTTATCGTCATAAGACATTCATCGCGTCACAGTCATTGTTTATCGTCACAAGACATTCATCGCGTCACAGTCATTGTTTATCGTCACAAGACATTCATCGCGTCACAGTCATCGTCTATCGTCACAAGACATTCATCGCGTCACAGTCATCGTCTATCGTCATAAGACATTCATCGCGTCACAGTCATTGTTTATCGTCATAAGACATTCATCGCGTCACAGTCATCGTCTATCGTCACAAGACATTCATTCGCGTCACAGTCATCGTCTATCGACACAAAACATTCATCGCATCACAGTTCATCGTCTATCGTCAACAGACATTCATCGAGTCACAGTCATTGTTTATCGTCATAAGACATTCATCGCGTCACAGTCATCGTCTATCGTCACAAGACATTCATCGCGTCACAGTCATCGTCTATCGTCATAAGACATTCATCGCGTCACAGTCATCGTCTATCGTCACAAGACATTCATCGCGTCACAGTCATCGTCTATCGTCACAAGACATTCATCGCGTCACAGTCATCGTCTATCGTCATAAGACATTCATCGCGTCACAGTCATTGTTTATCGTCATAAGACATTCATCGCGTCACAGTCATCGTCTATCGTCACAAGACATTCATCGCGTCACAGTCATCGTCTATCGTCACAAGACATTCATTCGCGTCACAGTCATCGTCTATCGTCATAAGACATTCATCGCGTCACAGTCATCGTCTATCGTCACAAGACATTCATCGCGTCACAGTCATCGTCCATCGTCACAAGACATTCATCGCGTCACAGTCATCGTCTATCGTCACAAGACATTCATCGCGTCACAGTCATCGTCTATCGTCACAAGACATTCATTCGCGTCACAGTCATCGTCCATCGTCACAAGGACATTCATCGCGTCACAGTCATCGTCCATCGTCACAAGACATTCATCGCGTCACAGTCATTGTTTATCGTCACAAGACATTCATCGCGTCACAGTCATCGTCTATCGTCATAAGACATTCATCGCGTCACAGTTATCGTCTATCGTCACAAGACATTCATCGCGTCACAGTCATTGTTTACCGTCATAAGACATTCATCGCGTCACAGTCATCGTCTATCGTCACAAGACATTCATCGCGTCACAGTCATTGTTTATCGTCACAAGACATTCATCGCGTCACAGTCATCGTCTATCGTCACAAGACATTCATCGCGTCACAGTCATCGTCTATCGTCACAAGACATTCATCGCGTCACAGTCATCGTCCATCGTCACAAGACATTCATCGCGTCACAGTCATCGTCTATCGTCACAAGACATTCATCGCGTCACAGTCATCGTCTATCGTCACAAGACATTCATCGCGTCACAGTCATCGTCTATCGTCACAAGACATTCATCGCGTCACAGTCATTGTTTATCGTCATAAGACATTCTCGTGTCACAGTCATCGTCTATCGTCACAAGACATTCATCGCGTCACAGTCATTGTTTATCGTCACAAGACATTCATCGCGTCACAGTCATCGTCTATCGTCACAAGACATTCATCGCGTCACAGTCATCGTCTATCGTCACAAGACATTCATCGCGTCACAGTCATCGTCCATCGTCACAAGACATTCATCGCGTCACAGTCATCGTCTATCTTCACAAGACATTCATCGCGTCACAGTCATCGTCTATCGTCACAAGACATTCATCGCGTCACAGTCATCGTCTATCGTCACAAGACATTCATCGCGTCACAGTCATTGTTTATCGTCACAAGACATTCATCGCGTCACAGTCATCGTCTATCGTCACAAGACATTCATCGCGTCACAGTCATCGTCTATCGTCACAAGACATTCATCGCGTCACAGTCATCGTCCATCGTCACAAGACATTCATCGCGTCACAGTCATCGTCTATCGTCACAAGACATTCATCGCGTCACAGTCATCGTCTATCGTCACAAGACATTCATCGCGTCACAGTCATCGTCTATCGTCAAAAGACATTCATCGCGTCACAGTCATTGTTTATCGTCATAAGACATTCATCGCGTCACAGTCATCGTCTATCGTCACAAGACATTCATCGCGTCACAGTCATCGTCTATCGTCATAAGACATTCATCGCGTCACAGTCATCGTCTATCGTCACAAGACATTCATCGCGTCACAGTCATCGTCTATCGTCACAAGACATTCATCGCGTCACAGTCATCGTCTATCGTCATAAGACATTCATCGCGTCACAGTCATTTTTTATCGTCATAGACATTCATCGCGTCACAGTCATCGTCTATCGTCACAAGACATTCATCGCGTCACAGTCATCGTCTATCGTCATAAGACATTCATCGCGTCACAGTCATCGTCTATCGTCATAAGACATTCTCGCGTCACAGTCATCGTCTATCGTCACAAGACATTCATCGCGTCACAGTCATCGTCCATCGTCACAAGACATTCATCGCGTCACAGTCATCGTCTATCGTCACAAGACATTCATCGCGTCACAGTCATCGTCTATCGTCACAAGACATTCATCGCGTCACAGTCATCGTCCATCGTCACAAGACATTCATCGCGTCACAGTCATCGTCCATCGTCACAAGACATTCATCGCGTCACAGTCATTGTTTATCGTCACAAGACATTCATCGCGTCACAGTCATCGTCTATCGTCACAAGACATTCATCGCGTCACAGTCATCGTCTATCGTCACAAGACATTCATCGCGTCAACAGTCATTGTTTACCGTCATAAGACAGTCATAGCGTCACAGTCATCGTCTATCGTCACAAGACATTCATCGCGTCACAGTCATTGTTTATCGTCACAAGGACATTCATTCGCGTCACAGTCATCGTCTATCGTCACAAGACATTCAATCGCGTCACAGTCATCGTCTATCGTCACAAGACATTCATCGCGTCACAGTCATCGTCCATCGTCACAAGACATTCATCGCGTCACAGTCATCGTCTATCGTCACAAGACATTCATCGCGTCACAGTCATCGTCTATCGTCACAAGACATTCATCGCGTCACAGTCATCGTCTATCGTCACAAGACATTCATCGCGTCACAGTCATTGTTTATCGTCATAAGACATTCTCGTGTCACAGTCATCGTCTATCGTCACAAGACATTCATCGCGTCACAGTCATTGTTTATCGTCACAAGACATTCATCGCGTCACAGTCATCGTCTATCGTCACAAGACATTCATCGCGTCACAGTCATCGTCTATCGTCACAAGACATTCATCGCGTCACAGTCATCGTCCATCGTCACAAGACATTCATCGCGTCACAGTCATCGTCTATCGTCACAAGACATTCATCGCGTCACAGTCATCGTCTATCGTCACAAGACATTCATCGCGTCACAGTCATCGTCTATCGTCATAAGACATTCATCGCGTCACAGTCATTGTTTACCGTCATAAGACATTCATCGCGTCACAGTCATCGTCTATCGTTCACAAGACATTCATCGCGTCACAGTCATCGTTCTATCGTCACAAGACATTCATCGCGTCACAGTCATCGTCTATCGTCATAAGACATTCATCGCGTCACAGTCATCGTCTATCGTCACAAGACATTCATCGCGTCACAGTCATCGTCTATCGTCACAAGACATTCATCGCGTCACAGTCATCGTCTATCGTCATAAGACATTCATCGCGTCACAGTCATTTTTTATCGTCATAAGACATTCATCCGCGTCACAGTCATCGTCTATCGTCACAAGACATTCAATCGCGTCACAGTCATCGTCTATCGTCACAAGACATTCATCGCGTCACAGTCATCGTCTATCGTCACAAGACATTCATCGCGGTCACAGTTCATCGTCTATCGTCACAAGACATTCATTCGCGTCACAGTCATGTCCATCGTCACAAGACATTCATCGCGTCACTGTCATTCGTCTATCGTCATAAGACATTCATCGCGTCACAGTCATCGTCTATCGTCACAAGACATTCATCGCGTCACAGTCATCGTCCATCGTCACAAGACATTCATCGCGTCACAGTCATCGAGTATCGTCACAAGACATTCATCGCGTCACAGTCATTGTTTATCGTCACAAGACATTCATCGCGTCACAGTCATTGTTTATCGTCACAAGACATTCATCGCGTCACAGTCATTGTTTATCGTCACAAGACATTCATCGCGTCACAGTCATCGTCTATCGTCACAAAGGGGGGGACATTCATCGCGTCACACGTCATCGTCTATTCGTCACAAGACATCAAATTCATCGGCTGTCACAGTCATCGTCCATCGTCACAAGGACATTCATCGCGTCACATTCATCGTCTATCGTCACAAGACATTCATCGGTCGTCACAGTTCATCGTCTATCGTCACAAGACATTCATCGCGTCACAGTCATCGTTCCCATCGTCACAAGACATTCATCGCGTCACAGTCATCGTCTATCGTCACAAGACATTCATCGCGTCACAGTTCATCGTCTATTCGTCACAAGACATTCATCGCGTCACAGTCATCGTCTATCGTCCACAAGACATTCATCCATATCATCGCGTCACAGTCATTGTTTATCGTCATAAGACATTCATTCGCGTCACAGTCATCGTCTATCGTCATAAGACATTCATAGCGTCACAGTCATTGTTTATCGTCATATAAGGACATTCATCGCGTCACAGTCATTGTTTATCGTCACATAACATTCAATCGCAGTCACAGTCCATCGTTTATCGTCACAAGACATTCATAATCGCGTCACAGTCATCGTTCTATCGTCATATATAGACATTCATCGCGTCACAGTCAATTTGTTTATCGTCATAAGACATTCAACAATTCACAATCGCGTCACAGTCATTGTTTATCGTCATAAGGACATCATCGCGTCACAGTCATCGTCTATTACGTCAATAGACATTCATACGCGTCACAGTCATCGTTTCGATCGTCCCACAAAGATTACTTTCATCGCATCGGGACAGTCTATCAGTCTATCGTCACAAGACATTCATCGCGTCACAGTCCATCGTCCTATCGTCATCAGACCATTCCCCCCCAAAAATAAAACTTCATCACAAAATCATTCACATTCACACATTCACAACAACACAAAATACACATCATCCCATACAATTCATTCAATCAAACAAATCACATCATCGCGTCACAGTCATTGTTTATCGTCATAAGACCTTCATCGGCGTCCACAGTCATTGTTTATTCGTACATACGACATTCAACAATCGCGTCACAGTCATCGTCTATCGTCATATGACATTCATCGCGTCACAGTCATCGTCTATCGTCACAAGACATTCATCGCGTCACAGTCATCGTCTATCGTCACAAGACATTCATCGCGTCACAGTCATCGTCTATCGTCATAAGACATTCATCGCGTCACAGTCATAGTCTATCGTCACAAGACATTCATCGCGTCACAGTCATCGTCTATCGTCACAAGACATTCATCGCGTCACAGTCATAGTCTATCGTCACAAGACATTCATCGCGTCACAGTCATCGTCTATCGTCACAAGACATTCATCGCGTCACAGTC